>PVJO010000693.1:0-45804 GCA_004026905.1 Hystrix cristata
TAGTCTGGGACGCTGAGGTGGGAGGATGTTCCAAGCCAGCCTGGGCAATTTAGCCACTTAGCAAGACCCTGTCTCGAAGTAAAAACAATAAAACACGGGCTGAGGATGTAGCTCAGTGCGTAGGCTCTGGGTTCAATCCCCAGTACCCACCTCTGCAAAATCAATTCACATACTCATTCCCTCAGTCAGTACGAATTGGGTGCCTCCCACATGCCTACACACCACACACCTGCAGTTATCTTTCTGTTCAGTTCCTCTGCCAGCTGGACATCTTAGCGAAGTACGGAACCTTGATTATCTCTGTACCCGGTCCTCGGGACTAAGCAGGTCCTGAGTACCATCTAGTGAATGAGCAAAGGGACGGATGAGTCCAGTTACAATGTTCTGTAGTTCTATGACTCGATGGAAGCCCTATTGAATTCTCATCAGAAGAACATGTTCTGATGACTTGTGAAGCAGTTGAGGAACTATAAGCATTTACACCTGCAGCTCATAGCATCCCAAGAAGCACACCTGGGCCACCCACCCCCGCCCCGCCTCTCGGAAGAGCTGCAGGGACCCTGCTGCAGAGAGAGGCCAGGCAAACCAGCAGGTGGCCAGGTGGCACTGTGCGCATTGCCTTGCAAATTTTGGAAAGGAGAAACAAATGACCGAGTGACCCTGTGACATGGCTCCCATTCTGGTTAAGATATATTTGTTCCCCTTCAGTGTAATCTCATTTACTCTCCACCACCAAAAACAGTCAAAAAAAAAAGGAAAAGCAGGATACTGAGAAGGGCCCTTCTCTATGCTCCTCATTCCAGTGCCTGCCAAACCAATTAATACCTCCTGAATGTTATCTCCCTGCTATGCTAATGTTATGTTAATAAATGCAATTAAGATAACATTCAGGAGGTGTTAATTGGTTTGGCAGATGTACATGAATAAGAAGCACAGACATTTTGCTTTCCCTATTTATGGAGGCAGGAAGTGACACAGAGTTGGACAAAAGGAAACTTAATTTGCCTCCAGTCTCTTTTGATACCATTTAGGCCTTTTCTGTTAAGTAATATGTGGGATTTTAAAAATGCTAATTTAGATGGTATTACAAGATGCAGTGATTATCAAATGTTGCAAAAACACTGAAATCGTCTTGCCACAGGAATTAACTATGTGATGGTGACTTTCTTTAAAATGCTGTATGTGCCATAGCAGTTATGCATATATGCTCTTAAAACTCACACTAGCATATATGTAAATAAGTTATATGTTAATCTAGGAAGCAGATTGTTATGGAGGACCAATTTCTAGACTCTTCTGGATATAATTAGTTTTTTAATGTACCTGGTGATTTAAGAGTTTGGTTTTTATTCTAACTTACCTCAACAGCTTTTACTTTTTGTGTTAGAAATCACACAATCACCAAACATTGTACCTTACTTTGAAAAACAAAGGCTTTTCTCTGAAAAGAAGCTTTAATTTGGACAGATTTGGAGAAAAGATGTTACACTGCCTTCCCATCAAGGAGTCTTCATTTCTGGCACGTGGCACTTGGCCGGCATATCACAGGGCCCGTGTCAAGCCTGGTCCTCCCAGGACTGTGCCGGGCGACCTCTGAAAAGAGTCCTGCTAGATCCGAGATGTCCAGGACGTCCACACACAGACTCTGGACCCAAATCAGGAGCACTGACCCGAGACAGTATGCATGGCATGCTTCAACCTGGACTTCAAACAAGCCAGAAGGCTTGACTGTGTCCCCCAAGGGTTCAAGTGTTGAAATTTAATCTCCACTGTGAGGTTTTAAGAGGGCAGAAATTTGATCGACTGTGGAGTTTACAGGCAGGGACTTTGGGGGGATTAGAAAAGGCCATTAGAGTTCCCATGATTTTGAATCCTGGTGGCTATATAAGAAGAAAGAGGCAGACCAGAATGGACACATACACACACACACACACACACACACACACACACACATGCTCCCTGCCTCTTGCCATGTAATGCCCTCTGCCACCTCAATACTCTGTCAGCAAAAAGGCCACCATTAGATGTAAGTGTTCGAATCTCTTTTCTTTACAAAGAGATTCGATATTTTGATATTTTGTTAGAGTAAGGAAAATCGAACTAATACCCCATCTATAAAATGTACCCACTGTTTATTAATAAGGGTTGGGGGGAGAAGAGAAGGAAGAGAAAGACCTTAGAGTATTATATCTTTCTTTTGTTTAGTGCAAGACTGAAGTCTAATTTCACAAATGCAAAAACGTGTATCTCAAATTAAAGACTAATATGTATTGCATAGAGAAAAATGTAACAAAGTAGGCAGAACATAGTCACTGCTTTGTTTCAAATGGATTGTTCTGAGCTGGTATCTGTTGCCTGGAGAATTTACCAATCTTGGAGAAATAGATACATATGTTTCTTTACTAACTGCCCATCTGCACCCTCAATTGTCCCTTCATCACTTTTTCCCAATGACATTTCCTTGGATCTTATATGTAGAATAAAAGGACTGTGACTGTGTGTAGCTTTCAACATGAGGGTGCTGGTAATTTCTTAAGTGGTAAAGGGTTATTGTTGCTTTCCAGGGACAATAAGCTGCTAAAGGAAGATTGTTACAAAACATCCTTCTGTAAATATCTGTGTGTATTTGCAGTATTTTCTAGTAGGATAGAATCTTTGTGATTCAGACTCTTTAGGTATTATAATCTTGGCTCCCCTCTAGGCTAAGAAGGTAGAGGAACACTCCCAAATGCAGTGGCAGTGGCTTGGTCCATCTCTGGGGAGGCATCGATGCCTCCACACAAAGTCCACGGAGAACCAAGATGCATCCTGTACAGGTACAAAATAAATGAGATGAATGTAACCATTATATGTACACTGTACCAATACATGTTCTTGGTTAAAAAATAAAAAAATAAAAAAAATAAATAAAAGTCCACGGAGAATCCATTTCTAGACCCTACTGCGTCACTTAAGGTTGCCTGCCCTGAACTCTTGCCTCCACACTGCCCCAGAGCTCAGGAGCCACCTGAAGATGGGTCATGCAATCCAGTCTCCTGATCAGCATACTCTCGTCTAGCAGGTTATGGCTTATATTTAGATGTACCCCAAAAGCTTCGTGTGCTCACAGGTGGGGCTTTTGGGAAGTGACTAGATTGTGCCCATGATCATGGGTGTGTGGTGCTGGACTGTGGGTGTGAGATGCTGTATTACTCCACTGATGGGTATATAGCCAGGTGTGAAGTTGGGAAGTAGGTCACTCTGGGTGTGACTATATATATCAGTCCCTTCTCTCTTGACGGCTCACTGCTTCCTGCCTGCCCTGCCGTGGACTGTTTCTCCTCTGCGATGCCTCTCTGCCATGCTGCTCTGCCTTGGAGCCAGTCAACTATGGACTGAAACCTCTAAAACTGTAAACTAAAATAAACCTTTCCTCCTTTAACTTGTGGGTGTCAGGTATTGTGTCTCAGTGATGAGAAAGTAACTAAGACAATTATATTTTAAATTTTTCCTGAGAAAGATTGTTATATTTATATTTTGTGGCAGAAATGGAAAATATACATTCTCTCTGAGTGTTAAGGACTGAATTACATCTCTCCAAAATTCCTATGATGAAGCCCTACCCCATAGGACCTGAGGTTACGAGTGTATTTGGGGACAGGACCTTTAAAGAAGGGGCTAAGAAGCCATCAGGCTGGGCCCTACTCCTATCTAGCTGGTGTCCCTATAAGAAAAGACACCAGGGATGTGAGGGCCCAGAGGAAAGGCCAAGGGAGGATACCATGAGACGATGGCCATCTACAAGCTCAGGGAGAGCCCTCGGGAGAACACAGCCTGCCAACCCCTGGACCTGGAGGGCCCACCCACCTGAACACGAGAGAGCAAGTTTCCAGGCTGTGGAATTGTGTTAGGACAGCTTGTGAGCCGACTCATATGCCGAGTGACTGGCACGCAGAAATGACACCCCGTGGTGTGCCACCTCGGCACGTGAGGTAAGAAGCAGTCTGAAGCCTCTTGGCTGTCTATTCTGGAGACCAGGAAGGGGCTTTCTCTGAAGCTCCCCTGAACACTACTTCAAGTCCACATCCTCCGCAAGAAGGAAGAAAAGCCAGAGGTGATGCCGCCCTCAAGTCCAGGCAGCTTTGCCCCAGACATGTGTTTTTCAGGCCTTTAAAATCACTGACTCTCCCTCTAAAAGTGCCTACAAGCCCTACTTTCTTCTCCCCTGTGAAGAGAGAAATGAAGTGTCAGCCATCGAGTGCTTTCACTGTCTTCTTTTGTGTGACTCCCATGGGCTTGTCGGGGATGAATCTGTGTGCGTTTCCTCTATTAAGCTGTCTACCGTTGAGCCTGTTTCAGCCCACTCAATTCTCAGCCCTCTCAGGGCGGAGAGGGCTCCCTCGGCCCCTCCAGTGCCTGGAGCACTGTGTTAGAAAGGATACCAGGCTGGGCACGGTGGCGCAGGCCTGTAATCTTAGCAGTCAGGAGGCGGAGGCAGGAGGATCCAGCTAGACCTTGTCACAAAGGAAAAACTAAAAAGTGCCAGGGATGCCGCTCAGTGGTAGAGCACCTGCCCAGCATTCTAGAGCCCTGGGTTCAACCCCCTGTGCCACTCGGTCACGTTACTCCTCGTCCGTCTTACTCCCAGCTTCCAAATTAGAATCCACTGCGCTGCACCTGAATTGAATCAACAGCCCAGAATAGTTTTTCAAGAAAAACTTGAAACTTACTGATGTTCAATATTAATAGGAAATCTATAATTTTATGAATATGTAAACCTCATTGACTATTTTCTCCTTTTCATTTGTATTTCTGAATAACACTCATCTTAACTGCACTTCGTGTTTGATCAGTTTGTGGCCAGAAGCCATGAAGTCCTGCCTCCTGGGTGCCGCTCAGCTGGTTGTGCAGGCCCACACCTTCGGCGTCATCCACTCTCTGGTCCTCGCACCCGTGTCCTGTCCAGCAGTGGCACAGCTTTCCCTGTGGCGTCCATCCTGACTGCGTCTGCTTCTCTCTGATCTCTTTGCACCCTCCTCAGTCCAAGCCACCGTGATTTCTCACCTGGACAATGATGACGGTGACCTGACTCATCTGTTCTTCCACCTGGTCTCTGTGCAATTTCTCACACAACAACCAAAGTAGGTTTTGTTTTAAAATAAGCATTTTAGTAGAAACTGGATCACTTTTTGTTTTGGGGGGGGTTTGGTTTGTTTTTGAGGTTTTTTTTTTTGTTTTGTTTTGTTTTTTTTTGTGGTACTGGGGATTGAACCCAGGGTCTTCACACTAAGCTATGTCCCAGCCCTTTTTTATTTTGAGATGGGCTCTTGCTAAGTCATTAAATTGTCCTGGCTGGGCTCAAACTTGGCAAACCTTCTGTCTCAATCTCCCAGAGTTCTAGAATTTCAGGTGAGTGTTAAGCCCTGTCTCACATGTGAGCCCTGCCTCATGCATGTCTCTGGCTTTCCCTAAACTCTCTTTGTATGTATGTGTCTTAGTTAGCTTTCTAGAACCAATGGTTTGTAATAAGCAGATTTAATATAGGACAGTTATAAGTTACAATATTCACTCATAAACCAAATGCAGGAAGAGTGCCAAATGTCTGTCTGTGCACTGGAGACCCGAAAGATCCAATCAAGGGCCGGGAGCCCACAGCACTGTCCCATGTATGTCCATGTCTGCAGACGATGGCTGAAGAAATCTTCACTGGAACCAGGAGACGATACTCACAGCACAGATGACGACCAAAGCTCCTCCGAAACAACAGCAGTCACCTCAATGACAGCAAGGCCCCAAGTTCCTTCCTCGACACGAACAGCCAAGTTCCTTTCAGGAGAACCAGCCGCAGCAGAGCTTCTCCTGGGAAACAGCCCACCAACGATCTTCTGCCTCCGTTCCCCTTTATGTTGTGTCGGCAACAATCCTCAAGTGGATCCTCTATGCCCAGAACCACACCAGCTCAGTCCAGCTGGGCGTTCTGGCTCAAGCTGACCACAATAAGTCCACCACAGTATGTGTATTAGCATGCTCTGCCTGCCAGAAAGACCACAGACTGAGTGACTTAAACAACAGTTCTGGAGGTTAGAATTCCAAGATCAAGGGCTAGTCAGGTGGTTTCTATGTAAATCCCCTCTTAATGGCTTGTGGATGGTTTCCTTCTTGCTATGTTTTCACATGGCTTTTCTTTTGTGTGTGCATATGCACAGGGAAGGAGAGAGGTGGGGGAAAGAGAGAGAGAGAGATGGTAATTTTTCTTGTTAGAGGGCCACCATAATGACGTCACTTAACTGTAATTACTTTCTTCCGTAAAAGCCCTCTCTCCAAATACAGTGGTACCTCTGTTCATGAAATTAATTTGTTCTGTGATTCTGGAAAGATGGGACCATTTGTGTTTGTGTTGGAAAGATGGTGTGATGGTAGATTGATTGTGTCAACTTGTAAGAGAAACTTAACTAAATTGGCTCAGCGATTCTACACCCTGGGTGTAGAAGGTCCACCCCGGGGCAGCCCATCGACTGGATGGTATAGAAGGGAAATGAAGAAGGATGGATCTGTTTCAGTTCCTTTGGAGGCACTCCACCTTTACTTGGATGTAATCTCCTGGCTTCCAACACAGACTCTTCAGCTTCCATCACAGACCTATCGGGCTCTGGATAGGAACTCGTACAGGACACTGCAGTGAGCTCCAGGCCTTTGGCAGGATTCTCTGGAGCTTCAGACATTCGGCTGGACCCTTCTGATCTCCAGTGCACAGGCGGACCCTCTGCATTCTTCCACGACTGACTTTGTAGGAAGCCCTTGTAGGCCAATCCGTAAGCTCTTACATATTTGTATGTCTTGTATTATATCTGTTTCTCTAGTGAATACTGACTAATACAGATGGCCATGGTTGTGTTTTCCATCCAATGCAGAATTTTCAAACAAAGACAAAATTTTGCCAAACATTTCTGCTTGTGAACCAAATTGTTTGCAAACAAAATCATTCATGAACTGAGGTACCACTGTATAGCCAACCCGGGGGTTTGGGCTTCAACATATGAACTGGGGCTAGTGTACAATTCAGTCCAGCACGGTATGCATCCCTGAGATAGACAGACTGTGGTAAAAGATTACCTAAATTCATTTTATTTACCTCAGTTGATGAAATTTAAGGAAGTTGCTACTGGCAATTTCTCTTTTAATAGCTGTACCTTCCTCAACCAAAACCTCTAATTTTATCAATCATGTGTTCAAAAACTAATCTTCCCAAATTGTTATTTTAAATGAACCTATGAGTCTAAATTACAAAGTAGTAAAGTCACTTCTGAGATTTCATGATGTGATTTATACAATGTAATGGAAATTATGATTATATGCATTTTACATTCTTCTTCCCCATATCCATGTATCATGAATCTCTGCTACCTGGAATAAGTATTCTGTAATCATAAAAAAAAAAAATTAGACCTTAAAATGTTTCAGAGATGAAACCAAGAACTTTATCTCCCAACATTTTTTGTTTGTTTGTTTATTTTTTTTGGTGCTGGGGATTGAACTCAGGGCCTTGTGCTTGCAAGGCAAGCACTCTAACCACTGAGCTAAATCCACAGCCCCTCTCCCAACATTTTAACAAAAGGTAAATTTCTTTTTAAAAATCAAAATCTTTTACTTAACATTATGTAAGGAGAAAAATGGTATTCTCAAATCCTCTTGACTGGTCAAATTTTGTGTAATGAAAAAAGTCAGTTCTGATCCATATCGTGTGCTGGAGTCATCACGTTTCCATTTTATAGTCAATTGGACAAATTCCTTCATTCCGCCTCTCAGAATTTTGTCCTTTTGAGGCAGGCAAACAAATCCACTCCAGCAACACCATCTCTCATTCAGCAGTCTACTCCAGTCTCCCTCTTGGCAGCTGGCGTGACCGCATGCTGTGGACACATCTCCACGTGTGTGGCTGTGGGTGGAGCAGTCTCTACCTGCATGCTCTCCCCTCTTTGATCAGCAACCTTGTCTCCTTCCAGCTCTCCCTGCAGCTCTAATTGTTTTACTGCTTTCAAACCACTTTGGGAAACCAAAAACAAAAACAGGGTCCATAAAGAACAGTCTTCCTTCCAGTCTTTACTACTGGCTTGTAAGTGTTTGTATTTCTTTCTTGCTGGTGTTTTTGGTTTGAGAAGTTTTTCCCTCTCACCCGGCCTAGACAAGCCAAGATCAAGGCCCACTGATTGTTCTGCAGGTGTGACCCGCAGAGACCTGGGACCATCACTAAGCCACTCTGACTCGGTTTCTTCCCTTACAATAAAATGCAGTTGATCATAACACCTATTTTTCAGGGTTATTTTATGGATTAAATAAATGAGTGTATGTGGAAGTTCCTTGAGAAGTGTCTTAGTCTGTTTTGCATTGCTGTTAAAAAATGACTAAGATTGGGTGTTTTACAAAGAAAAGTTCTGGGGGACCAAGAGCATGGCATTGGCAATAGTTCCTGGTAGACATCATCGCATGGCAGAATAGATACGGAAAAGACAGGCCTCCGGGCAAGACCGGAAGCAGGAGAGCAACCTGAGGAAACTGCAGTCATTTTTATAACCTGCTCTTATAGTGATCGATCCTGTCTCAGGACGGCAAGAATTTACTCTCTGGGAAAAGCAGTGATACCTTTTAATGTCTCAGTCACCCCTTTAAGGTCCGGTCTCCAATACTGCAGCACCAGAGGCCACGTCTTAAGATCAGTTTTAGTGGGGAAAAACCACGTGAAAGCCACAGCAGAAAGTATAATGCAGGACTGTTGTTTTTTGTTTGGTTCAATAAGCACCCCTTTAGTAACTACTACGGATGACAGTGTGGCACAGGGGCTTAGACCCGTGCGGTGAGCAGGGCTCCGTGAGAAGGGACGGGGAGGGGTGTGCCTGGAGGATCAGCGCCCACAGCCTGTGCCGGGGGACCGCTGCTCAGCTCCGGACCACAGCTGCAGCCGATGAGACACTCGGCCTTGCCACATCTTCAGGTTTGTTTTCCAAGAAAAGCCGAAAACCATGATGATTTATACGTAAATCTTCTAATTTTTAAATGTTGACAACAGTTTTTAAAGCTGTGTGGGTGAACAGAACATGTCTACCGGCCAAATGAGTGCCACATACTCTGGTTGGCCCTGGGAAAGCAAAGAAGAAATACATTGTGTGATCCACACTGTAGGGTGCTGCCCTGATCCCCTCTGAGAAAGGATGTGCGCCTACTCCTGCTGTAGGGCTGCTGCGCCCCTTTCAGGGCTGCTCCTGTCTAGGGACTGATGGGGCCTAGCAGAAGGGCCTGGCCTTGGAACAACTCCAAGAGGTTGTTCTTCCTTCAGAGTGCTTCACGGTGTCGATGAGGCAGGTGTGGGTTAGCATGAGCGTCTGACTTCTCCCTCAGTCCACTCCTGCTTCCTCTTTTCCATAGGAGATGACTCCAAGGCTGCTCCTAACAAGCATCTTTGTATCTCAGAACTGGCTTCCCGGGGAATCTAACATCATCCAGCCCTTGAACTCAAGTAATAGTCTGTATGATAAGCGAGTAGGCCAAACGATTCCAACACCGTGCAGGCAGAGTTAGGATAGATACAAACAAAAAGCTGCAGGACAGGAGGAGAGGTGTGGCTGCTCAACCAAGGAGTGTCAATTAAGTCTTCCCAGACTGGACAATCTCCAGGTGACATTTAAAGGTTTTTAAGCAAAAGCCAGATAAAGAAGGAGGAACTGGTATTTCAGGCAGAGGAAGCAGTAAAATCAACAGTTTATGGATATCCAAGGAACAGCGACCAAAGCCCGTACGGAGAACCACGAGCAGTCTGTCACTAATAGAACTTAAACTGTAATTTGGAGATTGGCATGAATAAACGTGGAAAGAAAAGTTTTGCCTTGAAAGCTTGGCCTTGACTGAGCAGATAATGTGGCCTGAAGATTTCTTCCTTCTAACTCATTGAACACTTGTTTTCTATTTCCTCCAGCAAGCTTTCCACAGTGGTCCTTCATGGAACCTAATCATTCATTCATTCAAGGTTGAGAAGTTTCATCTCCCATCGTAATTAAAATCTAGACGTGACCATCTAACTCAAGCCTCCACTTGAATGGCTCGCAGGAACCACAGACGCAGCATAAACAGAATCGAGTTCGTTACCTGACCGCCCTACATTGCAGCCGTCTGAATCCTCTATCCTGATGAACACTACGCTGCCCGTCCAATTGCTCGACTTGGAGTCCTGGGCATCAGCCTGGATTCCTTCTCTCCCTGCCCCTCTGAGTTCCATCTTTCAGCGTGTCTTCATAAGTAATCACAACTTAATATATTTTGCATCACTCCATAGGCACAGCCACTTCTTTGACTAGGTGAGATCTCTTAACAAGTGACTGGTTTGCCTCCAATCTTAACCTCCTTTTGAGTCCATTCACCAAATGACTACAAGATTAATTTTTCTCAAACACACTTAATCATGCCAAGCCCTAAAGATCGCCAGGAGCCTCCATTATCTGACTGCTGATTTCACTTTCTCCTTCCCCCACACTACATTATTCTGGATTCTTGTAGCTTTTTATGCTCTCTCTTGCTTTTAGAACTTGCATATATAGTCTGAAACATCTTTCCCTGGTTGTCTCTCCTCTCCATTCTTTAGCTGGTAACACCTATTAATCGTTTGGGGCTAAATTTAGGTGTTACATTCTCCAGGGAGGCTTCTGTGGTCCCCCTCCCACTGTGATAAGCTAAGCACCTTGTCTGTAATAATTCTAGCATTGTGCCTATCAGTCTGTACCTATTTCTCTAATCTGGAGACCACAGTAGAAGACAAAAGCTATGTCTATTCGTCTCCAAATTTCCAACACTTAGTATATTTGGTACATAAGAGTTCTTAGTAAATACTTTCTGAGTAAATAATGAGTGAAACAGACTTTATTTCTAAATGCAAACTGTATTAGTAATGTGGGTCATCGTTTCAAGAGGAAACTTACTTTCGAGGCCAGGAAACAGTCCACAATAGGTAGTAATGATCTAGACCAGACAGTATCTTGGAGATAAAATCAGAAGAACTGGTGACTGGATGTTGGGGATGAGAGAGAGACTGTGCTATGGAATTCCTTGGATTTCTGACTTGGACACCAGAGTCGTGGTACCTTAATTAGATGCAGAGTGTGCATGGCAGAACAGGTGGGATAAAGGCCATAAAGATGATGAGATTTAATGAGTTTGTTCAGAGCACATAGAGAGGAGAGGAGGTTCTTACTGGGGTCAAAAATGATTGATTTGGACATCCACATATAGGTGGGGAGAAGTAAACACCGCAAATGAGACGGCCCAAGGGGAAGAGTTGATGTAAGGAGGAGGCCAGCACGGTGCCACAGGGACACCCGTTTTGGCATAGATTGTGCTGGATCTCTTGCTTCTGTCCCTCCAGACCCGTCCTGGCCCATTCCAGGAAACTGACCCATCCCCGCCGCACCACGGGCTGCCCTGCTCTCTGGCTTTGTTTGGGTTTAGTTCACATGAAAGAGCAGCAGTAAACAGGCAAAAGGAGGGCAGAACCACATACTTATTCCCCAGCTCATTCCCTGCTTCAGTCACCCACATAGGCCCCAGCTGCTGCCCGCCTGTGCCCAGGCCGGGCCAGGCCTGTCTGTTGCCGTGCAGCTGCAGAGTTGTCAGTCTGGGGCCCCGTCCCCGCTCTTGCTGCTGCTCCTAACCACACACGCTGTGTGAACAGCCCTGTTACTACAGTCTGCTCAGTTACCCGGCTTGAAAATGCCATCAGTTTCCTAAACAGACCCTCAGTGATGTGCAAGGAATCCTCGGAAGTAAGAGACAGGCTGATAAATCTGATAAACTAACTCTAGTAAGTGCTTGAGATCACCTTCCCCACGTAAACAGACTTCTCAGGGGGAATAACCCTGGTGATGGAAATTCCAGGCACTCAGAACAAAGGAGTAAATGGTTGTTAGCTCAACGACTGCAGTGGGAAATTAACTTGGAATCCCCCAAATTAAGTCCCAGTGAGGTATGGTCCAAAGAGCTACATAATACTGTATATTAGTCATTGGTAGACGTCTATGGTAACATGGTCTCGTGTTATAATGAACTTTGTAAGAGTTAACGATGGCAGAGACGTAAACTTGGTGAACCGGTTATAGAAGGCAGAACTGAGATGTGGAAAGCCAGTTGAAATTCTCAATTCTTATAGCCAAGACCTTGGTTCAATTCCCAGTACAAAGAAAGACAAGGAAGGAAGAAAGAGAGAGAAAGGGATAGAGAGAAAGGAGGAGGGAGAAGTAGACAGGGGCTGTAAACAACTGGGTATCAAATACCAAATACTGGGACGTGTGGGATGGATATAAAGGGATGGACTTTGGTCAGCTCAGTGGCACCCAATGTCATCAAAACAGAGCAAAAGATATGCAAGAATTTTAGGGGAAGTTCAGCAGCCTGCTCTACCAGAACCACAAATAAGAAACATTCATAGATTCGGTTACATTAAAGATAGGATTTTGTCAAACATAGATACGGCCCCAGCACTATTTTTGAACACACTACAGCTGGATGTAGTCTTCCTCTGGGCTCTTCCCATCATATAACACAGCCATGGCCTGGCCCAGCGTACTTCTGTGAGATCCCTTTCTGTGAACGCATTCTCCCGGTCACCTTCACCATGCCGCCACTCTGTCTCGTTCCCTAAATAAACCCTCTAAAATTCTTACTGGACTCAGGTGGCTGTCGTAGTCCTTACAAACCCCTCCAGACCAGCCTGTTTGGAGAAGTGGCTCTATTGCAAATTTAATTTGTTTTCATGTGATTTTGCCGATTAACCCTGCAAGAATGCAGGGCAAAAATAGTAGGGGTCCCTCAAGCACCATTAAAATGTCCACCTGTGTAGAAGGAGTCTATTCATAATGTGAATATAGAACACTCCCAATGTCAATATTCAGGTCACTAGAACTTAGCACTGATCGGGCCATCAAGGCTCTGCGTTAACTCATCAATAAGGCAAAGAAAGGCACCAAACTCGGGGTGGTGGGCTGTTGCTCTGCTTGTCTCAAGTCAACAATCTAAATCAAATCAAGAAAATTCTCAAACTTGGAAATAATCCTAAAGTTCATTGCTTCTAAATTGATTCTCAACTCACTAATTTTCAGTAGAATGTTCCTGACCTAGTCACTTGGTCACAGTTTCAACAAACCCAAGTTGAGCACTGTCTCTCTGAGGCACCACTGATCCCGAAGAGAAAGGCCTTTTGACTGCTCCCTGCAAGGAACTCACACCGACCTCACTGTGCAAGCTAAGTTCGTGACACAGGTCACCACCATCAAGTTTTCTTGAGCCAAAATCTGCCTCTGGAACGACTTCCAGGAGAGAACCACTGTGCTGTCTTTGAACATTTTTAGGGAGTAATTATACTTTTGCGCCACCCATCCCTACTACATGTTTCTTTTAAGCAAGCAAACCAAGTCTGCTCAACTCCTTCTCATGCAACCTACTGTCCAGACTGCTCAGGACCCTGTTCATGCTCTTATACACACATTTGACTTTGTCAAACACCCTCTTAAAGTGAGGAGACCAAGCTCAAAAATATACTGCAGGTATTTCCTATAAGGACCTGGACAATACTTTCACTAATGCAGCTACAATTCATTGCCTTTGCGGGGGATTGAGTCCAGGGCCTTCATTTTGAGAAAGGGACTCAAGTCGCCCATGCTGGGCTCTAACTTGAGGTTCTCCTGTCTCAGCCTCCCAGAGTGCTGGGATTATAAGCACATACCACTGTGCATGGCTCGTTAGCCTTTTTTGAAAACACCTTTGCCTTTCTGTTAAACGAGTCTATTCTTCGAAGTCAGACCCAAGTTTGCACTGACCACCGATTTTGTGATCTTGGGCAAGTTACTTCATATCTCCGAATCATAACTTCATCTGTGAAACAGAGATATCATCTCCTTGTGGATCTTTCATGAAGGTGAAAGTGTTTGACATATATGACACCCTTAGCCTTGTACAGGATACATAACAATGGCTTCGAAATCGCTAACTGGTGTTCTTACTATCAGTCTACGTTCACAGACACATTTCCTACTTTTTAATCCCACATAAACTGACACTAAATCCAGTACCACCAACCCTACATTTAACTGATGTTCTCCTTGAAACTTAAGAGCTCATGTTTACTATTATAAGAGGTCACATACTTCCATCTTATCTACCTGGTTGACCGAGATTTTTCTCTAAGTTTGTACCCTACTGCATATCCCTGTAAATCTGATGCACCTGATTTTAAGTCCTCATCGAAGTCGCTGCTAATCCTGTGAAGTAAGAACTAAGAACACAGACCAGTCACGACCAAGAAACCTTCATGCAGGCCGACTATTTCCAATTACCATCAGCTGCTGAATGAGTCATGCATGAAGCACCGACATCTACCACACACCCCTTCGCTTTTCCCACAAGAATGTCTTCAGAGAAAAGCCAGACCGATGTGTTTGTCTCTGGCACTCCCCACCATTTGGCCAGTAACTCTTTATATGAAAAATGACATCTGCCAAGATTTAATGAATTTATATTGGCTCCCGATGCTCACTTTAATTATCTATAAACCATCTCCCTTATAATCTGCAATATGTTCTTCCTTTTCTCTCTCTCTTTCTCTCTCTCTCTCTCTCTGCAGTGCTGGGAATTGAACCGGGACCTGGTCCCCACCATGAAAGTACTCCGCTATTGTGCTACATCCCAGTCTTCCTCCTTCTTCATGTTTGGCAAAACAATGGTCCCCTAAATATATCTGTGCCCTAATTCTACAACCTGTGAATTTGTTACTCTCGGTGGGGAAAGGACTTCGCAGACATAATGAAGGTTAAGAACTGTGAGATGGGAGCACCCTGGTTTAGCCAGGTGGGCCCAGTCTCACCTCAAATCCTTACAAGCAGCACAGCTTTCCTCGGTATGGGCAGAGAAAGCCAAGTTTCCTGAGACAGCTGCGGAGCTGCTGATTTAAAGGAAGATGAAGGAGCCACAAGCCAGCTGAGCGGGAAGTCTTCAGGAGCTGGGAAACAAGAAGCAGAGTCTCCCTTGGGCCGTGGAAAGGAACGCAGCCCTGCTTTCACCTCGACTCTAGCCCAGGCTTAGTTCTGACTACGAAAATGGCAAGATGATGAGTTTGTGCCGTTTGGAGCCACTAGGTGTGTGGTGTTGCGTTCCAGCAGCCGTAGAAAACTAACACCTTCCCGTCATCCTCCTCTTCTTTGTAAATTCATAGTTGGGCTAACATAGACTTTGCTTCAAATTCACTCGTGGCCAGTCAGGGCTTAATTTGCCCAAGTGTAGGAGATCGGTGTAGGTCTGATGAATGGTGGGAAAGTATCAGTTAATCTCCCAGTGACAAACATCTTTATCGGCACAGGTTGCAAAGAAATATCTCCACAGCAAAACTGTTGTAATTACTCTAACTATATAATTGTATGTTTTCCAAAATCTGAAATTCATCTAGTTTCTACAGTCACACCTCTGATGTAATTCGATAAAATCAGGTGAGGGTTTACCGAAGTATTCTGTCCTTACAACAGGAATAATGTAATCGCGGCAGCCACACTTGTGAGCCGGAGCCTAACTGCTGCTTACCAGTTTTGTGACTTTCAGCAGTTACTTCTATCTCTTAGCACCTCAATTTTCATACATGAAAAACAAGGACTTTTGATGAGATAATCTGTAAGGTTTCTTTATTCCTCTAAATTGCTATGTTCTACCAGAGTATAGAAAAAAAATTCTCTGTTTCCCTGCTGAAGGATGAATTGATTGAAATATCATGCTTCAATCCTGTGCTCATGCAGCCCCCTACATGAAATGCGTTCTCCTTTGTCTTCTTTTTCCACTCACATCCCCACTAGTAAAAGCCTACCCTGCTTTTAAGACCCAAATCAAATGCCACTTCTTGTGAAAACTTCCTTGATCACAGAATCAAGAGTTAATCTTGCTCTCCTCTGAAATACTACAGCACTTGCTGCCCGAAGGTTTGTCTCAGGTGGAGTTATTATTCTTTCTTGTTGCACTGTCTTGCCACTCTGACCAGTTCACAGCATCTTGGGGATGAGACCAGGTTCCTTGTTTGCCGACAGCAGGTGTTCGGTGACTAACCATCCTGCCTCTCTTCCTCTCATTAGGGAAGCGGTGTTCCACCCCTCCCTGAAGCCCATCTCGTCCTCTACTCCCTTCCCTTCCAGCCTCTCAGACTCCATGACACCCAGGATCCCCCATCTCTCCTCTCTCTAACTTCAGCTTCTCTGCCAGCCTCAGCAGGTCAGCAGCTCAGCTCTCATTAAAAAATTCCTCTGTAGGTCTGTGCCCAGTAGTAGCTACATACTTGGATATTCCACGGGCAAATTTCATGGAGTTGAGCTGTTCACATCCATAGTTTTCACTTCATCATCTCCTAGTCATGCTTCTGACTACCTCTGTTCAGTTTCCAGCCCATCGTTCCAATCAAACATACTTCCTTCAAGGACGCCAATGCCGTCCAGTCACCAGAGCCAATGGATACCTTCCAGGCAGCGGAGTCTACTGTCGACTGTGACCACCTTCCTGAAACTCCTCTTCCATCGCCTTCCACGACACCGTCCTCCGCCTGCTGCCTAGACGTTCCTTTGGTGTCCTAAGCCAGCTCACTCTCCACTGTCCTCCTCTCCAACACTTGGTCTACAAGGTCTCTACATGCAGGCCACTCCTAAAGCTCCAGGTTTCATGCAAAACACCAAAAAGAGAGAAGCCAGCTCTGTGCTCTCCAGAAGCTTATATACCTAATGTAAGAAAATGGATAAACGAATCCTAAAATCTTTTCAGACAGTGATAAGTGCAATGAAAGAAATAGTTAACTGCAGGGAGGTATCTTAGAAAGGGGCCCAGGGAAGGCCTCGTTGAGGAGGTGACACTTGAGCTAAGTCTGACAGCAAGCCAGTTTTGGAAGAGCTGAGGAAAAGCATTCCAGGCAGTGGGAATTAATGAGTAAAGAAGTCCTGAGATAAATTCTGTCGTGTTCCAGAGGGAAGGCAGGAGGCAAATGGTGTGTGACAGGGTGGGAACAGAAGGCTGGGGTCTGATACGAAGGCCTTTTAGGCCCAGACGTAGAATTGGAATTTTAGTCTAAGTGCCGAGTCTCAGTGTTACTATGGATGAGTGCCACAGTCCTCTAGCTGGGCTTCCAGTGCATCCCCATAAAAGCCATGTGCTCTTTAAAATGCAGGTCAGCTCTGATTACCTACCCGCCTAGACAGCTTCAGTGGCTGCTCGCACTTCTAGGAAAGTCTGAAATCCTTAAAAGGCCCTCAGGGACGGGTCATGCTTGGTCCCTACTCCAGGGCTGTCCAGTGGCAGCACACGGTGTGTCACCTGTGTGATTTTTAAAGAAGTCACATTTAAAAAGGAAAAAAAAAATGAAACTAATTTAAGAGATTTCATTTAGCCCAATAGATCCAAAATATTACCATTTGTGTGTGTCGGTTTTCCTTATTGTGGGAATACCTAAGCTAATCAGCTCAGTAAGGAAAGGTTTATTTTGGCACACGCTGTGAGAGGCTCTGGTGCGGTCGCTGGCCCTGCTGCTCTGGGCCTGCGGTGGACAGTACACCATGACAGGTGCAGAAGCAGAGCAGGACGGTGCCTCCTGATAGCTGGGAAGCAAAGAGCAGAGGGCTGGGTCCCCGCAATGCCCTCATTTCTTCCACCGGGTCTCCCCACCTAAGGGGCCTGCCACCTCCCATTAGCACCACAGAGTGACAACCAACCTGGACACATGGGCCTTTGGGGACATTTCAGATCCTAGCTATAGCACCATTTTAATATCTAATCAGTACGAAACATTTGCTACCTAATTTAGAAAATGTTTACTGTCTAATCAATAACAAACATTATTTGAGATTCCTCATTCTTTTCTCCACACTAAATTCTGAAATCCTGATTATGTTGTACACTTGAGATGCAACTCAATCCAGACCAGCTCCATTTCAAGGGTTCCATGTCCGCCTGCACCTGGTGATTACAAGCTGGAGCTGAGCCGGACCTCAGCACATGCCGTTCTCTCACTTGACCTTTCCCATCCTTTCAGCCTTCACCTCTACAAATCACCAAATGTTAGCTACTCATCTTTCATAAATCAGAAAGGCCTGTCCTGACCCCCAAATCCAGGGAAGATCCTCCCTGCTCTGAGCTCCCAGAACACTCGCACTCCCATCGTCTAATCCCCCCCAGTCACCATTATCCCTTCATCCTGCGATAATCCCCCTGAGGAGCTCATCTGTCTTGCTCAGAGCTGCACCTACCAGAACACCTGTCACATAAATGTTGGGCAAGATGCATTTCATGAAATAAACAGAAGGCAGCTCCAAGATAATTGAGAACAGTTCCTTACGCTACTATTTCCGCTGTAAAATTTCCCGAACAGTTATAGCCTAATTAATGGGGTTGCACCCAGGGCGCAGTACTAGGAGTCATCTGGCTGAGTAGCGAGAACCGCGGAGACAGAACCTCAGGCCAGCTCCGGCAGACACCTGTTGTTTTTGTTGATTGATGTGCTGCTGCATACGTGATGTGTTTGCTACAAAATTCAAAAGGTACCGAAGAGAAAGGCAAGTCTTTTCTCATCACTGTTTCTAAGCCATTCTCTCCCTGATGACAACTGTTACTAGTTTTTCATATTTATTTCTCCCACCCTCTTCTTGTGGCTAGAAATCATTTCACAGGCTAATATTTTTTAATTTTCTCAATAATGGAAGAATGAAAGAACCAATAACCCTTCCTTAGGAGAGCCATCCTCTGGACTATTGTCTGCTCTTGGGTACGCTCTAGAGAATTCATGTACTTCTGTACTTTAATTAAAATGAGGAAGCAATAGAATTTAGAATCAGAATTCTTTCATCTAAGCAATTATCCTTACTAGGGGTCTTTTCCATTCAAATATTACTAATCATTAAATGGAGTAATAAAGTTCTTTATACGTATGTATCTTTGACTGTGTAAGCAGCATTAAAATACCCAAATCCATCCTTTTATGGGAGGTCTAGATGGTGGGTATTTTTGTGTCCATTTTTAAGACAAAAGACTTGGATGCAAAATGCCTTGACAAAGGGCAAGAGGACTTGAGGTAAACAGTTTCAGGACTATAGTCAGGGATTTTTCTCTATATTTCATTCCATTATCCACCACCTCAATCCCCTGCTTGTATCTTTCTGCACATAACAAAGCCTTAGCAGACTCTACGAAAGAGAAATCGAGTCAGAAACCAATAGAAGCTTAGGGCCATTTGTCCTAATTTTTCTTCCTCTCACTTGCCTAATGTTGGCCTCTCTGGTAGTTAGATAACAGGCTGTAAAAAAGAACCATAATTAACTGCAGCTCCTTCTATCACCATTAGAATGCAGATATGAAAATATATCAGTTAAATTCCCTTAAAAACGAATTTCGAACCTTTCAAATGCTGCAGTTTGAAGGATACATTTTCATAGGCATTTTTACAAAGCAATTTAGCAATATGAATGAAGAGCCCAGGAATACCACTGAATATCTTTTAAGGAAATAATCCTGAACATGAAGAATTTCAGGCACATGAAGATGTTCATCACAGTGTTATTTCTAATAGCAAGTAATTATGAAATACCAAATAAGTAAGTAGTAATAGTAGTATAATTTGAAGCGATAGTACTAAGACTAAGAATCAATCTGTTGGGCTGGGGATTTATCTCAGAGGTTAGAGGCTTGCCTTGTAAGCACAAGGCCCTGAGTTTGATCCCCAACACCAAAAAAAAAAAAAGTTAAAAAAAAAAAGAATCAATCTGTAACAAGGCTGATGACAGTCTGTCTTAGTCACTTTCTCATCACTGGGACAAAATACTTGACACCCACAACTTAAAGGAGGAGAGGTTTATTTTGGCTCATGGTTTTAGAAATTTAGTCCCTGGTCAGCTGGTTCCAGGGTAGAAATGGTGCAGGGGAAGGGTCCGCCAGAGGAAGCTGCTCACCGCATGGTGACGAGGAAGTGGAGAGGGAAGGGAGGAGCCACAGAGAGAGATGCACATTCCAGGTCACACCCCCATGGCCTGCCTACAACCAGGCCCCACTTCCTTGCAGCAAACCCACCTGCTAAGCTCCTTAGCAGATACATCCACAAATGAGTTCAGCACTGCCTGATCAATCACCTTCCAAAGCCCCACCTCTGACCACGTGAAGTCTTTGGAGAATGCTGTAGATCTAAACCTGAAATGATATTTTGTAAAGTAAAAATGATCAGGCCAGACATAGTGGCATGTGGCTGAGGAGGGTGAGACAAGAGGATCTCAAATTCAAAGCCAGCTGAGACAACATAGCAAAATTCTGTCTCAAAAAAAAAAAAAAAAAAAAACAGAATTATGTACTTCCTATAAGACTAGAAGGAAATACAAAGTTAACGAGCCCCTAGGTCATTGAGCAGTGGGAGATGCCTTTTCTTTTACTATATATAATTAAATATTGCTAATATATAATTAAAATGTTTGAAGATTTGAAGATGAAGGGTCAGGAAAAATGAAGTGAAGAAAGGGAAAAGGAAGCCCTGAGTGGAGAGGTTTCAGTCCCATGGACACTGGTCAGAGAGATGTCACAGACAGAGCGAGCTTTGGGGAAAGACTTGAACCATGCAAGGAAGTGAGCCATTGGGAGAGCTGGGGAAGAGGCTCTCCAGGAAGTGGGAGTGGCAAGCGCAAAGACCCAAGACAGGAATAGGCACGGTGTGGTCAGGGAACCAGGGCAGGTCAGCATGGGAGCAGACCGGAGAGCAGTAAGACAGAAGCTCAAGAGGAAAAGGGGACCCAGACTGCATGGCGACTTGGCGGCCAATGAGATCTTCACAGTCGCCTGAGGGAGCAAGGAGTCTAGGATGCGGGCAGCAGAGGAGCAACTGGAATGGCATGAACTGACCCGGGCTGGACAGCTTCTTCTGCTAGCTCAGCTGAGAATGGAGGAGATGGGTTAGCAGGCGATGGCTGCAGTCCAGGCAACCGAGAAACGATGACTGGACCAGGAAATGAACAGCACAGGGAGTAAGAACTGGCTGGGTTCTGGAATGTTTAGACCATAAAATCAAGAGGATTTGCAATAAATAGGATACGACATGTCCAAAAAGTCTAGTCAAGTTAATTAAACTGATGTGTTGACAGATAATCACAGTCAGTTTGAATAATAAAGTACTAATCCACTCTTCAGTACAAGGAATTGAATTTTTAAAAAGTAAATTCTAAGATGTCTATTAGAATATATAGAATTTTGATCCTAAATTTATGTCCATTACTGGTGAGGATATCCTGATGTTATGGTATCTAATGGCACTACTGAAGTTCCTCCCAGCTCTCCCAGTGGGCTTTATTTGTAGTTCATTTTCATATAATTCTGCAATCCTTTTCCTCTTTCCTTAGATTTTTAACTTGAAAGTCACAACTAACCTGCTAAGTTGAAAAGGCCTCTCTTACAGTTAAATTGCAAAAACAATGTGACTTAGGTCCAATCAGACCTTTTGGGACATTACGGCCCCCTGTGAGGTGATACACTGCTTCCTCCCTGTGGCCCCTGCCACAGGGGAAGTCTGACCTCCGGCTTCCTCAGCATCTTTGCCACCCTTCGGCCAAAGGTGAGTGCTGGGACTGTGAGGTGACATTAGGGTTACTTCTCCAGTCGGTTTGACGTGGTATACAGGACCTTCGTGGTATACAGGACCTTCTGGAAGGAGAAAGTTTTCTCTCCTTCTGTTGCTAGGGAGTCTCTCAATTCACAAACCACCAGAAAAGCCATCCAACTCTCTAAGACTTGAGATATTTCCCCAGGCATATCTGCCAGGCAAATGAATGATGTAACTTAGAAATATTCAGCCAGACAAAGAAGAGCAGTAACTTTCTGTATTCTTACTTTCCACAAACTTGGCCAAGAGCTTTACGGTAAAGGAGGCATGACTTTCCCATCACCACTAGGAAGCTTGTACTGTACAGTTCTCTGCACATTTCTTTTTGCTCCTTTTCAGCCAAGTGAGTAAAAAAGCCCACATCCTACATAGCACATCTGTACTGTGAATTGTATTACTGACATATTCTCCTATATTGGTCATAGAAATTTTTTGCATACAAGCTCTGACACAGAAATAAAACTGCAGACCTCCTATAGACCAGGGTTCTATCATTGTGTCTTCTCTGTCTGTTCCTTGACCTAAAAGCATAAGGTTTAGTAATTATCATTCCCATGCCCCTCATGGACAGGAAGGGGAGTGCGGCACAAAATGAACACTTAGTTCCACACACACACACACACACGTCCCCCAGAAGTCTCTGTGTTTGGAGGATGACGTGATCATGAGGGTGCTATACTCATCAGCGTATTTATCCATTAATGAACTCAATATGCTGTTAGGAGGTGGGGCCTGGCTGAAGGTGGATCACTGGTGTATTCTTGTAGAAAAGTGTATTCTTTTTTTTTTTTTTTTCATCTTTAGGCTGGGAATCGAACTCAGCGTCTTGTGCTTGCAAGGCAAGCACTCTAACCACTGAGCTAGATCCCCAGCGAAAAGTGTATTCTTGTCCCTGCCTCCCACATTCTCTCTCAGCTTCCTGGCAACAGTGTGGGGAGCAGCTTGCCTCCAATGTGCCACTTCTGCTTCGGAGCCGGCTGGCTGTGCACTGAATCCACTGAAACCATGAGCCCAAACAAGCCTCTTCTCCTCTAAGTTGTGGCTGTGGGGTATTTTGTCCCCACGATGGGAAACACACACAGCTAAGACATACACACAGCTGAATGAGTAAAGGTCTGCGTTACATGTTTACTTCCCTCAGATTTCTTTACGAACTTGGCATATGATGTATGTGCTTTTTCAAACTTAAATAATACATAGACCTCTTTAAAGAAAAGACATGCCCATGGATCGCTGGTATCATCCTAAATGAATTTTCTTGTAATACTATTCTTAGTATGTATGGACTTAGGGATAAAGAACGTTTGCATGGAGATAGCAAAGAACAATAAAACTAAAATAAATTTGTAGAGCAATAAATGCAATTTATGCAATAAATGCAATAAATTGTTCGAATGCATAAAATTCGAACAAACAACTTTAACTGAATGGGACAAATGGGGCAACACGAACACAGTGCTCCCTGCCAACACACAGGGGCTTCTGGAGTCGGCTTGCCGGCCATGTGCTCTGTGATGACTTGGCTCCCACAGCCTGGCTTCATTTAAGTGCACAGAACCCTTCCTCTGCAGCCCATGATGAAGTCATCTGGCCCTCACCTGGTGAGAACACTCAAATATAGTCACTTATTAACTGCCTGTGTAGTCTCTCTTTAAAAAAAATCATTTGGGCTGGGCCTGGTGGCGCACATCTGTAATCCCAACACTCAGGAGACTGAGGCAGGAGAATCACTGTGAGTTCAAGGCCAGGCTGGGCTACATAGTGAGACCCTGTCTCAAAAAACCAAAAACCAAACCAAATCAAACTGAACAAAACATCATTTGGCTGCAACAAGTAAAGTAACACTCCTTGGTACCAACAAAAGAAACACAGACTAAAATGCAAGCCCTGAAATTATGCGACAGCTCTCTGTTAAACTGATCATTCAAATGACCAAAAAGTACATTGCTATTTGCTCATTATCATCCAAATGAAAACAAATTAAGTTCTTGTAGAGAACTTGAAGCTCTTTGAGAAAATGTTTGCAGACTTTCAAGGATCTTCAGTTTGTAGTCTGAGAAATACAAATGAAGCTGAAAGAGGTCCTTACTTGAAGTAAAAAATCTGGATCAAAATGCCAGCCTTGACAGTTACAGGGAAGGGCCAGGATGCTCACCTCATAAACCTGCTAGAGGAAGTAAATGGAACCCTGGTGATTAAAGTATCTGTGATATCATCCTTATAGCAAGTTAGAGGATGCCTTAACCACGTATCCTAGAGAATAGAGTATGAGAGAAAGCGCGACCTAATGCACAACGTGCATTATGGTCTCTGCAAGCAGGCATGTCTTTAGTCGCTTTCTTGTCCCTGGGACACCCACACTTAAAGGAGGAGAGGTTCATGTTAGCTCACCTTTCAGAGGAACCATTCCATAGGTTCCCGAGGCAGGCAGGGCAGGTGGGAGTGTCTGATGGAGAAAACTGTCTGGGCAGCCAGAGAGCAGAGAGAGAAGGGAGGCACTAAGGAAGGGGGTACATCCTCCAGGTCACACCTCAGGAACCCACCTTCTAACCGCTGCAGGTCAGCCGCGAACTCATCGGGAGACAATCTCCAGAGGAGTACAGGGCCCTGTGGTCCAATCACCTTCTAAGCAGACGAGGCTTTGGCAGCCCCCAGTCTGAACCACAGCCAGACGGATGTGCCGCACAGTAACCATCACACCTGCAGGTCTTTCAGCCTTCTTGCACCCAACAGGGTGTCCAGGTTGGGCATATGATTAGAAAAATACCAGGGTATCATTTTTAATTTAAATTATACATTGAATTACTCCATTTTTAAAACTAAAGCCGATCTCTGCCCTGCCTACCATTTTTATAAACAGAAAACATGAAAAACTTTCATCTCAAAGACTGCTTTTGGCTTTCGGTATAGTCTTATGCCCTGATCATGGTCCTGTGTTAATGACAGTTTATTTACTGAAACTAGTTGCCTGACTTGAAATGCAAAACTTGAAAACTGCAAACACGCAAGCATTATTGCAAATGTGGAAAGCACAGTGTTTTATACAGACGACCCTTATCAGCACCAAGGCCTGCTAAAGTCAGTGAGTGAAACAAATTCTGAGACAGATCCAGAAGTAAAGCAAATGAAGTGGCTAATTGTTCTTGGTTTTTTATGAACTGTTTTTATTCTATCTGTAAAATATTACTATGGGAAAAAATATCAAAAGGACTGCCTTGATCTACGTCCCAGAATTTTTTCCACCCAGGCATTTTTCAGTTTTCACGTTCAGGCTCTGTGCCTATTCTTGGCTACTCAAGCACATCACCTGTATACCCCTGCACTTTAAACTGAGTTAATGAAGAGCAACACCCAGGTTGCTGGAAACACCCTTTGCAGGCAGCATCAGGGGAGGTGGATGGCGGAGAGGAGTGTTTTATGACCTTACATAAGACAACACCACTTGAATGAAGGCACGGCGCTCCTCAGACAGGTCAGGAGAAGGCGCATCCTGCCTGGGCGGCTGTGAACATTCCACCCCACATCGCAGCATCTTGGAGAGGCAGCCACTGGGCAGAAGAAAGGGTCCCCTTGGGAGTGGGCAGACCCGACTCATCCAGAGGAGGAAGCCACAGTGATCAGCTGTCTAGCAACTCAACGGAGGCAAAACTGTGAAGGGGACATCTCATCTCGGATCCAATCAAATAAGAGAAAAACAATGAAGCACATAAGGAAGAGACCCTCATCCAAACAAGCACAGACAATTCCCTTGGCTACACCATTTGCTGTGGTCACTGCTTTCCCAGGGAGGAGAAAAGAGAGGTAAATACAGGAACTTGCAAAAGTCCCCTATGTATTGGTTATAAAAATAGGAGCATAAACTATGGTTTTCTTTAGGGAATGAGTTCAGTCTATTTTGTTCTCTTTGGAGTTGCAAATTATAAATAAATAAACCCTATAGTTCTTGCCTTCTTTAAGTCTGACTTTTATTGACACAGGTTGTCAAGATGGCCAAAATCAGGTAAGAAATATTCCTCAGGTTTGCGTGCAAGTATATTTATATACGTGTGTGTGTGTGTGTGTGTGTGTATGTGTGTGTGTGTGGAGTAATATATAATACATTACATATAGTATAGTATGGAGACAGACTACAGGTATAATATATATACACTACTATATATTAGATATGTGTGTTATGTGTATATATTGTGTGTATATAGTATATATGTGCATATATACATATATATAACACAGAGAGAGGCTACTACTTTGACCAGAACCCATCTTCCCAAAATAGAAACCCCTTTCTTTGAACTGCTCCTGTGATTTGAGGGAGGAGACTACCATGTTCTTAAATGACTCCATCCCGCTGACTACAGCCTTCCCCAAGATTTTTTCTATTCAGAATTAAGAAATAATATCAGTCCTTCTTTGGTGTTGTAACCCACAATATGTGGCACTCAAGGCCACAATGAGAGGAAGACTTAGTCAATCAGAAAGTGGAGAGGTGGAACTGGAGAGAGGGAATCCTGGCAGCACTTGGGCTCCTGATTCAGATTTTATTTTGTTTTGCTTTTAAACTTCTGGCTGCTGCTGAGGGTGTGTCTCAGCGGGAGAGTATGTGCTTAGCATGCACAAGGCTCTGGGCTCGATCACAATTAATAAATTTCTGGGTGTTTCCTTGTCTTTCCCATAAACTGGCAAAAATTTCAATTAATTCTATTGCTCACACTATCTCAATATCCTCCCAGTACATTCTTCCCTTATTCCTAAACAAATTCAACTTGGATTTCATGGACACCAACCAAGGATGACCCTAAATAATAAAACACCAATGTATGGGTTTTGTCTCACTCGTCAAAGGGTGAACACGAAAGTGTGCTGTAGCTAGCAGACTGAGTGCGATTCCCAGTGACCACTTCATCTTGACTGACCTGGGTAGGTGGCTCACCTTAAAGTTAGCCTTAAAGGTCAGATCAATAACTAAGCAAAAAAAAAATCTTGATTCCACATTGTTGGATTTCCACACTCATGGAAGGACAATGGCTGTAGGAGACAGTAGGAAATAGAATTTTCAAAGAGGCTTCCTTCCTTTCATTCTTTTATTATTACATTTGTAAATCCCTTGCTGTGAACTTTGTGCTCGGCAGGCAGTGCAGCTGGAAGCCGTGGGTGGCCTCCTCCCCGCTGCACCATGACAACCTTCCTCCTGGTCACTGTCCCTAACTAAACAGGGCCTGAGGCTGGGAGCAATCAAAGGAGTTATTTTTACAAAAGACAGTTTTGCATGCTGTGCAGGGACATTATGGGACTGTCTGGCTGGAAGCTGGGACATCTGAAACTGTGGCAGAAGGCACAGTGACCCAGGAGCCCTCTGCGTGGCTCTCCTCTGCCTTCCACTCCCCCTGACGCCTCTGCCAGTCTCACATCCAAGCGAGGTCAGCACCTGTCTGGTTCAGGACAGCCTCGCAATCTCCCCGAGAGTGGTGGGGCTGGGCAGCAGAAGACTGGCATTTGTTTGACGTTGCCTTTTCTTCAAGGCCCTTCAGACAACAAGCACCACCATCAACATCTCCCACATGTCCATTACTGGGAAACAAGGGGGATAGAAAGCAACACCCAGGTGGAGAGGACAAATGAGCCAGCCCTGCCTGGACCCCAGTTTGGCCAGAGCCCTAAACAACACAAAGCCAGTCCCACAGGAACGGGTCGGGGCAGTGTGGGGCAAGCTGGCTTGTGCAGCAACTATGATTTTTATAAGAAAATCTGAAACCTTCGAACATACACATCTTGTACATGATAGTCCATTCTCCCACAGTTTCATTGTGGACAAAGTGTAAAAACATCACAATTAAATGACCACTGTCCCTTCCTCCTTTCACATGGGCATTAATAATAGTACAAAAAGACAGCCCTGATGTTAACCAAATGCAATCCAGACAGGTGGATTTTTAGCTGTTGTAACCAATACACAACAGCAAGCATAGAAAGGCCCAGAAATGAATTTATTATTAGACAAGAGAAAGGGAATAAGGGGGAGCGTGGAAAGGAGGGATAAGAAGTAATGTCTTGGATATGATGGATGGATATGATCAAAATATGAGACCCAGTACCACCTGCACCACTTGAGACCTAGTATTTTGGAAAATTAATAGATGATAATAAAAATAGTTTTAAAGGCTCTCAAACAAGAAAATACAAAAAAATAAAATATAACAGGCCTGAAATGAATGCCTTCACAAATAGATTTGCTCTCACTATCTTGGCCTCTCAAAGACAGTACTTTCATTTAGGGTTGTCTGAGTTAGACTACTTTTTCAGTGATGCTGAGAATGAAAACCAAAGAAAGTGTTTTATTACTTGACTTGTGCTCAGATCTACTATTTAGTACTTTTATTGTTTTTAAACCTTCCACCAAAGATCTCCTGATACCTGGGCAGAATTTTGTGGATTTGTTTGGTAAATGGGCTTTTGTATGTGTTAATGGTGATTTCTGTTAGAGAAAATACAAAGCTGGAGAGTAGTTGGAGTGGTGAACACAGATTTTTATTCAAGATCTACTGCAATAGGGTAAAGATATTTCAGTAAAAAAAAACTGGGCTCAATTCCAAGGAAAAGTGAGAATGTTTTGCTGAGGAGTAGGTGCAGGGGAGGCTGGTGGATGAAACGTTACTAAGAGGCGGCTTCCAGGGAACAGGAGACTCCACTGCAGACAGGCCAGATGATCAGATGCTGAAGGCAGGGATGAATTTGATCACATGCAGGGGACAGGACAGCCGGGTCAGGGTCCCTCCATTTGCCTCGTGGGTTCCTGCTAAAGCTGGGGGGCACAAGGCTGAGAAGAAGCATCCTTGACTCCAGGCAGAAAGCCCCGGTGGGTGGGAGCTCAGAGGCGCCTCTCCAGCCAGGTTAGAGAGGCTCCCGGTCACTTCTGCCACCTTACTGACAAAGCTGACAAAGCCAGGTGTGCACGGCTCCCTTGAAGGCACTCAGAAGATGTTGCGCTGATGCCCAGACTGGGGGAAGCATTTCTGGACCCTCCTTGAACACTGGCAGGAAGAAGCATGGGTACCACGGCAAGGCAGACCTGGGTTTGAATTCCTGCCTTGCCACGTTTGCTATGTAATCTGATAATTAACTTCTCAGCTTGTTCTCTTGCCCACAAAACGGGCAACTGATACCTACCTTTTAGGACGGCTGGGAGATTTAAAGGAGACAGCTGATGGGAGGCCCTAGTACACGCAGGAAACCAGGAAGGCTAAATAAATCGCTACGCTACAGACCGGCTTCAGGGCTGGCAGCGTTCTCTTAAATATGCCTGCTAGCTACCGTCCTGGTTTTCTGAATTTTCGAAATCACTTACATTTATTCAAAGCCCATCCCTATGTGAGAAGATAAACTAGCAATGCTGTATGGCTTTGTTTTTTTAATCAGAAATAACGTTTAACTCTTATATAATGAGATGGCTTTTTGCATATCACTTGGAAATGGGTTCTGAAGAAATTATCGAAAAGAATCGACAAATGTGGTTGGCACCTTCCACGGTACTTGCTAGTTTCAAGTTCACTCAGCTTTATCAAGTAGCGCCCTGCTCTAGGCTCAAGTCCAATGGCAGCCCTGGCCACGCATGGCTCCCGGCTCACTGGCCACCAGGCCTGGTTTCTAGTGGCACATTTGCAAGGCCAGGGAAACCACGTGATATTTAATCTTCTGTGTCTGATTTATCTCACTTACCATTGTGGTCTCAAGGTGCATCCATTTTCCTACAAATGACTCAAATGTTTCTTTACAACCCAGTAGTACTCCACTGTGTAAATATCTTTACACACTCATCTGTTGATGGACATATACGCTGCTTCCAAGATTTAGCTATTATGAACTGTACTTCTGTAAATACGGGTATGTGTGTATCACTGTAATATGATGTCTTTAACTCTTTTGAGAAGATACCTAGAAGAGGAATAGCTGGGTTGAATGGAATTTCTAGTTTCATTTTTCTACGGCTCTCCATATTGATTTCCACAGAGGTCGTACTAGTTTACATTCCCACCAATTAATGGAAGAGCTCCTTTTTCCCCTGCAGCTTCGCCGGCATTTATTATTCAATTTCTTGAAAACAGCCATTCTTTCTGAGCTAAGTTGCAATCTCAGTGTAATTTTAATTTGCATTTCTGTAATGGCTAGAGATGTTGAACATTTCATGTATTTGAAATGTTTGTGTCCATTTGTACTTGTTCCAAAAAGTGTCTATTCATTTCAGTTGCCCGTTTTTTGACTCAGTCTTTTATTTGGAGGGGTGCCTGAGTTTTTGAGTTCTTTATAAATTCTGGATATTAAGCCTCTATTTAAGGAATAGCCATTTCTGTAGGTTGTCTCTTCAATCTGTTGGTTGTTTCCTTTGCTGTGCAGAACTTTTTAATTTGTTATGATCCCATTAATTGATTCTTGGTGCTATTTCTTGCGCAACAAGGGTGTTGTTCAGAAAGTCTTTGCTTACGCCTTTGTCTTCAAGAATTTTACCTATTTTATCTTCTAGCAGATTGTTTCTATTTTAATATTTAGATCTTTGATCCATTTTGATTTTAGTTTAGTACAGGATGAGATATATGCATCTAGATTCAATCTTCTACATGTGGATAGTAAGTTTTCCCAAAACCATTTATTAAAGAGGTTATCTTCCCTCCAGTGTATGTTTTTGGCCCCTTTGTCAAAGATCAGATAGCTGAATGTGGTTGTGGTTGTGGTTGTTTCTACACCCTCTAATCTGTTCCACTGATCCTCATGTCTGTTTTTATGCCAGCACCATGCTGTTTTTGTTTTTGTTTTTTTTAAGTCACTGCAGCTTTGTAGTATAACTTCAAGTCCAGGACTGTGTTGCCTTCTGCTTTGCTCCTGTTACCCAGGACTTCTTTTGCTATTTTGGGTCTCTTCTGGCACTGTATAAATTTTAGGGTTGATTTTTGCCAGTTCTGTGAAGAATTCTGTTGGTATTTTGACCGGGGTTGTGTTAAATCTGTGCATCAGTTTTGGAGGTGTGGCCATTTTGACTGTATTGGCTTTGCCTATCTAGGAACAGGGGATATCTTTCCCTTTTCTGATGTCCACTTTGATTTCCGCTTTCAAAGTACTGTAGTTTTCATTGTAGAGCTCTTTCACTTCCTCAGTTAGGTTAATTCCTAAGTATTTAATTTTTCTTTGTGCTATTGTGAATGATATTTTTCCTAATTTATTTCTCAATGAATGCTACTGATTTTTGTCTGTTGATTTTGTATCCTGCTACATTGCTGAATTTTGTTATGAATTCTAAGAGACTTTCGGTGAAATTTTTGGGGTCTTCTAAGTAAAGGACCATGTCATCTGTGAATGATGATAACGTGACCTCTTCCATCCCTATACATAGCCCTTTGCTTTCTTTTCCTTGTCTGATTGCTCTAAGGAGAAAGGGCACCTTCTTGGGAAGCTGCTCTCACCTGCAGCTCCCAGTACTGCCTCAGTTCACTCACCTGGACTCTGCCCAGTGCCCCACTTGACGGTTTCCTCATTTGGCCCTTGTGTCCCCAAACTCTTCCTTGGCTTGCCAGTTGTGCTGCTTCTGAGACAGGTCATGCTGTGCAGCAGGAGACTCTGCATGTAAGTTTAGTCAAGTTCTTATTTGCAAACAACAGAAGCAAATTCTGACTAGGTGATTTTTTAGAAAAGAAATTTCTTAAAGAATACTGGGACTTGACGGAGGCTCTAGAAAGTCTGGACCACCAGGATTAGTAAATGGACAAGAGTAAGAAAAACTAGACAGTGTCTAGAATCACAGTGAAACCCTGCCAGTCCTTCACGCAGACAGCGTTATGAGCGCCGCTGGAAGCGGACCTCGTAGCCTGAACCCCCAGCATGGCACTATGTGTCAGACGCAGCCCCCTCAGCGACCACTGCCGGCAGTCAGCCGGAGGGTTATTCCATATCCCTTCCAGAGAGCCTGCACAAGTATCCAGCATCCTCAGCTTTGGCAACAGGTGTCAAAAACCAAGTACGCACCGTAGGTGACCAGCTGTCCTGAGCGCTACCTGCTGCCTCTGCTGAGAGGGGCCATCCATGTCAGTGCAGTCCGGTTTGGCTCATGGCATTTCACAAATTTGGAACACTTTCCTCGGAAGCCTTGAAGAGGGTCAGCCTGCTGGGCACACTGGCACATACCTGTAACCTCCGCTCCTCAGGAGAGGCTGAGGAAGGATCATGAGTTCAAGGCCAGCCTGGGCAACATTGCCGGACTTCATCTCGAGGGGATGAAAAACAGAAGAGGGGAGGTGAGGACAACTTTGGACTCAGAAATTTCACTTCTCATGATCTATAATTAGAATAGAATAGGAAACAGACTATGATTTTTTTCAAAAATATGTTCTTTGTAGTATTGTTAACTCTAGCCATGTGTCGCTCAGTGAAGGGACACACTGTGAGGAATGCTCTGCTATGTGATGCTGGAGTTCTTCAGACTAGAAGGCAGAGCCTACTGCAGACCTCGGCCTGGTTACACCCATCACATATGTGGCCTGTGGGCGCCTGAAACATTGTTTAGTGGTGCCTGACTGTGTTAAAAACAATTAGGAGAAACCTAAATGTGTAACAGAAGATGACAGTAACATTATGGTATATTCCTTAGAATAGTATATTATGCAACCATTAAAAATTATAATTACATTCAATAAAAATGAAAAGATATAAAGCAAGATATAAACTTGCCTACATTAAAGGCAAAATTATATACGGAACAGTTTCAATTATGTGAAAATACTGACAAATACATTGGTAGACAGAAATAGATAAATACATCAGGACGGTGGCCATGCTGGTAAGACAAAATACATTTGTATTTGTACAAAAATATTTGTCATTTTCTTATTTCTACTTTCTTCATTTTTCCCATTTATATTACAAAGAGAACTGCTGACTATATTTCTTAGATATGTTTTCAGAGTGATATTTGAAATATCTGTTTGATTTCCTATTCCTGATATAACAGTGAATCGATTATGTTATTTTATTCTAGGTTTTAAAAGACTAACAGCCATGTGTTTAAATGCAGTGGCACACAGTTCTAAAAGGCATCTTGTGGACAACTGGGGTTAAATGAGTATAGGCTAGATGTTAGGCGGTATTAGGGAATTAGATTTGGAGATGTATGCCAAAATACTAGTTTGAATAGTTGTAATGTCTATAATTTAATTTGAAACGTTAGCGAAAGATATGTTCAAAATAAGTAGAATACAATATTAAGAGGTGGTAGTGGTGGTGCGTGCCTATAATTCCAGCACTCATGCTACTGACGCAGGATCGCAAGTTTGAGCCCAACAGCTTCCCAGGAAGACCCTGCCTCAAAACACAGCACAAAGAGTTAAAGAGATATACATAAAACACACAAAATGACATTTTAAAAAAGCCTGGCTAGAAAAGGAAAAAAATAAAAAGGATGCAAATACTAGCTGGAAAGAAGATGGTGCAGCTACACTAATATTGAATCAGTCTTTAAAGCAGAAGGTACCACTACAGGTAAAAAGGAACAATTCCTTTGGAGGACAGAGTTACATGCACCAAAAGATACAAGAATTCTGACTATGTACCCAACCTAATTGTTTTAGTTAGATTTCGTATTGCTGGGACATGATACCCACATCTGGAACATAAAGAAAGAGAGGTTTAACATGGCTCACGTTTTAAGGGGATTCAGTCCATGGCCAGCTGACTCCAACCAAAGCAAGAACATCAGGGAGAAGGGTGTGATGGGGCAAAGCTGCGTGGTCCATGTGAGCTAAGATGTGGAGCAGGCAGCAGCACCCAACAGGAAGGGCTGAGGGACTAACCCAACATCACACCTCTGTGACCCACTGTAAGATTCATTATATGGTTATTGAGAGTTGGTTTGAATGCCTGTGTTCTGATAAAGGTCTAATCTTCCCAGCATGCGCCTGTTCTTCCAAGGTCTAGCTAACCTTGCAGGAACAGTTTTGCTATCAACAAAGAATTTACTTTGATATGCACTCTGGCGGCATCCTGGGTCCTAGCCAGACCCAGGGTGAATGCCTGAGGTAAAGTCATGCACCCTCATTTCCTGGAGGGGAGCATTCCTTTGTCAGAGCGGAGATAACTTCAGCTGCAGCACCCAGGTGCACTCTCTCACTCTTGCTCTCTCCTTCACTCTCTCTTCTTGTCTCCCTCTCTCACGCTTGCCAAGGTTGCTGATGATTTCTTTCGCTCATGTAGCTGATGTTTTTCGCTCACGTAGCTGATGTTATTTTCTTGCTTGTAGCTGATGATGTTCTTCACTCATGTAGCTGATGTTTTCACTCATGTAGCTGATGTTTTTCATTTACATAGCTGATGATACTTTTTTCCGTGTGCGCCAGTGGGGTCTGCTGGTCCCCCTTTTTGTTGCACACCCACAATGGCCATGGATTTCCCTTGAGGCTGCTGGATGTCTCTGTGCATCGATGCGGGCGGCTACTGGCGGCGGCTCCATGGCTGCTGTTTTCTTCTTGCCTCCCACATGGTGCTGCTTCTCTGTAAAAAGTTAGATCTCTCCTTGCACTACTCCTGTGCTGCGGATTGCCGGTGATAGAAACAATGGATTTGTGGTATGATTTTCCTAGAGTTTTTTCCTTTTCTCTTACTTTATCGTTATTAAGATATTAATATTTGTGAGTAGTATCTTGTCTCCTTCCCTGTGAATCGAGCCCTAAAACAGTAAGTCCATGCACGGTGACAGCAAGCATTTACCCCCTTGCTGTTACAGCCTCCCAGACACACCCAGGAGTGTGTTCCGCCAACTCCCCAGGCAGCTCCCAAGCCAATCAATTTAACACAATAAAATTTAACTGTCATACTAATAACCTAGCCTAAAAATACAGGTAACAAAACTGGAAGAAAATAAATCATACTTTTTAGAGAATATAACATACCTTTCTCAACAAAGGACGTGATAGAATAAATACTCAGAGCAAGCAAAGAAATGAAAAAAGCAAATCAGTAAAAACACAGAAGATTTAAACAACGTTAATAAACTTGGCACCTTGACAAAAGGAATTCTCCCACCGACACCAAAAGAAAGGCTTCCAAGCACACTGGGGGCATTTACAAAATGGCTATTCACTGGACAGCAGGCAAACCTCAGCCACTTCCACAGAGTGAACTAGCGAGTCTGTTCTCTCAACATCACAAAATCACACTGAAGCACCATGACGAAGAGGCGTATGGAGCTGCACACGCTGCTGAACACTCAGGATCCTGGCTACTGGGGAGGCCGAGGCAGAAGGATTGATTTCAAGGCCAGCCTGGGTGCTTTATGAAGTTCCTCAAAATAAAAAATAAAAAAGAACTGAAGGTGTAGCTCAGTGGTAGAGCACTTGCCTAGCATGCATAAGGCCCTGGGTTCAATACCCAGTACAAAAAATAAAGCACATGGAGACCATTACCAAAAAAAAAAAAAAAAAAAAAACCTGGACAATTCACAAATATTTGGAAATAAAGCAGTACAATTCTAATTATCTTGTGGTACAAAGAATATGCTTCAAAAGAAATTAGAAAATACCTAGAACTGAATGATAAAGAGTAAATTATCCCTTGTAAAATGTTTTATGCCACCCTATTTTACTAAACCAAAAATAATTCTGTATAAAATAGCAATATTTTTCTTATTTGAAAAAGCCCTATATGTGACCAGGCAAGAATGTAGAGATTAGCTTTAAGAAATACCAATTCTAATCCCTCCAGACAACAAGGGCCATTCTTTCAGTCAGTCTTTAATGTGCCCACAATTACAGAAGGAAATCATTCAAACTAAGAGGTTCAAATATTTTGCATGCCTGTGCGTGTGTGTGCGTGTGTGTGTGTGTGTGTGTGTGTGTGTGTGTGTGTGTGTACTGGGGTCTGCACCGAGGGTGATTTTACCACTGGTCTGCAGCCCTTTTTTATTTTGACATAGGTTCTTGCTAAATTGCCCAAGGTGGCCCCAGATTTGTGATCTTCCTGCCTCGGCCTCCTAAGCAGCTGGGATGGGTAGGCGTACAGCACTATACTTGGCTTCAAGTACATTTTTAATATGCGAGTTAGTCAGCTTCCCATTGCTACAACTCGTAGCTGAGACCGGTCGGCCCAGAGCGAGGAGGGTCTGTCCCGGCGCAGTCCAGAACGCCCAGCCGCCTCCAGGCCCGTGCTATTCCAGCGTCTCGGTGATGGAAGGAACAGTGACGCTGCCCTGAGTGCGCAGCCCGGCTCCACCAAAGACAGCTTCCTGCCTTCTCGGACAGAGACTTGGAGCGGTCAGTGGGCAGTGTCAGGGCGAGGGCAGGGGCAGCCGGGCCAGGGGCGGTCCGAAAGCGTGCCCTTCTAGAACAGAAGACCCAGAAGACGGCAGGGACAGGGCCGAGGTCAGGCGCCGGCCACAGCACCCGCCTCTTCTGGTCTCCCCGCTACAGCTCAGCGATGGTTACATGGTATAAATACAATTCAAGTTTATATCTTCATCACAAATAGTAAGTGATCTTGGCAAAATCTCAATAGATATCAAAAACTCCTGTCAATAACATATTTTTGCTAAAAACATCTAACATGAATCTAACCAACCCCCTAGACCTTACTTCCTATTATGGTGAATACAGAAACAAGTTAAAAGACACCATGAGGAAGCAATCAGATAAATGCAGCGTGCGGGACATACTGTAAGACAACTAGCCTGGACTCTTCGAAGACAAGGTCATTATATTAAAAGAAAAGAGACGGAGGATTAGTATATATTAAGGAGACTATGGGGGCATAAAACCAGACATAATTATGATTACCGATGGTTAACTTTGGTGCAGAGAGGGCAGTAGAAGACATTCTTGGGATAACTGGGGAAATCTGAATATGGAATGCATGTTAATACTATGGGATTGTTGCTAAGTTTTTTGAGTCACTTGAGTTACGTGTGATAATGAGGTATGGTTACTTCTGAAAATCTACCAATTCTTAGAGATGTGTGTTCAATGACTTGGGGTGAAGCATGACACCTGTAACTTTCCACAGTAATCCCAGCATTCAGGACACTGAGACAGGAGGATCACCTTGAGTTTGAGGCCAGCTGAATTACACAGTGAGACCCTGTCTCAAAAAGACAAAAACAAAAAAAAACAACAAATGCTTGTAACTGGTGACTCTAGAGGGTACACATAGATACTCATGTGCTATTCTTTCAGCTATTCTGTATGTTTGACATTTTCTAAAACATTCAGAAAGAAAGAGATAAAGATAATCAAAAACACTGTGAGCCCCATGAAGGCAGGACTGGGACACTGCTATTCGCTCTTGAACCCTGGGACCTAGGCATAGTGCCTAGCTCACACAAATGCCAAAGCTAATTGCTGAAAGAAGTGAGACGGGGGAAGAAGGAAGGAAGGAAGAAAGAAAGGAAGGAAGGAAGACAGGAAGGAAGGAAGGAAAACAGGAAGACAGGAAGGAAGGAAGGAGGGAAGGAAGGAAGGAAGGACAGAGACCAGGTGGGAGGGCAGGACTAAAGCCACCTGAGGAAAGGACAGACCACCCGTTCCACGACCCAGAAGCATGTCACTGTGCACCCTCCGGGACATTTCCCAAGGCAGATAAATCCATTCTGCAAAGTGCTGAATTAGCAGGATCACCAGAGTTCAGACACAAAAACTTACTAGAGATCATTTACATCTTTACTCAGTCAAAGAAACCAAAGTTCACAAAGCAAAGAGTGCAGAACCACATGGTATTGTCCCACGAGCACAGCCCTGTCCTCATTGTACATCCAGCCCTTTTTTTTTCTTTTTTCTTTCTTTTTGGTGCTGGGGATCGAACTCAAGAACTTAGTGTTTGCAAGACAAGCACGCTACCACTTGAGCTAAACCCCCAGCCCCTCTGTGTCCAGTCTCGCTCCACCTTTAGCAGAACTATTAGCTGACTTTGTTGCAACTGCAGTGTAAACTGTGACAGAGTGACGCTTAGTTATCACAGGCTTTCACTTCTCTGAAAGTAAAATTTTACCAGCATAGCAGTCTTGATGACCTGTCAAGCCTGTCAAGGTACTATTCCTTAAAGGACAAAAAATAAATCAAAATAAATGCTGAATGTCATGAATCATGCTAGGAGCTTTAATATCTATTATTTTATTTAGTTCTCCCAATTGCCCAGTGAAGCAGGGTTAGTATTTACTAAGTCTATTCCCTACAACCTGCCTCTGATGACTAGAAGATAAAGACAATTTTAAGCTAGAAAAGGGAAACCTAACAAATGGAATACTTCCTTGAGCCCTGTGATCGTTTACTAACTCTTTCTTGGTGAAGTAGGAAATTATGCAGAGTCCTAGGAGGATGAATATTAATAAAAAAAGGAAAATTCATGTGTATAATAAAAATTGGCTTTGTAAACTGATACATTTAATAATACACTACTTCATAGGGAAAATATCAAACAATAATTAGAATGTAAGTGTCAACAAGTTAAGAAATTAGAACAGGAGAGCATATATATTGACCATAATTTATTTAATAGAAGATACTGATGCCAACATATTCTACTTCAGGCTGTATGATAAGGTGTGAGTCTTGCATTTCCTTTCATTACATCTAGTAATTCTTACAATAAAAATTCTTCTTTCTCAAAATGAGAAAAAGGGAATAACAATAAAAAATGAAAGGAATGGTAAAATCTAAGTCATTAAAAATCCACAAAAGGTTGAAGTAATGCTTCCTTCAAGAATAACCTAGATTTTTAGATACGACCCTAAAACTTAAAGCAACAGAAGCAAAACTGACAAATGGATTACACTAAACTAAAAGAAAAGCTTCTGCACAGCAAAGGAAATAATCAACAGAGCAAAGAGACAACCTACAGAACAGGAGAAAATACTGCAAACTTCACGCAGGGGTTAACACCCAGAGTGACAAGGACCTCAAACATTTTGGCACCAAAGGCCACCACAAAATCCAAGTAAAAATGGGCAAATGACCGGAATGGCTGTTTTCTAAAAGTAGACATGAAAATGGCCCAAAAGTTTATTTTAAAAAAAAGCTCCACGTCACTAACCACCAAGTCAATGCAGATGAAAAGCACAGCGAGTGAGGAGGCAGGCTCGCGTGCAGCCTGTAACCCAAACACAGCCCAGTAATCTCAGCACCTGGGCACTGGGGCAGGAGAACCATGCTTCCAAGGCCAGCCTGGAAGACGCAGCAAGACCCTGCCTCAGAACAAACGGATGACGACAACAAATTCTCCTAAAGGGTGCAGAGAAAGGGGTGCTCTCCTACATCGCTGTAGGAATGTAGATTAGGATGGTCATTATGGAAAACTGGACAGAGACTCCTGAAAAAACTAGAAATATTACTACCATATGGCCCACCAATTCAGTTACAAGGTATCCATCCAAAGGAATTGAAATCAGTATGCCAAAGAGACATCTACACTTGCATGTTTATTGCAAGACAGTTCACAACAGACAAAGAATAGAACCCAAGTGTGTGTACATGGATGAATGGAGAAAATGTGATATAAATGGGATATTATATAGCCATAAAAAAGAATAAAATCTGGCTTTTGTGGCAATATGAATGGAACTCTCCAGGCACAGAAAGAAAAATACTGTATAGTCTCACTTGTAAAAATTTGATCTTCTAGAGTGAGAGAGTAAAATAATGTTACCAGAGACTGGGAAGAGTGTTGGGGAGGAAGGAATAGAGAAAGAATGGTTAATGGGTTCGGGGGTGCCAGAGTACAGGAGGAAAACTTCTCAAGTTCTATGACACAGTCAAATGGATATCGCTGACAACAATTCATTGTGTATTTCAAAAAACTGTTAAGAAGGATTTGCAATTGTAAAAAAAAGAAAAAAAGTGACACATGTCTGAGGTGATGGGTGTGCGGGTCCACTGCCTGGGCACTGCACATTGTCCACACGTACTGGAATAGCACGTCATACCTCTAAGCATGTGTAGTTATTCTGTGTCAATGAACATTTTAAAAATTTTCAAAAGAACAACTGAGGATTTATCCAAGTGCTTTAAGTTTAAACAGAGCCACATCCGGTCTTAGATTTTAAAGAAGCAGCATTTTAATCCCAATTGGAAGGACTCTGACTCCTTCCCGACCCCCAGCCCTCCTTTGCTCAATCTCAGGTTGTAGTTAATACTTCACATACATTCTGAAAATAGTGTTCCCGTTAAAAACTCGAGGAAATGTTATTTCCGCCTTTACCACACAGACCAAAATGAAGTGGACAATTTAAGATAAAGTCGTTTTCATTCGAAAGACAAAGAAAGGGAGGGATTTGACAGGTCTCGTGAGAGTACTGAGATAACGACTCCTGTACTTTTTAAGCTATGTGTAGATGAAGACCAAAAGTTTAAAACTGAGTTACTTAACCAAGACTCTGCCAGTTGTTAATTGCTACACTGTGATAAGACTAGAGGTTTTAGAAGACAACATTTACTAAAACTGTAACTGAAATGATTTATGATGTATACAGCATTTACAGATCTTACCATTTTCCCCTTTAAAACTGCCAGACTTTTTCTTCAAAATGCTGGGGGTTGGACACTGGGCCTTGCTCGTGCTAGCCAAGTGCTCTATAACTGAGCTACATGCCTGGCCCTTTTTATTTTCAGGCAGAGTTTCAATAAATTCCTAGGCTATCCTCCAGCTTGTGATCCTCCTGCCTCAGCCTCCTAAGTAGCTGGGATTATTGGCAAATCTTACCATGTGCAGCCAAATATATAAATTTTAACTGAAGAAATGAAAGCCTTATCATGGTAATAGAATGATTTTAGAAGAACTGAAAAGGAAATAGTCTTTCAATTCACAAAAGAAACCTCTAGTGGCTTTAAAAGTTACACTTGAAGCCAGGCACGGTGTTTCACTCCTATAATCCCAGCTACTCAGGAGGCCGAGGCAGGAGGATACAAATTTGAGGCCAGCCTGGGCAATTTAGCAAAACTCTGTCTCAAAGTAAAATAAATAAAAATTCTGGACATGTAGCTAAAATTAAAGAAAACTAAAATAAATAAAAGATTCTGGACACTAGTAGAGTAGGCCTCAGTTCAGTTCACTTTACCGTAGTACCATGCCCACACACACAACAGAACTGCATTTGAAAACTTCACCAACATATTTATTAGACATCATCATGTCTCCTCATGGATGAAAATGTCATTTGAACACGCCAGTCAGTCACTGAAGCGACCAGTCATCTTATTTTTCTGCCTAAGTACCGCTCAGTTTACGAAATCTTCCAGTCAGGATGGACATTTGTCTTTGGGCACAGAAGACCGTGTGCTCCCGGGCAGCGAGCACTCTCTCGCTTGCGGACAAGGTGCTGGTGCCCTTACTGTGGCCTGACGTCAGGACCACCTACCCTGGGGACCCCTGATGCTCCGTCCTTGGGCTGCGCAGCTCCCGCTGCGAGGACCCGCTCGGCCGACCTGGCGCATCAGTCTGCCTCCCTGCAAGATGAGCCACATCGGTGGCTCTCAAAATTGTTTTGAAACCCACAGATCCCGAGACTGGATGTGCAGCCCACAGGCAGAGCACTTGCCCAGCGGGTGCAAGGGCCTGGGTTCTACCGCAGCCCTGAAATAAACACGGAACCCCACAGCGCTCCTGCACACTGAACCCGCCCACTGCGCGCCACACCAAGCGCCGACCTCTGCAGAGTCCTGCTTGCAGGGAGCCGGCAGGGGCCGGCGGGGGCTTGGTCCAGGCGCCCTGGCGAAGCCCACAGGCGTCCTGCCTTGGCGGCCCCTCTCGCAGTGCGAAGACCTGAAGACCTCCGGTTTAGCTTTACTCAAAGATAAAAGTTACAAACTGCAACATCGCTGGCCATTCAAGAAACGCAAATTAAAGCAACACTGAGATAACATCTCACTCCAGAAGGGATGGCCGGCATGAAGAAATCAGCCAGTAACAAGTGCTGGAGGGGCTATGGGGAAAGGAACCCAACTGCACTGCTGGTGGGACCACAATCTGGTGCAACTGCTGTGGAAATCAGTACGGAGAGTCCTCAAAAAACTAAAACTGGAGGTGCGCCTCATCTCTCTGAGCACCAGCACGCCACTCTTGACTGTGTCCTGTATCTACCTCTCATAAACCCTCATGTCTCTTTAAGGAAAAAAAACCTAAAACTAGAAATTCCATTTAACCCAGCTATTTCTTCTTCTAGGTATCTGCCCCAAAGAGTTAAAACACTAGGGGTTGGGGATTTAGCTTAATAGTAGAGTGCTTGCCTACCAAGTGCAAGGTCCTGAGTTTGATCCCCAACACCCCCCAAGAAAAGAGTTAAAGACATACCACAATAATGCATGCACACCCATATTTACAGCAGCACAATTCACAATACCTAAATTTTGGAAGCAGTCTATAGCTCCAGCAGCAGATGAACAGATAAAGAAAATGTGGTATCTACACAGTACAGTACTACTCTGACATAAAGGAGGATAAATTTAAGTCATTTGTAGGAAAACGGATGCGCCTCGAGACCATGATTTTAAGTGAAGTAACTCAGACATACAAGTTTAAATATCACATGGTTTCTCTTACATGAGAAACTCAGTATATAAATAAATTGCAAACTACAAGACAGACAATAGGAAAAAAGGGAGAGAAAAATGTTATTGTAATCCAGCATGGATAATGTATCTAAAAGTGTACCTTGATTTAGTATAATTGTCTTATCTTTTTTGTTTTGGTTTATTAGTCTGGCTGTTAATCTGCATGTATGAGAATTATAAGATACATAAATGAATCTAATGCTGGCAAAAAGGGGGTGGAGGGGAAGGAGAAAAAGAATTGAGGTGTGTTATGTACGTGTACTAATTCCCCACAGTGAATGTAGTCATTACGGACTACAAAACTGTGTACTGTACTAATAAAAATTGTTTACAAAGAAACAGAAAAAAAGAACCGTGAGCAGGAGGCCCTCTGTGTAAAAGAGCCACAAACAAGTGTTGGTTGGTCTGCTCGACGTCTAACTTTATTTTTATCTGAATAAATGCTGGTTACAAAGTGGGTCTGCGCCTTCCAGGGCAGGCCCGTCCGTGCCTGTATCAGTCTTTTCCCACCACCTGACAGCGGGCCTTAGTGCATGTTCGCCCAAACTGCTGCGCCAGCAGGTGGCCCAGGCTGCGACCCACAGTCTGCGTGTCTTCTGCTGCTGCAGCACAGGACTGATACCTCTGTCGTTTTTGAGCATGGTTTCTAACAGGTATGCCCTTTTGAAAAGCAGACACCTCTGAGAAAGGTAAAACAAACACTCCAAAACAGTTTTTCTTTTTTTGTTTTTTGAAACAGGGTCTCACTACACAGTCCAGGCTGAACATGAACTCACTATGGAACCCAGGCTGGCCACCAACTTGCAAAGATCCACCTGCCTCAGCCTCCCAAACACTAGGATGACAGGACTGTGCCACCACACCCAGCTCCCAAAGTAGTTTTAAGGTAAATGAATATGTAGTTTAGGCATCCCTAAACTGAAAATCAGAAATCCATACTGCTCCACACTCTGAAACTTTCTGAGTGCCTGCTGCAGTTTGGTGGATTTGAATGCTCCGTGGAACTCAAGTGCTAGAAGTGTAACAGCTGGCTAGTGGGCTTTTGGTAGGGGATTGGATGCCAAGGGCTCAAGGAACCCACTGAGAGGTGGTGAAAACAGAAGGTGTGGCGTGGTGGAAGGAGCAGATCTTGGGAGCGCAACCTGGCTGCCAGGAGGTGAGCAGGTCTCTGCCACACCCTCCCCCATCATGATATTGTCTCAAGACTAGCCTAAAGCCATGGAGCCCACAGACCATGGACTGAGAAGTCTGAAACCGTGAGCCAAAATAAAAATTTCCTCCAGATGTTGTTTTTCTCAAGTATTTTGTCACAGTGAAGAAAAGCTAACACAGTGTCCAAATAATGCCACAAGTGAAAAATTCCACATCTGACCTCATGTGGCATGTCTGCTTCAAACCACAGGCACACTCAGTCCCTAGCAAGGAGCAGAAAAACAAAAAGCATAGGCATGCTAAAAATACTGCATAAGATTATGTTCACGGTATGTGCATAACGTGTATGGGAAACATAAATCAATTTCATGTTTAGACTTGGGTTCTGTCCCCCAAGAGATCTCATTATGCAAATTTTCTAAAATCTGAAAAAGAAAATCTGAAGCCTGAACACCCCTGATCCCAAACAGTTTGGACACAGGATACTCAAACTACTTCAGAATGTTCTAATGAGATATACAGAAAATGATGATTACTTTAAGGGCTCACAAGACAGATTACTGAAAGGTAAAGGGGAAAGAAGAGGCAGGTAACGAAATCGTTTAGTTTTCTAGACAAAGTATACCTGGGGCCTTGCTGAGAGGAGCAGGGTGCTACACAAAGGTGGCGCTTTGAAGCATCATGAAGACATGTCAAAGAGACAAGCCAGGTTGAAGAGGCCACCCACTGGCCAAATCAGGGACAATCTGAGGATCAAAATTTAAGTGCTAGTAATAGATATAAACCCTTGAACAACATGAGAATCTACAAATACTTAACTAAATATCATTCATACTTAAGTGCATTGAGAGAGGGGAAAGCGCTTCTTATGGTGAAATGCAGTATTAACTAATTTAGAAGGGGTGATGGAGTTAGAACATTGTCAATGGCTGCTAAAGAAGTCAGAAAGAAATTTAGAAACAGTATATTTTCTCAAAATATATCCCCCAAAATTACATAAGACTTGTAAAGAGAAAAGCCATTCCTTCCCAGTAGAGAAAGCCCCTTAGCTGAGCAACCAAGTCCTGTTGGCCATATTGGGCCACCGTGTGCCTCAGGTCGTGGTCCACTGACAGGACACACAGCCCTTCAGTGGCATCCCTGCCCCAGGAACTCAAACTGAGTTTAAAGACAGGAGACCCCAGTCACACCCAGGATGGACGGTCTCTACTAGAAAGAAAAGAAAAAAAGTATTGATCTGCAGGAATAGCCCAATGACATTTAAAAATGTCAAACTGTCTCGATATGGTGGCACACACCTGTAATCCCAGCAGTTGGCAGGCTGAGGCAGGAGGATTGCCTTGAGTTCAAGGCCAGCTTGGGCTGCATAGTGAGTTCAAGGCCAGCCTGAACTACACAGTGAGACCCTGTTTCAAATAAATAAATAAACAAAAATGTCAAATTAAGAAAACCAAGTAAGGCTGAGAAACCTACAGATGAAAGGAAACAAAGGAGATACAATAACTCAGTGCAATGCTTTATCCTGAGTTAGATCCTGAAGTGAAGAAATCAGTTTATAATTAATTGCTGGAATATCGCTGGGACAATTGAGAAAATTCGAGCTTAAATCCAGACTGTGGATTTTATAGATGCATAAAGAAAGAAAGAAATGGGCAGAATATAAATAATGCATGTGAAGCAGATATTAGGGTTTCTTGTACAATTCTTAAAACTCTCCTTGAGATGAAAGGGACTTATTGCTCCTGAACCATCACACTGGGATGGCCAGGAACAAATTTGGTCTTGTTTCCTTTTTGGTCTTTTAATTTATAGTCAATGTTTTAATAATCCCTTCAACTCTTCAGTTGGTTGCTCTCGGCCTGCAAATGGACCGATGTGTAATTAAAGGAGAGTAACGATAGTGGGGTTGTAGATGGCGCAGGTACTGACTTACAAACGCAGATGTCGTAGTGGAAGATGAAGCTCCCCGGCGGCCAGAGGTGCACGTCTTGGCTTATTGCCGTCATATTTCATTAACGGTCCGAGTAATGCTGAGATCAATATTCCCGCAGCCGCAGGAGTGAGAAGAAATGGTCGCCACCAAGGCGAGACACAAAGACGTTGTCGAAAAGCTTCTCCCTGCATCATGAGGAAGCCAGTCACCACTAGGAATTTTCAAACTTAACGCATTTTCTTAGTTGCTATATGTTCAAGAGGTGGCATAGTTTAGATTATTTTAAAAGAAGTGTCGTTCCCTTAGATGGGACCATGCAAGGAGGCAGCATACGCTTGTATGCTTAGCTCCTCAAGAACAAATACTCTCCCAAATCCCTTTATTCTCCATATTAATGTAAAGAAATTTTAGGGAGATATGTTGTGATATGGCAAATACCACAAAAGGCAATAAATGCAGTCAGCGTGTGATGGGTATACAAGAAACCTAATCCTGAAGTA
>PVJO010000693.1:45904-216239 GCA_004026905.1 Hystrix cristata
GGGCCTCTCTCTCTGTCTCTCTCTCTCTCTCTCTCTCTCTCTGTGTCTCTTCCCCTCCTCCCTTGATCTTGCTCTCCACTTCCTGCTGCCATACCAGGAGCTGTTTCTCCTCTGCCAGGGTGCCCTGCGTTACAGCCAGCCGACTGTGGACTGCAGCCCCTACAAACCGTGAGCCCAATAAACCTCTCCTCCTTACAGTCGTGGGTGTGGGGTGTTGTGTCTCAGTGACGAGAAAGTAACTAAGTCAGTATACAAGGAGAATGTAGAGACTGGCTTTCCGTGAAATTTGTGCCTAAACTAGTGCTTACACTGCAAATTCCTGGGCCCTGGAGAAGGGGTCCGAACTCAGAAGGGCTGCGTTTTGGAATCTCAGAATCTGAATTTTTTAATAAGTGTTGCCTGGGCCAGACTTCAAGAAATATTAAGAGGCATAGTATTTATGATACAATAAATAATGTTATTGTATTAAAGTAACAAATACAACTAACAACAAATTAAATGGTGCTGAGGAGGCTGAAGCAGGAAGATCGCAAATCTATGGCCAGCCGGAGCAATTCAGCAAGGCTCAGTTACAAAATTAAAAAGAAAATGGGCTGGAAGTGTGGCTCAGTGATGAATGCTTGCCTAGCATATACCAGGTTCTAGGGACAGTACCAGAACTATAAAATAAAATGGAATACAGTTTCGGAAGGGGTAGGGATGCAGCTCAGTGGTAGAGTGCTTGCCTACCCCGAGCCAGGCCCAGACTTTAACCCCCTAGAACTTCAAAAAGGGGAAAAATCAAATGGCTCTTAAAGGAAATGTCTGGTTTTCTCCACCACTAGCCTCATCTTCTATGAAGACTTGGTTTTAAGCATTTCTGCTTTTAGTTCTTCTAGTTGTAAACTGGTTCCCATCTAAAAAAATTACATAAGTATTGCTGTCTCTCCCGCCCTCCCTCTCCCCTCTTACGGCTTGTGTCTAGGTGTCCCCCAAAGCATTGGTAAGAGGTGACTGGATCTAGAGTGTGTGAGGCCAGGGTTAAGGGTGTGTGATTACTAAATCCGTCCACTGATTGGTTTGACACCACCCTAATCCTGGCAGCCTGGATAAATTATAAGGCACAGGAAGAAGCTGCTAAGGCTCCTTGCTGGCCTTGCCACCTTCTGCCTGTCTGCCCTGCCACCCTGCCTCAGAGTCAGCTGATTGTGGACTGAAACCCCTACAAACTGCAAGCTAAATAAACCTTTCTTCCCTTAACTTTGGGTGTAGGGTATTTTGTCTCAGCAATGAGAGAAAAGTAACTAAGACAACTCTCTCTGTGTCTCTCTCTCTGTCTCTCTGTCTCTCTCTCTGCAGTACTGGGGATTGAACGCAGGACCTTCACACTCAGCTACATCCCCAGCCCAGTTGGTTGGTTGATTTTTCTGAGGTAGGCTCTCTGTACCCTTCAGGCTGACCTTGAACTCACTATGCAGCTCAGGCTGGTCCCGAACTCACAGCAGTCCTGCCTCAGCCTCCTGAGTCCTGGGATTACATGCATGCACCACCACACCTGGTGAGTACTGCTCTTTTAAAATATGCTCTATTTTAGGTAAATTAGAGATGTATGTGAAATAGTGCAATTAGCCTGTTAAGAAAGGACCAGTTTTGTGCACATTTCTAACTGGCTCACCCCATCAAGAACTGCCTGGATGCAAAGTTAGCAGGCAGCACGTGTGGCAGCTGCAGTCACCTGTGTGGCTGTATGCTGAGCTCCTTGGCTATCAAGGAAAGCGTGCTGGGCTTCTGACACGCCCCTCAGTGACGAGAGCCCGGTAGGATGGGTTTGGTGACTGACCGCTGTCCCCTCCCAGCAGGATGGCCTGGCCGCACTCAGCTGGCCCCATGCGTGAGGGTCTGAAGTCTTTGGAGCCCCACCACGGGCTCCAGTAGGCTGGACTTGCATCTGCCATCCTTTAACAGTAGCTCATGAATCTTGCTGTTACTTAAATTACATCTAGAAGTGATTCCAGAGAATTTTATGTTGTGATTTTAATTCTTTGAGTTATAATTTTAAAATATCTTTCATCCTGTAACAAGGTCATCGAAGCCTTCATTCGGTGGGAGCAAAAACCCAGCCCCCAGAATATATTCTTTTGGAACAGAAGTTAGATATAATAAAACACCATAAAAAGACCACACGGCCTTGTACCACGCTATTAATTTTGGGAAGACTACTCCGTAAAATATTAGAGATAATTCAGAGAAAACTTAAAAGCATTAAACCAGCTATGACTTTAAGTTTGCAAATATATTCTCATAACAGTGCATAGAAAACAGAATGGAGAAAACTTGATAGTGGCAATAAGGGACAGAGGCTGCCCAGACCTGTATCCTAAGATGACAAACCCAAAGCCGGCCATACAGGGCTGCCCGTGAGCAGCTGCTCATGAGTTACCCATGCACTGAATGTATGAGATGTTTGAAAGATCCTTCACTTTGCTTTCCTGGTTATGTAATGACTTCTAAGTATGAAAGAGAAGCATGTAGGTCCTTTATGTTACTTTCCTCTTCCTCCCACTTCCTCCCAGTGCTGGGGTTACATCACTGTTTTTAACTTTTGTTATGGTTACTGCTGTTACATGTCGACTCCTCCATCCGAAGCTGAGACAGTATCTTGACTTCTGATTGTAGGCGTTCCAGGAATCAGTGACACTATCTTATTTTTGCCCGTCTTTTGTCGGCTACGCTTTTATATTCCTACAATTGGTGTTTGCCTTCCCCTCTTTGGAAGATCTTTTCATCTGGGAAGATTTTTTTCCAAGATCTTCTTTACTTTGTCCTCAGGTTGACTGGAGAGATGTTGGCCAAAGGGAACAAATTTTCAGTTACAAAATGAGTGTAAGTTCTGGAGCTCTAACATACAACACAGTTAGTTAGGAGGCAAAACAAAACAAAATGTCCCAACCTGAGTATTGACCTTATTAAGACTGCAGCGATAGCCAGGCACAATAGTACAGTGAGATCTCCAGCACGCAAGAGGCTGAGGCAGGAGGATCAAGAGTTCGAAGCCAGCCTGGACTACACAGTGAGTTCAAGGCTGGCCTGGACTACAGACAAGGGCTTGTAGAAGAAAAAGACTGGTAATATTGTGCACTGCCAAGCAAGGCAGGATGTTAAGCTGCAATTTCCTTTACTCTGAGGGCAGTCACATCTGTCACCTGTTCAAAGGAAAATGTTTTAGCATTTTGCTATGCTCGTCTTTCTTATCATCCATAAATTACTAAAGATAAGACAACCTTGCATTATTTTTCAAAAGAAGATCATGACATTCTCAATTAGCTTTTTTATTTTTTCTGGGGTTTGTGTGTTTGCCTGTTATTCGTGGTGCTGGGGATGCGGCCGAGGCCCTTGCACATCTTAAGCAAGTGCTCTAACACTGAGCTACACCCCCAACCCACTGGTTTTCTTTTTCATTGACTAGATAGGTACTTTACCTTACACTAAAAAGGCGGTTGTAGTTGTTGTTCTCTTAATCAGACTACCAACTGCACAGAGTCCTTTTTGCCAGAGTCATTGTCTTTGGAACTGTCCATCCTCCTGCTCAGATGCATGACCATCTTCTCTCCTGTTCTGTGTGAGGGAGACCCCTAGCCACCTTCTCCTTGGACAGTTTCTTCTTTCTGCTGGAGCGCACACTTATATCTTGGATAAGGGTCCTGGGAAGCCTATCTGCCCTGTCCTGGTCTGTGGGAGACACTCAGACTGCACTCTCACAGTTGGCCAACAGGTCAGCTAGCGCAGATATTCCTCGGTTACCGACATGCTTGACCACCGTTCCAACTTATGACTAAGACGCGCGGTTAGGACTGGAGAGCTACGGCTGAGGTGCACGGCGCTGGAACGCGAGCGGCAGTGCGGCCCTGTGGCAGCTTCCTCTACAGGACAATACTGTAATTTCCGCTGACCGTACTGTACGGTACAGGACTTCCTTTTATGTTCTGTTATACAGTGCAGTGCTCTATGTAAGAGTTATGCAAATAAAAGCAAAGTCGTCAAGTTGGAGTTTCCTTTGACCATTTCTTTGTTCTGACTATTGTAATGTACATATTTTATAGAATATCTCATTTAGTGACAGATTCACTTAACAACCTAGTTGTGGGAAGGTAGCTTGGTCCTTGAATGAAGAGTCTTTATACAAATATGTTCTAAATTCAGTTTCTCTCAGAACTGAAGGGACTACTCTATTGGCTTGTAGAGACACCGAAGAGCATGAAAGAGCATTAACGACATTAAGCAGCTCAATTTGCATTGTTCAGTAGGCGGCCTAATGTTTCTCTCCAGAAACTTTTAAAAACTTTTGTTTACTTTTAGAGTTCTAAAATTTGATGAAATTGGTCCGAGTGGGTTATTTCCCCATTTATCATAGTTGGCAGCTGTGTGGTATTCTTAGTATAAAGATATGCGTCCTTTCCTGGGGGTTCTTGACACACTTTCTCTAATAATTTTCCTATTAGCTTTGTGCCTGGTCTCTCTTTCTGGCACTTAGCTGTTGGGGCTCTTAGGCCGGTTTTCATTATCTCCTATTTTCCTCATTTTCCATCAGTGACAGAGAATAATATTTTTGCCTCAACATCTTCTTCAGTACTGTCATATTCTTTGTCCACATGAATTAACTAAAGTTATATACGCATGAGGATCACAAGTTCAAGCCTCGGCTGCGTGACTTAGTGATATAGACAGACTCTGCTTCAAAATAAAAAAATAAATAAAAGGCTGGGATATGGCTCAGCGCAAAGGCCCCAGGTTCAGTCTCCAGTACCAGCACCACCATAGACAGACAAATAAGCAAACAAACAAACGATTATTATTAACTGCAAGCAGAATCTTCGTTTTTACCACTTTGAGGGCCTCACTCAAATTTATGCCTGCCTAGTTGTTGTCATAAGGAGTATCCGCAGCCAGATGTGGCAGCAGGCACCCATAACCCCACACTCCAGGAGGCTGAGGCAGGAAGATCACACATTCAAGCCTAGCCTGCATAATTTAATGGCTTAGTGAGAACCTGTCTCAAAATAAAAAATAATAAAAGGACTGGCGGTGCAGCTCCGTGCAAAGGCCTTAAGTTCAATCTTCAGTACCAAAAAACAAAAACAAAAACTAAGTAGCAGCCTCTCAGAGAATCAATGCTGAAATGACGCCAGGGGATGGAATTTAAAACACACAGAGACACACACGCACACACACGCACGCACACGCACGCACCCGCGCCCGCCCCACCTCACTGGAGCCCAATTGTAGGTATGGCTTTCCCTCCACTGCCAAGCTCATCCCTCCATCAGAGATAAAATTAAGTTTGCCTGGCATAATTTACACTTCAAAAACTCACGTTGATTACTACCCAGTACCTTGTGTTCTTCTGGGTGGTTGCAAATTGATTGTTTGATGATTTGTTCTTCTGTCTTCCCAGGTATCCGAGATAAGCTGGGGACTCTATAATTACTACAGTTGTCCTTTTCCCTGTTTTAAAAAACAGGTACTCCCTCCTTCGACTTTGCGGATCAGGAACCTCTCCTGAGCAATCTTCACTTTCTGAAACAAAGGCTGGTGGTCTTGCAATTACATTTTCCAGGCCCTCCAGTGCTCTGGGATGTGAGTAATCAGGCCCTGTGGAGGCGGACGCACCCAGCTTTCTGAAGGGCTCTTCAATCACTCCTTCCCTGTTTGCCTTTGCACCTCCAACACGACAGCACTTGATCTGGTTTAGTTTCCTTATCACTGCTGATTACAAAGAAAAAAACCCTGGTTAACAGCACAGTGAAAGTCTTTCCTAGCAGTTTTTTGTTAATAGCTTTCGTTTTCTAGTATTTGTTAATACTGTTGCTTTGTTACTGGTTTTAATGTCATATTTTTTATTCAGTAGAATAAATTCCTGTATGTGTTCTTCTATTTTTCTCCTCTTGCTTCATTCCTTCCTTTTTCCTTCCATCTTTTTTCTACCCTCCTTCCTCCCTCTTTCCATCCTTCCTCTTACTTGCTCTTTCTCTCAAATTTCTTACAGATATGAAGTAAGGGAAAAGGAAGAAATAAAGAAGCTGTGTTAGTCAGCTTTCTGTGACTGTGACATAATACCTGGGAAAATCAACTTAATGGAGGAGAAGTTTGCTGTGGCTTCTGGTGTGTGGGGTTTCAGTCCATGGTTTCTTGACGCCCCTGCTTGGGGACCATGTTAAGCAGAACAGCATGGAGAAGAGCCCATGGTGAGCAGAGCTGCTCTTCGCAGCAGCCAAGAAGCACACAGAGAGAGTGGGTGCTGGAGTCTCAATGTCATCCTCAATAGCCTGGCCCCCAGGGACCTGGCTTCTTCCCACTGAGACACCACCACCTCCAAACAGAGCTACAGGCTGGGCACTGAGCCTTTAGGACACAGGTCTTTCAGGGATATTTAAGATCCAAACCATGATAAAGGCCAAGAACCCCACAGGACTTTAGGGCACAGGCATTTACTGAATATCTATGGTGCCTCAACATGTCCCAGCCTGCTTGCAGCTGGGGAAGAGCCTGTGAGTAGGTCCTGAGGAGCCATGAGTTCCATGCTCCCTTCTCCTGGTCCTCCAGGCTGGAAGCCACATATCCCAGAGGGGCTCACAGCAAAGTGCCAGCATCCCAGCCTCCCAGGTCACCGCTGGAAGACAGCACACTCCCAAGGGACTCTGCGTTAGGCTGCTGAAATCCTAGAGTTTGTGTCTTTGGTGTAGCCTAATTTATCTTTGCTGATACACAGCAATTGTTGGATTAGTCAGATTATGCCAAGTTTTTTGTCAAGAGAACAAATTAACTCTGAAATCGAAGTGGCTTAATGTAATGACAGTTTATCACCTGAGGTACACCCAGCAGTGCCCACCTCCTGGTGGCCATACTCCTGTACGGTCACTTCCCGCCTTGGCTCTGTACCAAGCCCAGGCCTCACTGGAACCAAGAAAACATGGTCAGCCTGACCATGTCCCACCATCCTACTAGCGAGAAGAGCCACGTGAAGAGGCTGGAAAATAAAGCTCCACATGGAGGAGTACTGAGGGGCCAGAGGTGAGTGAAGAGCTGGTCTTCAGAAGGGGTGAAGAGAATGTGGTGTAACATACACAGCGCAGTACTCAGCCAGAGAGGATAAACCTGAGTTATTTGTAGGAAAATGGATGTACCTCAACACCATAATGTTAAGTGAAATAAATCAGACATACAGCTTAAATATCGTATGGTTTCTCTTATGTGATAAACCCAAAGTATAAATAACTTAAAGAGCAAAATAAAAGAATTAGGAAACATGGAGATAGATCTTTGACAAATGGGAAGGGGATCTAGAGATGGTCGGAGGGGTGGGGAAGGAAAGTAAAACTTAAAACATCATGTTCTATACATGTACCTACTCTCCATGATGAAGGGAATCATTGAATATTACAAACACGTACTAATGAACATTATTAAAAACATTTTAAAAAGAAGTCCTCTTTGGTTCAGTCTCAGTCAAGATGCTGTAGAACTTTGGACCCAGCCACCATCTGACTACAGCCACACAAAAGGCCCCAAGGGAGAGTGGCAGGGCCTCCCAGGCCAGTCCTGCTGACTCGCAGAACTGTGGGAGATAACAATGAGCTGCTGTCTTAAACCACTGTGTGGGTGCTGTGGCTTGGATATGACGTGGGTGTAACCGCAAAGGGTCATGGGCGGAAGGCTTGGTCCTCAGCATGGTGGTGCTGAGGTGGTGGGAGCTTAAACTGAGGTCAGGGGGTGCAGATCACAGTGATTAGATCACCTGAGTGCTGCCCTCAGCAGGGATCAGTGTAGTTCTCAAGTGTCATAAGGGAGCCCAGCACCTCCTCCAAATCCCTCTCCCCGCGCACCACCCACATGTCCTCCCACCACCGTGATGCCGTCTGCCATAGACCCTCACTAGTGCCAGCAGATGTGGGCACCATGCTCCAGCACCTCCAGAGCCAGGAGGGAAGTAAGCCTCTCTTCTTAATAGAGCCTCAGGTATTTCACTCCAGCCGCAGAAGATGGACTAAGACACAGCAAGTAACAAGCGTGGTACACGTGCACTGCAGGCGAATGAGTGTTGGGCTCCACGCAGACGCCTGTGGAACCACCATGTTGGGTCTGCCTCCTTGGGGACAGATGCTTTCACCGATTGCAGAGCACGAGAGGGACGGCTACGGTTGCACGCCCCCGTTACATGCTCCCATCTCAGTTCCTAGGCCACTGGCCAGTGAGAACTGTACAGGAGTAAATGGAGATCCTATGAGCATTAAATGTCTCTGCCGCCCACCTTGACAACAAAAATTGTTTCCCCTAGGATCACAGCGAGGTTAATCCAGGTGTCAGCTTGCTTTCCAGAAACTGCAAGCAGTGCTATGCAGGACGGGCTCTCAGAGAGTCAGCTGTGCACCCCTCCTCCCAACTCTGCATCGTGACACACATCAGGAGCTTGAAATCAGGCCCTGGAGAAACATTTACACCACAGAACTTGGCAAACACTACCAACCATGGCTTTCTTCCCCCTGAAAATCACTTATTGAAAATTTATCAGAACACCACAAGCTGCACAGGATCGAAAATATACCTACTATTTATGCCTCTATATTCATGCATTTATTATTAATAGTAATATTTATCACTTATTATTACATATAGCCATTGATGGCCTCATCCTTTGAGATAACAGACTGAACATACCAATTAAAAATGTTAGCAGGGCTGGGGATTTAGCTCTGTGGTTAGAGTGCTTGCCTTGCAAGCACAAGGCTCTGAGTTTGATCCCCAGCACCAAAAATAAAATAAAATAAAATAAAATAAAGATGTTACCATAAACTTGAACAAATTTTATTAATTTTTAAAGTGGCAGTTTGAAGTTTTCCTGTGTGATCACAATGTGCATATTATATTAGGCAAGCACTAAGTTAACAAAGATACCAGTACAGTAGTGGAAGCAGTACCATAAAGTAAGTACAGAACGAACCTACTTTCAGTCAGCATCAATAAGAATTATATCCTTCCAGTAGTTACTGCACTCAGTAACACACTGGCTTAGTTATGGACTTGTACTATAATATTAAAATCTTTTAAGCCCTGCTGAAAGAGTTAAGTCAACTTCCTGTCCTTGTCCACCACTCTTCCTCTCCTAGCTGTTAGCCTCTGTGCACATCAAGACAAAGGTCTTATGCCTCTATTACAAGATGTGCAGCAATATTTTACATAGAACCTTGAAAGACTGAGGAGTTAGTGTATCATTTGACTGTGTCTATTCTACAACTGTAGACTCTGAAAATCTGGCTTATTTGCTAAGAATGAGAAGGATCCCATTGGAGGGGGACTCTCGTTTACCAAGCAAGAAAGGAATGCTCACAAATGATATTTGAAAATGAGACTTTCAGAAACTTCTTGGTACAGTAAGGGATCTGGACTTGATCCCTGCCAAACTGCATGGTAAAATAAAATGTAAGGTAGTTCCAGAACCTAGGAGACCAGTTATCTTTAGTGCTGATTCCTAACTAGACACGGTGGTGGATGCCTGGGATCCCAACGCTTAGGAGGCCGAGCCAGGAGGATTATTGCAAGTCCAAGACCAGCTTGGGTTACACAGAGAGTTCAAGGCCAGCCTGGAGTACAAAGTGAGACCTTGTCTCAAAAAACTAACCAAACAAACAAAAATGCTGCTTCTTGAGTAGGACCTAGGAGACGTCCCATGAATAAGTTTGCTCTTCATCAACTCAGAGCAGGAAGAAAAGAGAATTCTTATTATACCCACAAACCTATTTTCTAACAGAGCATGAATAATTTTCTGAGAATTCTAATAATCTTTATTTTTAGGGATTAATCCACACGTTAATCAAGGTTCTTTTGTTTATAAGTATGAGCAATTATATTCTCTAAATAAGGCCACCTAATACCCATTCTGCCCACATGCTCTTGTTACAATGTGAAGCTGGCATTTCTTCACAGAGAGGTCCCCCTGGGCCTGGTGAGCTTTGTCACTGCCTCCACGGATAGGATGAGGCTGAGGCTGGGACCCAAAAGACCATGTGACCTCTGGCCTATCTCCTTGGGCCCTGAGTCTTCAGAAAGAAAACCTCACAGAGAGACCAAGAGGGTCCTGTGCAACCCCAACACTGCCATGTCCCAGAGTCATAGAGCCCCAACTCTTCTAGCCCGGACTGCTTGAGTTTTCCCAGTCCTGGAACCAGGCACAGGTGAGAATTGATAGAAATTCGCTCCTCCTCACATCCACCTCCAAGCCATCTCTACTAAAACAAAGTTTGAATGGAAATAAGTTATCCATGCTAAGCCTTGCTCAGACTGCAGATCCTTAAGAAAACAAGTGTTCTTGTTTCTAGCCACTCACTTTTGGGGCTATTCATTACACAGCTGTTATAGACGTAACAAGAGAGGCCCGTGACGGTTAAACTGGACAGTCAGAAAGCCGCCCAGAGGACTAGTAAAGCACACTTCTGGGTGTGCTGGCGGGGTTAGGAAAACGTGGCCTTGAGTGCTACCCCAGTCCCTGGCCTCCCTTCCCCCACACTGCTTCCCAGCCACGTTCCTCTGCTGAGCCCGCCCGCCGTGATGCTCCTGTGGGAGCCAGCCGTGGCCTGAACACTCTGAGAATGTCAGCTGCATTAACCCTCTCCTCCTTTGAGCTGTGTGCGTCAGGTATTTCAGTCCAAGCAACGAAAAGCTGAACAACACAAAGCCCTTTGAGCTAGTACTATCAAAATGGCAGCCGCGATTAGAGCAGGAGTGTTTAGGAGCACCTAATGGAGCCCAAGGGGAAGAGGCACAGCCGGGCCTCATGCTGGGGCAGGGACTGAGTCAGAAAACCAGTAGAAGCCTCATCAGGTAGTCGGCACCAGCATCCTCCTCTTTTTCTCGCCATTGTCTTCTCTGGTCTCTTACTTCATGACCTCCAAGTCTGTCTCTTAGCCCCTCTAGTCCTCCCTTCTCTCTGCTGCCCTGTGCATCTCCTTGCAACAACACTGCTCTCATGTTCGGATGCCCTTTGTTTAGGAGACCAGCTCACACGAACCAGCATCCTTTCATCTCAGTGACAAGTTCCTAGAAGGGAGGATGGAATCAGCCTACATATCGGGTCTCGATATGTAGTTCAGGCTGGCCTTGAACTTACTATGTAGCCCAGGCTAGCCCAGCTGTCAAAGTCAGACGCCAGGCACCGGGCTGCAGAGCAGCGCGCTACTCGCCGGAGTCCCCCTGGTGGGACTAGGAGTTTCCTGAACAGGCCGCTGCACGTTTCTCTTCCCTCTCAGATACGGAACCATGCGCTCTACGGCTTGGGCTCCGTCCTGTCCACTCGCTGGCAGCGGAAGGCAGGGCGGGACCTCGCCTTGGGCAGAGGCAGCACCTCTCCCTCTGGTTCAAGAAGCACCATGTGACAGCCGCCCTCGGAGGGAGGCGAGGACTGTCACCCACTCGCTCTTTCCAGGCAGGGCCATGCTCGTCCGGGCCGAGTGCACGTGCGGGGCTGGGGGAGGGCAGGTTTGCAACTGCTTCAGCAGTCCACCCTGGACAATCAGGTCAATCCCGGCGCCTCAGTCTGCACACCGAAAAATGGTGGCGATAACTACCAAGGAGTGAACATCACAGCACACCGAGGCAAGGCCCAGCACATATAAGCCACTCAATAAATGCTGCCCATTATCATCATCACCACTTTGGAGTACCTCCAAATCAGAATTACGATGCAACAGCATGATGTTACGGTCCTCCAGTTGTCTGCCAAGCAAAAATTACCGAGTCTTTTTGTTATTTTAGTTACTGAACACTTTGTTATATGATCCAGCATGAAAGACATTGCACGGGTTGAACAGAGGACTGAAGTGAGCTTCCAGGACGGGATTTTACCAGTAGTTCTAGCTCTAGAAATTCCTTCTATGGGAGTCTTCAGATGTGCAAAATAATAATAATGATAATAACAAAGTACACAGCATAATTTATAGAGCGAAAAACTGATGCGGCCCAAGCTAAATGTGGAAGAATCTGATAAGGATTAAATAAAAGTTAAGCATTTTGTAGCCATTAACAGACGTGATGCTTTTGAAGAATTTTTAATGACTAGAAAATTCTGGTGAAACAAAGGTAGTAGAGAAGCAGGCTTTGAACCTGCGTGTACAGTTGGGTCACTCTGCAAGCGTGTTTCGAGGGGAACACAGCGGGATGCTAAGGGCAGCCTCTGCGGCGAGGGACGCAGGCATGTGTTCTGTGTACATTTCCTCGGTGCATTCTGCATCTTATGGATGAACACGAACAGTTTTTATATGTGGGGAAAACCTTAATCATGAAACCAAAATGTAAACAAAGAAATAATCTTCAGAAGACACAAAAAAGACTAGCAGGAACTGGGGCTCGAACCCACGTTTCCTAAACAACTTCTCACTTCGCTTTGCTTTATTCTGAACCCAGAATGATCCCACATAACAAAGACAGGTGTTGCTGCTCTTTGATTTGTCTTTGCTCTGGCAAGAAAACCTATGAGAAAGCTCTCAGTTGAAAAAACATAGCTAGAGATGGACAGGGGCAGTCATGGGGGCTAAAAGGCTCTTCCATTAAAGTCTAGGATACAGCCTAGCACTGACTAATCAAAACCATTTGTCTTCACAACACTGAGGAGAGGCATCTTTGACCCACAGCAAGATGGAAGAGAGCCATCCACCAGCTGTTTTGGAAGAAGTTTAAAAAATTTTCTGAGTTTAAAAAAAGATAAAAGATAACTAACACAAACACTGTATCAGACAAATCTAGGCAGACTGGAAACAGAATTCCCAAACCCCACACCTTGGCATATAGAACCTTGCTAAGAAAACCTCCAGTCCAGGTCTACACCTAAGGACAGATTGCTAAGAACCAAATTTGGAAGGGCTTGGAACATGCCAGGAAGGGGCACCAGTGTCTACTGCAGGCTCCCGGTGTCTACCACAAGCCCCCAGTGTCTACTGTACGCTTCCAGTTTACATCGCAGTATCCACTGCAAGCCCCTAGTGTGCACTGCAGGCTCCAGTGTCCACCGCAGGCCCCCAGTGTCCATCGCAGTGTCCGCCGCTGGCCCCCGGTGTCCATCGCAGTGTCCGCCGCAGGCCCCCGGTGTCCATCGCTGTGTCCGCCACAGGCCCCCAGCACCACCCGCTGAGGCCTCACCCTGCCCTTGCTTTGGTCTGGCCCTTGTTCAGAATGACAGGGGCCTTGCAGAAGTCATGCCTAGGCCAGAGGCAAAAGTCATCAGATGAGGGTCACCAGGGATGCAGGTGTGACCTAACCCTGTGTCTCCAGAGCCCGAGGATTTCTGTGGAGGAACTGCTGTTTCAGGATCGAAACCCTTCTGGGTGAGCACCAGGATAAACCAGACTGGTGAGGGCTGCGCCCCAAACCCCACCACTCCACAGGCTCTCCTGCAGGATCATCGCTTCCGCTTCCCTGGTGGGGAGTGGTTGAGGAGATACCTTTCCTGGCTGCTTTAGCTACCTGATCTTAACCGCAACATATCTCTTGGCATCTCTTTTCCTTCAGATCGTGAAGAAGAGTCCTGGGAGGAGGGAACTCACATTTCCCGAGTGCCTCTCGCACCATGCGCCAGAGGTATGCTGCCTCATGGGGTGCACACAGATGCTGTGTTCAGAGAGGTGAGTATGCCTGACTGTCTTCCTTGGCAGCGGTGGAGGAAATGATATTCTGTTAGCAGCTAGCATGAGTGTCTCTCCTGGGGACGACCATCTTCATGTGAAATGCCTTGACTGGTTTCCCTGGACCATGGTGTGGGTGCTGGGGATGGGTAGCGGCAGGGAGACAGCAGCAGCTTTAGAAAAAGACTTGGTGCAGCACGAAGTGCCCCATTCCCGAAAATGTAACTTAAGATCTTGAACAAATGTACTCTGTGCATAAGAGGCTTGCCGAAAAAGCCAGGTGCCAGTGCCCATGCCTGTAATCCCAGCACTTGGGAGGCAGTGTGGGAGGAGCTGGAGTTCAAGGCCAGCCTGGACTATCCTTCTCAAGGAGGACTTTCTGAATGGGCTTACTGGGACAGAGTGAGACAAGCTGCAGGAGTCTCGCCCTGGAGAGAGGCAGGTGGTGCCATAAGACAAATATGTTTCCTGGCCGAGATGTAGTTTAGGTCACATGGCATCACTGACAGAGCCTGTGGGTGTGCTCCAGTGCACACCCGGCCTGGCTGGTTTCTTCCTCCCGGGGTCAGCTTCCCATCCCCAGGAAGGGGCCACACGCGGTACTCATGGCGCACTGACTGTGTCTGTGGCACCCTGCGCGCAGGAGCTGACAGTGCCTCACAAGGACAGTGCATATGGGACAGTAAAATGATTTGCACTTCAATACTTATTTACCTCTTTACCTAGTCATTTGTTTGTGGCGCTGGGGCTCGAGCCCAGGGCCTCACACTTCATTTGCCTGTTTAAGGTGGGAACCACCACTGGGAGACACAACGGTGCTCACTCAAGCTCCCCATTCTGCTGGCACTGGAGCCAGCACCGAGTCTGGATAGCTGTGCCGCATCCTCACCAGCCAGCTCGCTCTCAGGAGGGCTCCCCGCCCCAGGCGGCTGTCCACACCCCGCCGCCCCCAGAGGAGGCTGCAGGGCTGCAGGTGGGGGCACAGCACTGAGCACAGGCCTCCCAGCTCAGGTAAACCCCACAGGCTGGGCATGTCACCCGGGGCAGGAGGCTGTACTTGACTCTGCTGTTCTAACATAACAGCAGCCACAGACATAAATGAATGAGCTTGGCTGTGTTCTGATAAAATCTTTTTTTTTTTTTTTTTTCGGTTTTTTGAGACAGGGTCTCACTATTTGGTCTAGGCTGCCCTTGAACTCACTATGTAGCCTAAGCTGGCCTCAAACTCAGGATTCTCCTGCCTCAGCCTCCCATGGGCTGCGATTACAGGTGTGCTGCACCGTGTCTGCCTGTACTTTTCTACTTTGAGACAAGGTCAAGAGTCCACAGGAGGGGTCCTGCTGCCAGGCAGGGCCGCTCATGTAGGCCAGAGCCAAGGCAAAGGACAAGACCTGGGCGGCAGGCAGATACGTGCTCCAGCCGAGGGCCACGGCCGATTGGGCCCGGGCCCAGAGAGCAGAGCGGAAAGCATGACTGGGGGAGGCGGGCAGCAAGACGGCTGCTGGCACCAGTTAACAACCTGCTCTGTTATAAGCACTTGGCGCCGGGCTTTTAAAACAATACATTATCGCCACAGGGTGACTCACCAACTTGGAGAGACCTTCTCCATCTCAAAATAAAAGTAAAGAATAAACAAGCAAACAAACCAACAAAACCCCCTTGAATTCATTTTTTAAATACGGTACTTACTGGGCTAGTGGCGGCATAGCTCAGTGGCGGGCGCTCGCTTGCTGTGTGGGAGACTCTGGGCTCGAGCCTGGCACAGGGGCCCCCAGACGGATGCGCCGGGTGTGAAGCCGAGGAGGAGACAGAGCTGCGCCTGCTCCTGGCCACTGTACGAAGAGTGACAAGCAGGGCGGGGAGGGCGAGATGGAGCCCAGACCGGACATCTCAATGAGAGATATCTCAAAACGAAATGTACAAAATGATAGTAAATACTTCAGGCTTTGTGGGCAGTAAACTCTCTGGTATAACTACTCAGCCCTCCACAGTAGCAGGACACAGCTACAGAGGAGATGTATGAGAGCAGGTGTGGTTGTTCCAATCAAACTTTATTTACAAAAACGGGCTTCAAGCCAAAGCTAGCTGTAGCTCTTTTGGTTTTTGTTGTTTGAGACAGAGTCTCGCTCTGTAGTTCAGGCTAGGCTTGAACTCCCTGTGTAGCCCCAGCTGGCCTCGTGCTCATGGCAATCCTCCTGCCTCAGCCTCCCGAGTGCTGGGATCAAAGGTGTGCCCCACCATGCCCAGCCAAAGCTGGCTATAGTTTCTTGGCCCCCATTCTCATCCAATAGACAAACATTAGGCAAATAATTGCACAAATACCAACTGGTAAGTGCAATCAAGTGAAAGATTCTTTTGCCTACTCAAGGGATTTTTGCCTACTCAGGTCACAGATTTAAATCCAGTGGTTAATTAGTGAAGAAGGAATCAGGACCGATACAGAGAAACTGCACATGCTGCACATGCAAAGTCCCTGTGGCAGAAGAAACACAAATACAGCTAGAAAGGATTATGAGGTTGAAGCAGAAAAAAGGCCAGCAGATAGAAGGTTAAAAAGGCAGATAGGGGGCTGGGGATTTAGCTCAGTGATTAGAGCGCTTGCCTTGCAAGCACAAGGCCCTGAGTTCGATCCCTGGCATCACAAAGAAAAAAAAAAAGGCCAGATAGGGGATAAAACCTTGTCAGAGGACTGAGTCTCTTTACCACTGAAAGTATGGCATATGCTGAAGGTTATGGCCCACCCAGGGAAGGAGCTAGAAGCCTTATCTGTTTTTCTTCAGGCCCAATTTTTATATTCTGTGCTCATTTTGGTTTTATAGTTGCTTAATGTCTTTACCAATCTTCCTTTATGAAACTCCCAAATTCATCAACTCAATTAAAAAGAGTCTTGTGTACACTTAGGCTAAAAGGCCAGCAAGGCCCTGATCCCAGAGGAAACCAGCGTGCATCTGGTGGGAGAGACCTGCAGAGGATGTCCCAGGCTCGGGGACCACGGTTTTCTCCTCAGATGTCCCTTACAAGGAGTCTTACTGAACTCTTCTTTATTCGCTATGCCAAATAATAGTGGCCATACCGTTAGCAGCCCAGGCAAATGCAGAAAGGAGTTTATTAAGAACCCGCCAGCCTGGGAGGGCACCTGTCTGCCCCTGCACCCAGCGCCCTGACTTACAGAAGCCAGGAAACACCCCAGTGGGGTCTCGGGTCGGAGAGCCCTGGCCCAGGGGACTGCGGGCCCTGGATCCACCCTGGAGTCACAGCTGGGTGGCAGTTCATACTCTGCCCGAGGAAACTGGGGAAACGGTTTATGGTTAAAAAAAAAAAATCCTAATTTCTAACCTCTTGGTTGCTATACTCACACCGAGGCACTTTAAAGAGCTTCGATATTCTTTGCTGCTGCTTTTTTCTCCTCAGTGCTGAGGATCAAATCAGCAAGTGCCCTGACATCCACCACCAGCCTGACACTCCCTTTCCATCTGGGCCCGCCCCCTCTGACCCTCTCTGCTTTGGGGGAATCTGGCAGGATCACTGCACCATGACTACTACACAGCATGACAACTCCACACCATGATTACTACACACCATGACAACCCCTCCTGCCTCTGTTTGGTTTTTTTTTTTTTTGTTGGATTTATTAAGGATTAAAGCCAAGGAGCATTGAGCTACATCACAGTGCTTTCTTCCTCCCCTAGGCTCTCACTAAGTTGCCCAGGCTGGCCTTGGACTTGTGATCCTCCTGCCTCAGCCTCCTGAGTAACTGGTGTGCACCACAGTGTCTGGTTCCCCAGGTGTCCTCTCCTATCCAACGGTGTCCCTCTGAGGAGCAGCTTGGGCTAGCCCTGCCCCTTCGTTGGGCACAGCCCTTCTTTAAGCACCCGCTCCGGGCAGGTCGACTCCAGGGGCGGCCCTGGTCCTCCTCCACACCCCTCCTGCCAGTGCGGGACTCCTGCTTCCTGGCCGGCCTCTGCGGACCTCGCCTTGGGCATGATCAGAGGAGCACTTTCCACATGGAGTTAGCGCGGTCGGTCCCACTTTCTACTTCTAAGCGCCCTTCTACTCCTGTCTTCCAGGCTGCTAACGCCGGCTTCCCGTTAGTCCGCGTCAGTCCAGCACAGAGGTCCGATCCAAGCCAAGAGACGGCAGCAGGGCTCGTGCTCCACACCCTCTACACTCTCTGCCCGCTGCAGCTGGGAGGGCTGTACGGGGCCTAGTCGGGCCTCACCAGGCCTAGTCGGGCCACACCGGTCCTAGTCGGGCCTCACCGGGACGCAGTCTGGCCTCACCGGGCCTAGTCAGGCCTCACCGGGCCTCAGTCCGGCCTCACCGGTCCTAGTCGGGCTGCACCAGGCCACAATCCGGCCGCACCGGGCCACAGTCGGGCCTCCATCAGGCCGCAGTCGGCCGACACTCCGCTGGTGCAGGCTGCTGTAGCTCAGTAAGTGGTTGTTGACTCCTTGAGGATGGCAGTGGGTTATTTGCAACCTGAAAAAGAAAAATGTAACTGAGGAAATAACGAAAGCACCTTTTATGGGGCTGCAGTTTCGGAGAACAACTTCTCTTCTGGGCCGGGAGGGAGGCGGCCCCACGCACTTTTACGCAGCCACTGTGCTTGCGCAGGAATCCAGCCGGACTCAGTGGCTGGCCTGGCGTGCTCCGGGTGGAGGCTCCAGGGGCGTTTTCCCCACTCGGAAAGAGGCATAAGTCTGGCTGAACAGAACCCGTCTGGGACTTTGGGCCCCCACCACCCACCACGGGCCACTGGGAAGTAGACACTCCCCTCCCCAAGGTGGCCCTTTCCCGCCACACTCATAAAAGATGACCAGGATCTTCCCAGAAAGGTAACTGTTTGTTTTTAGATCATAAAAATGAATCCTTGCTTTGTTTTCAAAGGACCATGCTCTTCACACAATCTATACAAACTGGAGGACAAGTAAGTGAGGCCCAAGATTGGAAAGATAAGACTCCACTTGTTGATTTTTGGCCTACAGCTGAAACAATGGGACAAAGGCGCAGCTTGTCGGAAGAAGCCCTATAAAACACAATAATATTAGTCATGTAAACAGAAGAAAATGGGAGCGGGGAGAGATAAATTACATCAAGTCACTGCACTGGGGATTAAAATATTCTGATTAAGCAAATGCTAAAAGGTCCCAAAGAAAGGATAAAGGGAAGAGTGGTAACTAAGGATTGAGAAAACAATGGGTCCCTCTCTGCTGGACAAGGGTGCTTTCAGAGGCCGCCTGAACCGACTTTGAACGCCCTTCCATCCCACTTTTCATCTAACAAAAATCATCCTCTGCTCCAATCACTGACACATAAAGCCGACACGTCCCTTTCTCCCCACCCTCCCCCACCCCTGCACAACAGCAGTCAATCCACATCCCACACGGAGAGAGGAGCCGCCCCACCAAGGCTGAAGACAGCCGGGGACTGGCCTAAAGCGCCAGGCCTGGAACTGTTCCAGGCGCTAGCGTGGTGGGTCCGAGTGGATACAGTCGTCTGCATCCCACCACGCCACTCATGATCAGCAAGCACATTCTGTGACCCAGCTCGGGGCGGCGCCCTGCCCACACGCCCACGGGGACCCGCGGCGGCGGCGGCAGCGCGAGGCCGCAGGAGGCCAGGGCACGTGCAGCGGGCGGGATGGCCGTGGGCGGCCACCCGTGCGTTCCTGTTGTGCAAAGCGTGCAAAGGCAGGACCGGCGGAACGCTGCCCTTGCCCAAGAGCGCCCTTCCACACGCGCCTTCCGGCCTGCGGCTGTTTCACTAGGACAAATACCCAGAAGATCACCCGGTCAAAGCTACGCACAACCAGGACGCTTTCTGATTAAGCACTGAAGTCCAGAGAGGTTTAGAAAGAAAGTGCGAAATTTCTTATTCCTTTAACCATCTTAACCCCTGGGTTGCGTCTGTTTTTATTTTTACAACTTTGTCATCATCATCATCATTACTATTATTACTACTATCATTGTGGTACCGTGGATCGAACCCAGGGCCTCATGCATGTCAGGCAAGTGCTCTGGCACTGGGTGGCAGCCCTGACTTGTTTTTTTGTTTTTTTTTTTGTTTGTTTGTTTTGTTTTTTTTTAGACAGGGTCTCACTATGCAGCCCAGGCTGGCCTTCGACTTGTGGTGATCCTCCTGCCTCAGCCTCCCAAGTGCCGGGATTACAGGTGTGCACCACCACGCCCAGTGCCGACCTCTTATTTTGAGACACGCTCCAGTGACAGTGCCTAGGCTAGCCACAAACTAGCAATCCTGTCAAACTAGCCTCCCAAGGAACCGGGATTACAAGCATACACCATGTCCAGGTTGCATTACATATTTTAAATTATTTAAAATCCAGTATTCCTGCTCAGCTAAAGTTTTGATAACTGTGAAAATCCTCTGTATCCCTGGTAGCACTTATTCCCCTAAGTTATTTTAGTGATAATATTGCTGTTGGAAGTTTCTGTGGGCTGGTATTTGTGTAAGTATATTATTGCCTACTTTATTTTTTTTTACATCTTTTTATATCCTTTTGTTTCAGTACTGAATATAAAATAAAGTTAAAATATATGCTACTTGCAGGACACACTGAAAACAAAAAGATTTTATGTGGGACATGTGATCCATTTATAGTTAATATAATTACTAAATTATTAGAATCAAAATCCACTTTCTCTTACTTCTTTTTGTCCTGTTTTGTTTCTCATTCTCACCCTTCTTGCCTTTTATTCAGATTACTATTTTTGAATTATTTTATTTTCCCCTTTACTGGTTGGAATTGTTTTCATTCTCTTCACGTAGGAGTTGATGAACTAGGCCGTGAGCCAAATCCAGCCTGCGGCCTGTTTTGTCAAATACAGACTCACACACACAGCCACTAGGTGTCTAAAAGAGGAAAGGGCTGGGGTGTGGCTCTGGGGTACAGCCCTTGCCTGCCCTGTGCAAGGCCGTCTGATCCCCAGCACCATTAGAGAGAAGGTTCCTACAAGAATTGCCTTCAAAAACCTGCTGTAAATAGGGTAGTGGGGACCAGAAGGGAGGGGTGGGGGAAAAAGGGGGAAAAACCAAGATACATCATGTACAGGTACAAAATAACCTGATGAATGTGAACATTATGTATACAGTATACCAATACATGTTCTTGGTTAAAAAAAATATATCTATATAAAATAAATAAATAAAAATTTAAAAAAAAAAGAATTGCCTTCCAAGTTATGAGGTAAGGGGCTGGGGATTTAGCTCAGTGGTCAGAGTGCTTGCCTAGCAAGCACAAGGTCCTGAATTTGATCCCCAGTACCAAAAAAAAAAGGGAGGTAAGAGTATGCTAAAACTTTAAAAAATATATACACTTCCACACACCTTTCAGGAAAATCGCACTGAAGACTTTTCTAAAATGACAGACGAATCTCTCACCTCCTGGATTCTCTCTGCAAGAGCAGTAATATATTTTTTGGTAAAAAAAAGTTGCCGGTTTTAAAATTTAAAAATGGCATTCAGTTTTGCTTTATTTTGGCACTGGGGATCGAACTCAGGGCCTTGCGCTTGCAAGACAAGCTCTCTAACCGCTGAGCTAAATCCCCAGCTGTTTTGCTTTAATCTTTATGTGTGCGAGCGTGTGTACGCGTGTGCGTGCGTGCATGCACGTGTGTGTGGTACTACAGACTGAACCCAGGGTCTTGCCACTGAGTTGCCAGTTTACCCAGGACGGGCTTGAACTTGCAGTCTTCCTGCTTGAGCCTGCCGAGTGCTGGGATCGTAGGCATGTGCTGCCCCACTCAGCTACCATTTTTCATATATCCCTCCCCTTCCCCGGAATCGCCCAACCATGTGTTTGCTCATTTCTCTACAGTAGAGAAATGGATTATAAAAGCCTTGTATATTAACGATATAATTTTATGTGATCATGTATGCTGCAGGATTCCCCCCTAGATTTCTCATTTTAATTTTTTCTTTCTTTCTTCTTTTTTGGCAGAACCAGGGAATAAACTCAGGGAGCACCAAGGTATATTTCTAAACTCTTTTTGTTTTTCACTTTGAGACAGGTCTTGCTAAATTGCCCAACCCGGCTTTAAACATGTGATCCTCCTACCTCAGCATACTGAGTAACTGGAATTATTAGAAGGTGTGTGCCAAGCCTAGTTTGTGGAGTTTTTAAACTTTTTTTTTTTTTTTTTTGAGTGGGATTACTAGAGTGGGCCACTGAGCCTGGCTTGTGGAGTCTTTTGGGGGTTGGTGCTGGGAATCGAACTCGGGGCCTTGCACTTTAGGCAAGCACTCTACCATGGAGCTAAATCCCCAAGCCCGCATGTGGAGTTTTTTTGACATGTTGAAATGTTTAATATTCATGTAGTAAACCTGGCAACACTTCAGTTTTCTTTCTTTGCTTTTAAGCCTACAAAACCCTCTTGTTTTCTTCTGTTGTTTTAAGGCTTCCCTCCAACATTCATGCCCTCGGAAGCTCTCCGACCCACCCTGCGCCCCCAACCCCCAGAGCTGTGCTCCAGCCCCGCCTCTTGCTGCCCAAGCTGGCCCACCTTTCCACACTCCTTTAAGTAACTGTTTCTTAAGCAAACACGTGCTTAAGAAGTCATCCGGGGCATAGCTTTTAAAAATCCAGTTGTCTTATTCCTTGAGGCAGGATCCAGTAATTTCCTTTTTCTCCCAGTATCTGAAAGAATTCTGCAAAAGTTGGGCACGGTGGCACACGCCTGTAATCACAACACTCGGGAGGCCGAGGCAAGAGGATCACAGCAAGTTCATAGACACAGGTAGACCCAGTCTCAAAAAAGCAAAAAACAAAACAAAACGAAAAACCCTAAAATATCAAATAAGTGCTCCAACATAACAAGCATGCGGCCTGGAGAGCGGGCTGCCTCGCCACAAGCCCAGCGTGAATCCCGAGTCCCCTCCCGTGATCCACATGTGACACCCGGTGCCAGGGGCCGAACACAATCACAGTGAGCCCGGACAGTCATGGCCCTCCAGACACGACAGGCCAGACAAGGATGGTCACGTCCAAAACAGCGCCCCACGATTCTGCCGGTTTCCAGCATTTCTCTTTCCGTGCCTGACTTACGTCATTTAACGTCCCTCACCTCCAACCATGCTGCTGGAAGTGACCGGACTTCCCTCTGATGCGCGAGTGATGCTGTACTGCAGTGGGAGCCTGCACCACCTTTCCTCACTAAGGGGCGCAGCCCAAGAAATCCTGCTCCCTTCACCGAGGTCAGCTGGAGGCCACCACTAGCAACATGCAAACCATCTGCACTTTTCTGGGTCACAGAGCCTCTTTCTGAAGGAGCTGCGTCCTTGCCCTTCTTTGCACACGTGGAAGAATCATCATCCAGGCAGACAGCCGAGCTCAGTGCAGTGAAACCAGACCGGGCTTGGGACCCTTACTGCTCATGGGCGGAGCCCCCACCCAGCACCGCGAGGGGTCGGCCGCTCGTGTGCGGTGCCCATCGCCAGCTCCTCCCTCCTCTCGCGGCACCAGCTCGGCTGCTGGGCCCCACCCAGAGGCGTGGCGGAGGGGAGAGGTCCTCACTCAGTCTGGGCAGCTTGGACCTCCAGGCCCTGCTGGCCGCGGCGCCCGCTGACGCACGATTACGAGAACAACGTCATGCCGAGTGACCGCGCTTGATAGTCGTTGGCAGACTATAAACGCCAGCGCTGCCTCTCCATTTGAACAGAAAGAGTTCTAGGTACCAGCCCATCTCCCTGCATCACTCCTTTGGCTCTCATCCAATTCTGAGAGCTTGGCACTGCTCATCACATAAAAACAGGCTTCATTCTCTGCTCCCAATGCCCGCGATGAGGGAGGAGGGAAAGCGTGTGATGAGAGACCTAACAAAACTGGCCTATGTATACAGCAGCATGGAACATACTACGTTTTATTTATTTTTACAATGCTTTGGGGGTCAAACTCAAAGATTCAAGTGCTCTACCACTGAGCTGCACCCAAGCTACAGTGTGTTTTATAAATCTACAGAGGGCTCTTTATTTTTGTAAAATTCTGCTCTAAGTGCCAACGCTGTTTACCTGATGGTCTAATACTTCCTAACTGGAAAGCGCTAAATCTATCTAGAGAGAAAAAAATTCCCTCCTCTTTTTCCTCTCAGTGTCCTCATAAATGGAGATTTTGTATTTCAACTACTTTAAGCTTTCTAAAGTAAGCTTGGTTTCACAGGAAAGTGTTCAAATGAAGACGGACACAATGAAGAGGCTCTAGGTCTCTTGGTAGACAGAGAATTGTCGACTTAGACTCCTACCACTTCATAGCAAGCCAGAGCTATCAGGATTCTTATTCAACCGGGCTCATGGATTCTCATAAACTCTAACTCAAAGACCTGAGCGCCCTCAGCCACTGCTAATAGATGAGATGGGAAAAGGGAAGTCTCAGGAAGAAGATGGAAGTTCCTACTTCAAAAATCACCCTCAAACAAGAACAAGAAATCCATCTTAGCCTAGAGCACATTCCTAGAGTCCAACTGCTCTCTGACTTCCTGATTTATTTCTGATTTGTTTCTCAAGGTCTCCCAACACACAACTTCCTGTTCATTAGGTAAGAAGGCCCAACATTCAAGAGTAGCATATTTGAGACCAAATTCCATGAACCTCTCACTGGCCACCCACATTTCTCTCATAGTGTATTATCTAAACTGGCCATTCAGGGCGATGAGCCACCCAAACAGCTGCCATACATTGCTCATTATTTGTTTGCACACCCCCGTCACCCGGAGTTTGGAAGTCTGCACTCCTAGTTTCACAAAGGCTTGAGCGCTGGTGTTGTCTTCCTAAGCATGAGACAGACTGTAAATGGGGAAGACCCAGAAGGGTCATCGAGGTCACAGGCCCTGCCTTGCCCTGACATTCCTTTATTCTGCCCCTAAGGACCGATGCCAGACGTCATCTTGCCACCCTTCTCAGGCTCCACAGAGCACCCTTCTGGGATCTACACTGCAGGAAGTCTGCAGCAGGAGCGGCTTCCCAGCTTTGCAGACTAGGGTGGGGCTGCACTCCGGCCGGGGGCCACAGAGCACAAGGGCTGTGCTCCTCCTCAGTGCTCTCCTAGCTCATCACGGGGATCTAAGCACCCACCTCGAGAAATCTGTCTCATCGTCCTCATTTTAAGGTGAGGAAACAAATCCCTGAGAGAATTGGTTTGCTTAAGGTCATTCATGGAATCAGAATAAGGAGGGAGTCCCTACAGGTCTCTGAACTTGATGTTGTAAGGGGGGGATATATGTATGTATCTATCTCACATAAACACACGTATATATCTAAACTGAAATATATACGTGTGTGTGTGTATATATATATTCCAATGCTTCTCCTATCTTTCACTGGAGACAAGGCCTCGCCGAGTCACAGACTGTCTGGGCTGGGCTTGCACCTGGCCGTCCTGGCGCCTCGGCCTCCCAGGGCACCAGGCACACTGGCACGTGCTGCTGCAAACCTTTCCATTTTTAAAATGTTTGTCAGCCTGGGCTACAGTGAGACCCCCATGTCCAAAAGAAGAAGAAAAAAGTAAAGAAAAGAAAGGAAGGGAGGAAAAAGACAGTTTAGGGACAATAGCTTTCTATACTTACGGTTTTTTGTTTTTTTTTTTTTTTGTGCTGGGAATCGAACTCAGAGCTTTGTGCTTGCAAGGCAAGCACTCTAAACACTGAGCTAAATCCCCAGCCATGACAACAGATTTCTATAAATGGAAGGTTAATAATCACACTGAGGGCAGGGTGTGGGGGCGCATTCCTATAACATCAGCACTTGGGAGGCTGAGGCAGGAGGATTGCCTCAAATTTGAGGTCAGCCTGGACTACACAGTGAATTCAAGGCCAGTCTGAACTTCATAGTGAGACCTTGTCTCAAAAATCAATTCATCAGTCAGTCAATCACACTGAGGGCTGACATGTAGCTCAGTGGAAGAATGCGTGCTTACCAGCAGCATGTGCAAGGCCCTGCATTTGATCCCTAATACCACAAAAAATAAAATAATATTTAAAATTTTATAAATCAAATTGAAAAAGAATTCTATAGCAACTTTCCTCCATACTAGGGGTTGAATCCAAGGCCTTGTGCATGCTAGGTAAGTGCTCTACCACTGACCTCCATCCTCAGCCCTTTTCTTTCTTTTTCTGAAACAGGGTCTCACCAAGCTGCCTGGGCTGGCCCTAAACTTGCAATCCTCCTGCCTCAATCTCCTAAGTGCTGGGATCACAGGGATGTACCACCTAACCTAGAAAAGGCAAAGTTTTTAACTGTGTTTCAACTTGTATATGTGACCTGTGTGTATGTGTGTGTGTGTATATTTTTATTTTGGTGGGTGGGGTGCTGGTGATTGAACTCAGGGCTTTGCACTTGCTAGGCAAACGCTCTACTGCTTGAGCGAAATTCCCAACACCTGTGTGTGTGTGTGTGTGTGTGTGTGTGTGTGTGTAGAAGAAATTAGTATACTCAATGAGGGTGTGCATGTTGTGGGGAGTAAAAGAGGGCTGGGTAAAGATTTTTAAAACGTATTTCTTTTAAAATGTATTTCTTGCTGGACATAGTGTAAGCCCAGCACATAGGAGGCTGAGACAGGAGGACCGCCTCGAGTTTGAGGCCAGCCTACACTACAAAGCAAGACTCGGTCTCAGAACGCACACACACACAAATGTTTCTTAATATGGTCCATGATCGAGGTTTGTTTGAAAGCCACTGATTTCAAGAGGGCTTTGAAGGCCAGAAACACATCTTTTCCTATCAACAGGCCGAATACTTCCAAATATATTGTCAGTACCCACGTTCCATGGCTACTGCCATCAGGATCATCCCCAAACACTATTCATCACAGAAATATATACATGTATATGTAAAATGTAAATATTTGCTCAATTGCAATGGACAAGGTGCTCCCAGAAGCACATAACTGGAGCTGTCTGCATTTTCCACCAGCAGACACAACTCCAGGGCCTGGGGCAACTGGTAGTTCTGTGCACAGGAATATAAATTCTTAGAGCATCACTCCACCTCAAGGGCACCCTACCTACCTTGTGGCAGAGTGCGTGCGCGCGTGCACACACACACATGCACGCACACACGCACACACACACTTTTCTCTTTCTCCTTCCACCAGTGGACCTGAGGTGTAAGGACAAGAAGGAGCAGCCCTGGCAGGGTGGCTCTCTACTGCCACCGGTGGTGGCTGGGCCTTCTAGCGAGCTCTCAGGCCCAGGCCCAGTTCTGCTACACACAGAGGGTTGCACATCAGCCCTGGGCCTCGGCTGGTTAGGAGGACGGGATGAAGACAGCCCAGGAGCAGTAATGTGAGAATCAAACAAGCTAAGCGCTCAGCACAAAATATGGTCTGCACAAGCTTAGGAACAAACATGAAGAAAGTGCAAAATGAAACTAGTGCATGGGGCCAGGTACAGTGGCACAGGGCTGTTAGTCCAGCTGCTCGGGAGGCTGAGGTAGGAGGATTGAAACTTCAAGGGTACTCTGGACAATTTAGCAAGACCTTGTCTTAAAAAACAAAAAGAGCAGGGATGTGGCTCAGTGGGACAGTGCACTTGGCTTGGATCCCCAATATTGCAAACAAAACCAAAAACAAACATACAAAAAAAAAAACAAAAAAAACCCAAAACAAACAAAAGCCTGGTGCCTGAAAGAAGGACTTCTATTGACTTTTTTAAAAAAGTGTGGTGCCCTGGGAAAATAATTCAGTGGTATAACACTCGCCTGGCATGCAGGAGGTCCTGAGCTAGGCCCTCGGCACTGGGAAAAAACTGCCGTATTACCCATTTTTATCTGTATCACTTCATGGCATTGTGTATATTCATATGTTCTACACCCGTTACCACCACAGAGCCACGTAACTACTTCACCCCGCCAAAGAAGTCCACACCAACTGGCAACAACCCAGGGCTGGGGATTTAGCTCAGTGGTCAAGCGCTCATCTCACAAGTACAAGGCCCTGAGTTGGATCCCCAGCGCTGCCCCTATAACCCACAAAACAGTAATAAGTATTTTACACCCATTTAACAATGGCAATCACCCATCACTCTCTTCTTTCAGCCTCTGGCAACCACCATTCTACTTTCCATCTCTCTGATTTTGACTACTCTTAAGATTCCTCATGTAAGTGGAATCATACTTTTTTTTTTTTGAGGTGCTGGTGACTGAAGTCAAAGCTTTTGCCTGAGCTATGTTCCCAGCCCTTTTATTATTATTACTTTTTTTTAAATTTAGACAGGGTGTCACTCTAACTTGCTCAGGCTACGCTTGACCTTTTGATCCTCCTGCCTCAACCTCCCTGAGTGCTGGGATTACAGGTGTGAGCCACTACTTGTCTTTTTGTGATGGCTTTTTTCACTTACCGTAATGCCCTCAAGGGTCCTGCATGCTGTAGCATGTGTCAGAATTTTCTTTCTTTTGAAAGACCTGTTTGCTCTGGAACCTAACAATTTTTTCCCCCAATTTTCAGGAATTTCAGATGTAAATATGCCCACGTCTTCCTTCTTCAGCAAAGGCAAGTACAGTGACTTTTTCTAAAACATAAGCTGGAGTTCCCCGAAGATAGTGTCTCCATAGAAATGCTAATTGGAAAACCAGTTTTCTTAAGAAAGGTATTATTCCTTGAGGCAGGCTGTTTACATTAATCACCATTTCTCTAATACTTGTCAATGTTTTGTAACACTTTTTCAAGTGCCAATTGTAGCTCCACAGTTCTTCTGAAATGTGGAGGAAAGCCAGAATGGTAACTCTGTTCCCTCGGGGCTATTTCTGTCAAGGTGGAGCTCAAATTCTCCATATTATTTTCATTTTACATAATCATTAGTTATGCAGAGGGTGGCTAGAAATATTGGGAGGCTGGTTAGTCTGTGTGTTTAAAAATCTGGCTTTCCGTATCTTCGGATTGGCCTTCCTCTGAGGCAGTCAAGTTTTTCTCTACAAACTCTGGATTTAATCTGTTCACATACAAGATAGAATCTGCTTACCCAAACACAGAGTTTTCCCTCCAATAAACACAACGGTGATAGGAAAAACAAAAGCAAACTAAATAACTATGATTAAAGAAACTATGATGGATGGGGTGTCCCAACTGCCTCCTTCTTTTTCACGGCTTTTCTGGAGAACTATTTATTTATCAGCACACAATAAACAGAACGGACCCTTCATATCTGCTTTGGTTTTGCCTTAAAGGATTTAACCAACTGCGGATTGAAAATATTAAAAACAACAACAGCAGCAGCAAATTGCAGCAGTGCATGCCTGCAATCCCAGCACTCTGGGAAGCTGAGGCGGGAGTACTGCAAATTTAAGCCCAGCATGGGCAACATAGTGACTCAGAGAAATACTGTCCCAAAACAAAAAAGGGGCCAGGCAGGGTGGTGCACATCTGTAATCCCAACACTCGGGAGGCTGAGGCAGAAGAATTGGGGAGAGCTCGAGGCCGGCCTGGTCTACACAGTGAGCTGGAGGCCAGCCTGAACTACACAGTGAGACCCTGTCTCAAACCACCCCACCCCCAAAAAATAATAAAAGAAGGGCTGGAGATGGAGTTCTGACAAGAGGGTGTGAGGAGGTTCTCATTTTGTACCAGAAATTTGAGCTGCTGTGGCTGTTGGTACCTACAGGGCGCAGGAGCCAGCCCCTGTGGTTTGCGCGCCTGGGTAACCTGGGTGAAGACAGTATTAATGTTCAAGATTTAGTGCTATTTTTACTTCTTTTCAAGATTAGTACTTAAAGCTTAGTACATGGCACAATAATCTGTATGAGAATCATATTTCAAAATATTAAGAAAATTTAAAAATCAAACTAATAATTTATGCATCACTTCTAGGCTCAGGTAATAAAATGGCTACAGAACAAGTATGCATAAAGAAATTTAAGAATTAAAATTTATTTGCTATTCTTAACATAAAAACAGTTTTGCCTTTACTTCTAGTGATTCTGAGCTTTATGGGTCACAAAAAGATGCAGTAGAGGAATATTAATTTAATGCCCTAATATATTTGAGGATCTCTATTTTATATCATTTGATAACTAATGGACATTTAGAAAAAGCAAATAAAACAAAATAAATAATAAAATAGTCAATGATTCAGAGCAAAAACATAGGGTAATACTTTAGTTATCAGAAGGATGGTTTTCCCACGATCAGGAAAAAACTTGATTAAATTTTTAAACCTGATTAAAATAAAATTTAATCTTAAATTTTTCTTTTTTTGGTGAAACTGGGGCTTCAACCCAGGGGCTCTGAGACAAGTTCTCACAAAGTTGCCCAGCCTGGGCTCAAACTTGCAATATTCCTGTCTCAGCCTCCCAGAGTGCTGGGATTATGGACATGCATCACCATGCCCAGCTTCATGCTTTTTTTTTTTTTTTTAACTAGAAACATCATAAATCAATTTTTAAACCATGAAGCGTATTCCATTTAACACATGAGAAGATGATATAGACACTGAAGTTTGAATTGTTTTTCCAAAACTTTTTATTGTGAAAAATTGTAAACAGAATATGTAAACAAGAGTAAAATGAATAGTTACAAACTATCTGTCCCTTGAGATACACTTTTTATTTGTAGTTACAGGAGTCACTCAAGTTGCATCCTCCACCATTCACTGTCACAGAATAGCTATAGTGCAGTAGCCGCATTATCTTCACAGCCGTGGCTGGGTGTGGTGGCCCATCCTGTGATCCCATCGCTCGGGAGGCCAGCCTGAGCTACAGAGTAAGATCACTGCCTCAAAACCCAAGACCAAAACCAGCATGATAATTCTTTGTCACCTCATATCTGGTCCACATTAAAACTGCCTGATAACATACTGCATAGTTTTAATTTTTGAGACAGCCTCACTCTGCAGTCCACGGTGGCCTCAAAGGCTGGCTTTGAAATCCTAGCGATCCTCCGGCCTCAGCCTTTCAGGGTGCTGGGGTTACAAGTGTGCACCACCATGCCCAGGTCCATAGTGTTTTTTGATTCAGGAGCCAATAAGACTGACACATTGCAATTTAATTATATCGCTTCATTTTTAAAGAATAATCTTTCCCTACTTTTTTTTTTTTGTGACGGGGTCTCATTATGTAGCCCAGGCTGGCCTCAAACTCATGGTGACTCTCCTGCCTCAGCCTCCTTGAGTGCTGGGATTACACGTATGAGCCACCATGCCCAGCAACTTTTTTCATTTTTCTGTTTCATGACATTAACGTTTTTTGTTGTTGCTTTCGGCAGTGCCAGGGATCAAACCCCAGGCCTTCTGCATGCTGGACAGGTGCTTTAGCGCTGAGCTACACCCTCAGCTGACCACGGCTTTTAAAGCACCCAGGCCAGCTGTCTTGTACAGTACAACATTCCGTATTTATGCCACTCGCCTTGTACAGCTAAACCCCAATGTTCTATTTGAGAAACATGAAGGTACCTGGAAGACACACTCACCTGCTAGTGCCCTTCCTAATGCACACCTCACTCACCGGCCCTCAGCTACAGAAACCCTGCCAAGCCTCGGTGGCTACAGGAAGAAGCCTTAGTCGTGGGCTTTAAGGTACAGGGCAGCTTGTCTGGAGCGCTGACTTCCTCTGCAATCTCTGGGCCTGCAGCAGAGGTGGGGGGCGTCTACCAGACACCCTGTAGCTTCTGTCCTGCTGAAGTGAACCTGGAAGAATAAGAACAGGTATTATCCCAAATCTCACCGGACTTTAGAATGGGCCAAAGATGGTGTGTGCGTGCGCATGTGCACGTACAGGAGACCCATTACCATGGTCACAACTCCAGCTGGTATTGGGTCAGGTCCCAAATACTGACTGTACTGTTCCAGGTCATCTTGGGGGTCTAAGCAGAGCTTGAACTATTTCAAGGAACTAACCATGAATATGCTTCATTGGTGTGAAAAACCCACACTAATCAGACTACTTCAACATACAGGAGTGTGCCATCCCAAGGGCTTAGATGTCAACAGGCTTGGAGGGGTATTAATATGCAAAGGAACACAATCCAGTGGCATTTACATCTGCACTTACTTTGTTTTGTGAGACAGGGTCTCTCATGTAGCTCAGGCTGGCCTGGAGCTCCCTTGGAGGTACTTGGATTACAGCATGTGTGTCTGCATACCTGGCTCATTATCTGTGCTTCTGCTTATAAACACATTCTATCTGGGGCTGACACCTCTCTGAAAATCCAGACTTAAATAAACAGAAGCTTAGCCCTGGCTGAGGTGGTTCTGGAGGCCATAGTCTCAGTTTCTAAAAACATGATTGACGGCTAAGAAGTTTATCTACTTGGTGCCTCCAATTCTTAAACAGTTTATTTGAATACTGAGTAAATGGCTAATCTCTTACAAGTTTGGGCTTCAACAAGGTAAACAAATGGGTCGGCTGTGAAAGTAAACATTGTGTTTCCTCTCAGGCGAATCCCAGTTTCCAGAACTCCTCTCCTTCCCTCCCTTCACCAGCCCCAGACTTCTGGTTCCCAGGCTCAGTTTCTCTACCCTGCAAAGTACTGCAATTGCAAAGGAGACATTTTTTTTTTTTTAAGGAGACATTTTTAATTATAAGTACTACAGTAATAAATTCAAGTACACTCATTTATCATAAAGGGCCTTCCCATCTGCCTCTAAAGTATACTTAAAAATCCCGCGTATTTCATAACAGCAGCAAGCATCTTCCACATGTTAATGTGCGGCACCCCCCACCCTGGAAGACATCCTCCTGGTGATGGTTCCAAAGGAACACGTTTATCTCTGTTTGGGAATGCCTGTGTGGTCCCTCATTTATTTCCACTCCAGTCCTCAGGGAACCCTTAGCAATCCCCCTAGGCAAAGGCAGAGATTAGGGGACAGGGCGTCTGCTTCTCCCCAGGCTGCCAGAGAAGGGAAAACAGCTTCCCCAAATCCCACAAGTTCTTCTGGCCCCTGTACAAATTGTTCTTGAGCATGGAGAGTTTCCAAAAGCCCTAATTAGCAACTCACAGCAAACATTTCTTTGCATTAGCTAATGATCCGGCTACACTTGTAAGCAAACAGAACCAACATATCTAATCAATGCTGAAAAACCAACCAAATGGCTATTAAACATCTGGATGTAATTTTCTAGTTAGAACAAAATGAAAACATATGCAGGTTCCTTTGATCTGCATCTTAACAAAGAAATTGTTGATAAAAAGCCCATTGGTCAGTCAATGTGTCGTTTCCATGAATTCTACTCATTTCTCTTCAAACGCTCCCAGTTTAATTTAGCTGGTTTCCTGCAATCTCTAATTTTACCATATTGTGTGAAACCACAAGAGATTCTTTGGATGTGATTTTATTTGAGGTTTCACTGCTGCATGGGTCTGCTACTGAGTTTTTTTCTTCTCTGCCTTCTCCCCTTGTTCCCCTGCCATTCCCATCCCATTCTTTTCTTCAGTGAATGGAGTGGAGGATGAAAAGGACATAAAGCAATGCTGGGAATATTTCTTCGGGACCCTACACTCTTAGGCTAAAGAAAACTCTCAGTTTCAACAGGCTTGGTGGTACATGCCTATAATCCCAGCAATCGGGATGCTGAGGGAGCAGGTCACTGTAGCTTGGGCTACACAGCGAGTTCAAGGCCAGCTTGGACTACATAGTGAGACCGGTTCAAAAAACAAACAAAAAATGAAAGACAGACACCCCCCCCCCACCCCGCCACACCACAAAAGGAAGAAAGAAAACGGTTGGAAAAAAAAAACAAAACCAGGGTGTGGTGGCACATGCCTGTAGTCCCAGTACTTGGAAGGCCAAGTCAGGAGGATCGTGAGTTCAAGGACAGCCTGGGCCACACAAATAGTGAGACCTGTCTCAAAAAACAAAAACAAACAAACACACAAAGAAAAAACCAAAAAACTTTTGCTTCTTTTTCAGAAAGTTAAAAGGGCTACTTTTTTTTTCACTCAGGACTATTTCCTATGGAAGCAGTGTACTTAATATTATTTCCTGTAAAAACATCACTGGCATGTGAATATGTTAAAGGTAAAGAGGATGACAGTTACCAAAATTATAGATTTTATGAGTAAAACTATTTTTTAAACAGGCTGTAGGCAATCTGCACATATATTATTTATTTAAAACATAAGATTAAAGCTGCTTGATTGTTTAAACACCTCATTTGTAATACAGTTTGATGAGTTTTGTAGTGTAATTAATACAGCGTGACAATCACAAAGTATGACCTTGAAAAACAACAGAGCTTCCCCCATTCTCATAGAAAACACGAAAATGAGAATGAACAAAGCCTTCAAAACCACCCGCCTTCAATGTGCATCTTTAGACTTTGGTTTGAAATCATTACGTGCCTTCTTTTTCTATAGTTGTGTTTTTGTTTTTTTTTTGGTAGTACTGGAGATTGAAGTCAGGCTGTTTACCTGAGCTACATGCCCAGCCCCTTCTTCCTTGTTTTTTTGACAGGATCTCATTAAGTTCCCAGGGTGGCCTCCAACCTTAGCCTCCAGAGTCCTGGGATTCTAGGCGTTTGTCACCTCACCAGGCTTCCACACACTACATTTTAAGGACACCAAAAGGGTTGGCCTGGTTTTGAACTCTACTGGTTAGGAAGCACTACTTAAGAGTATTTCTAGGTTTTACCCATAGCGAACTGGGAATATGGTTGTGTGGACACATTTTCTGTGAACAGTTAGTACAGAATATTTAAAAAGGCTGTGTTAGAACTGACTGAAGGAATCGAAGTGAGAAAGAAACATCAACACTCTGCTCCTGTCCCTAAACAGCCTGTTTTAACATTTCCCTTAAGTACCAGCTAGCGCCTGTCACACCTACCGGCTCAATGGGTTTTAGGAAGCCGGGAGAAGTACGGGCGCCTGAGCCGCGTCAGGGTGGAGCTGGCCTCAGATGGGCCGGGGCGGTTGGAGGGGGGGGTGCTGCTGGCGTTCTCACTGCGGCGCACAGGTCTCCAAGGGCGGAGCTCAGCTGCCAACGGGTCTCGGGATTTCAAAATGCCCCGCTTCCACCATCCCGAATTTAGCCGAGACAGGAGGGAATCCTTCTTTTTCATTTTTCTGTGTTAGTAAAATCAATTGACTAACTTAACCCACCCCCTTTCTCAGTGCCACTTCTGAAAACACCCCGAACTCACCATTTCGAACTTGTTTAAGAATTTAAGGGGGTAAAATTGCTCTTTTATTTTTCGTTTATAATTGACATTTGCGATTGGTACAATTACAGACAAATCAATATCATACATATTTAAAAACTCCAACAGAGAACTGCACTATCTAAAATGATTCTTTTAATATTTCAAAGAAAAAGACTTGTGTGGAAGCAAAACTTTGAATAAAATCTGTGTGTGTTTAGACAAGCTCCTTCCTGACTGGGGGTGCAGCTCAGCAGTACAGTGCTTGCCTACCACGCGCAAGGCCCTGGGTTCAATCCCCAGCACGGAAAGCCGAAGAAGTCAAACCAAACCAATGACAATCAAATCAAATCAAAACAAAACAAACCTGCCCCAAAGTCTCTGGAAGTAAAATAATGGGGATGGGAGGGGGTCACTAATACCAAAAAGTTGTCAAGTAGACTCCAATGGAAGATGAATGCTTGTCGAAGATGCGCCTTTCTCCTGGAAGAAGTCACCCGAGCGTGGCAGAAACGGCACAGATCCCCCTCACCCCCTCCCCCGCTTCTGCGGGGTCAGCTCCACCGAAGGGCTCAGTACCGAGAAGTGGCCCCAGGCGACCCCGAGGAGCGGATTCTGAACTGAGTTACACAGCCGGCTCGAGGGTTAAGACCCCAACCCCTGCCTCGATCCCCAGCACCCAGGAGCCAGGCACCCCGCCCGGGCCCGGCTGCCCAGGACGCGGCCCGACCTGCGCAGGTCCCGGCCCGGTTTATCCCGCCGTCTCCCTTTGTTCCCCGAAATCGGAAACGGACTCGTGGTGCCGTAGCCGCCCTCTCCTCCCCGTCGGGCGAAGCCGGGTCTCCAGAATCCGCGCCGGGCGTCTTCGCGGACCCCGGCAGCACCTGCGGGCGCCCGGCCGAGCGGGGCGGGCCGGCCGGGGGGGCTCTCGCCCGCGCTCCTCCCTCCGAGGCGCCCGCGGAGCGCCAAGCCCGGCCCCCTGCCCCGGGCCGCGCGCAGGGCCGAAGCGACCAAGACTCTCGCCCTACACCCCCCGCGGGAGCCCGCGGCGTCAAGCACCTCCCGCCGCGGCCCCCGGTCTCCACGCAGAGAGGCGAGCAAGCGCCGCCCGCCCCTCCTGCACCCCTCCCGCGCCCGCCGCCCTCGCCCCACGTTACTTTGACTGACAGCGGCCGCGCCGCTCTCCTTCCCACCGACCTTCCTAGGCTCCTGCCAATCTCCGCGCCTCGCGGCTTCCCATTGGCCGCCGGCGGCGTCCGGGCCTCCGGGAGCAGCGCCGCGCCCGGCCGGGCGGAGGGCGGGGCGGGGCCGCGAGCCGGCGTCCGGGCCGTGGGCGGGGCGGGGCGGGGCGGCGAGCGGACCGGCCAGCGCGGCGCGACCATTGGCTGCGGGCATGGCGACGTCAGCGCCCCACGTTGGGCTCGGCGCACGCGATTGGTGGCAGCGGCTCGGTTACCCCCGCCCCCCGCGCGGGCTGGGCGGGGCGGCGCCGGGAGCCGGGAGTGTGAAACCGCGTGTTAATGTGAGCGGCGGAGAGCGGCGGCGGACAGCGGCGGTGGAGCGGGCCCCGGCGCCCCCGTCCCCAGACTGCCGCCCCCCCCCGCCCTCGTCGGCCGGCGCGGACCGCTCGGGACTCGCCGCGGAGTTTGCGGGGCGGCGCGGGCGCACTGCCGTTCTCGGCCGCGGATGCGGGCTCCCGGGTTGTGAGAACTTGGCGCCGCGGCGGGCGGGCGAGGAGGAGCCCGCGGGGCCGCGCCCCGATGCGCCCCGGGCAGGAGCGGCGGGCGCCCGACAGACCCGCCCGCGCGCAGTAGCCGCGCCGCCGCAGCCCGCGCCTCCGCGCCTCGCTTCCCGCTCCCGCCGGGCTGCGGCCACAGACCCCGGGCGCGGGCCGCTGCTCCGACCCCGAGACCCAGCCGGACCGGACGCTCGCTGTGGGCTCCGGGCCGCGTCACCTCCCCGCGCCGGCCACCAGCGCTGCTGCGGGAGAGCCGGAGCGGAGCGCGGCGGGACGCGGACCGGGCCCCGGGGGAACCGCGCCGCCCGCCCACCTCCCGCCTAGCCGGGGCCGCGTAGCTGCGCACATTCCCGGGCGATGTGGCCCTGAGGGCGGGAGCCGCCTGGCCGGAGCGGGAGCGGCCCCGGCGCGCCCCGCCTTTGCCTGCCTTCCCGGCTTAATTTTCCTCGGCGTGATCAAAGTTGGAAATTGCGCGGAGCGTCGTGTTGTCCCGGAGCAGAGCCGCGGCCGCCGCCGGAGCGATGTTCCCGCAGAGCCGGCACCCGGTGAGCCGCGGCCCCGTGGGTGGTGGGGGCGCGCGGTCGAGGGGTCCCACTCTGCGTGAGGCCGGCCGGCTGCTGCTACGGTGCGCACCCGGTCCCCAGCAGCCCCTGCCGGGGACCCCCTGCGACCCCATCCCGGGTGGGGTATGCGGAAACTCCGTTCCGTTCCCGCTGGATGCCCTCCTGTTGGACGCCCAGACTGGGCGGCTTGGGCGCCGGGGGAGCTGGGGTGGCTTTCCGCGGCCACATCCTCCCGGTCCCCAGGTGCTGGGGCGCCCTCTTTGTTTCGTGTATCGCTTATTTACGGGTCGGTGCAGCCCCCTCGGCGGTGCGCCTCTGAGGTGGCCCGGTGACGCTGGGAAAGGGGAATGTTCGGGGGTTGTTTTTCTCCTTGGTCCCTGGGGTCATTATGACACTGTGAGGGAGCGGGATGATCCCCCAGGTCTGGCCCGGCCCGGCCCGGCCCGGCCTCGTAGCCCCCTGCCCTTGGGCAGGTGACCGGGCGCACCAGGCACTGTCCACCTTGGAGTCTGGAGCCGCGTCCGCGCTTCTAGAACCTGGGGGCTGGGGAATGTACACTTTTCCCCTCTGCAAGGGGAATCCCAAACTACTTCTAACTTTGTGTGTGTGTGTGTGTGTGTGTGTGTGTGTGTGTGTGTGTGTGTGTCCCACTCGTTTCTTGTTCTCCCCCACCGACTTTCTGATTCATCTGTTTGACCATGTCCTCGTTCCTCGGTGCCCCTTGTTGGTCCCTCCAGACGCCGCACCAGGCTGCAGGCCAGCCCTTCAAGTTCACAATCCCGGAGTCCTTGGACCGGATTAAAGAGGAATTTCAGTTCTTGCAAGCGCAGTATCACAGGTGCGTGTCCGGCTACACAGGGCGAGTGGTCACCCAGGCGTCCCTGTGCCCCTCGTCGCCCAGCCTGGCGGCGGTGGCGGCAGCGGCTGCTGTACTTAGTACTTGCGTCCAGGCGGTGGCGTGTGTAGTCGCAGTAAAGAGCTGTCATTCATGTTACCCCTTTTCCTGGCTCTTCCCGGGCCGCCTCTTCTCTTGTTTCCTCCTCCTCCCATTGTTTCCCTTTTGCCCGTTTGCTGCTGTTCCTGGGAGTCCTTTTTCGTGTATTTAGGAGTTGCATGAGAACCGTCAATATTTGCACTTCATTTATTTATTTTGCAACAGGCTGAGCTGAAACATTGGTTCAATCGATGGCTCAGCCCTGGAGTGTGCTTCAGAGGAGCAAGCCATGTTGAAATCTCTGTTTGCCATACTAGAAAATTGGGTCGTCTGAGACAAAGTCCATTAGGGAAGACTAGGTGCTGTCAACTGTGCTGTCTTAGTGATGGTGGGGAGACAGTGTTTCGGGGAAACCTCACTGCTTTAACCTCATTCTGGGTGGTTTGGAGGTAGGATAAGGGAGTGGACTCACATTTGTGTTAGTGTCAGACTTAGTTTCTTCATTTAATGATACCCACCATCAAAGCATTTATGAATGAAAACTATTTGTAAAGTACTCTGTCCATAGTGAATTTCCCAGGGTGGTTAGTCTATTTCCCTTGCTCCTGTGAGGTTATGGCTGACTGGAGCGAAGAAGTACATGTAATGGCAATTTCTACTTTTGTTGTGCTTGAGAAAACAGATGAGGCTAACCGGCTTGGGTGTGTTTTTTCTTATTTTGTCAGGGACTTTCTGACTATGTGCAGGCAGACCTTTCATCTGCCTGCACATAATGCCTCCAGACCTTGAGGCATACTCACACACGGCGTGTGTTTACCACACGGGGAGAACTTCAGCCCACTTTGTTGCATTAGCTACTTGTTTTGGCTGGGATGTGAGAACCAGAGGTCCTGAAAGGGACCAGCCATGGTAGAAGTAACTTTACAGATAAGATTTTCAAACCTAGAGACTGTTTAAATTGGCAAAGGTGGAGCAGCTTGTGCCGAAGGCTGAAGATTGTGCAAGGGCCAGATTTGGTGCAGGCCACAGAAGCAGTCTTTGATGCGAGGAAGTAGAGAGTTTGTGACCATGAGGAGGAACCTGTTCAGAGTTTTCAGTAACGGTGTCTGGGCGGGTAGGCACCAAGAAGAAAAAGAGAGTTGAATGGATACCCTGTATCCATTCTTACTCCTGTACTGTACTGTTCATCTTACTCCTTTTTCCTATTAAATGCAAGGACAAAGCTTTTGGATGTTTACCTGGGTCGTTTATGGCTTTTCCAAATTGGTCTTTGTTTTTACTTGAGGTGCAAATATGTGAGGCAGATGTTAAAACAAGTGACATAATGTTTACATGAAGTTGCCTGTTTTGTTTTCATAGCCTTAAATTGGAATGTGAGAAGCTGGCGAGTGAAAAGACAGAAATGCAGAGGCACTATGTGATGGTAGGTATCAGACTGGGGCTTTTTCCTTCTTGTATAATACCAGTTTTTTCATACACACTTCTTGTATGTATTCTGAGCATTACAACAACTCGAGCTAATGAAATGTTCGATTCTCTTTTCTCTCCACAGTATTATGAAATGTCCTATGGATTAAACATTGAAATGCATAAACAGGTAAGCTTTAGTTAAGTCTGAAGCTGAAATGAGAACTCAGCTCCTGCATTGTAATGGGGCCTTGTCCTCAGTCCTTATCCTCAGTCAGTTGGGGATGGAGGGGCAGCATTTGTGGTTTACCCCTTCCTGCCTAATGGTGACAGTATTCTGTAGCAGTGCTTGTTTCTTGACAGTTAGTTACCATTTCAATGACTAGGTGAGAGGCACTTTGAAAATGTAAACTAGCTTGGTTAAGGTAGAGAGGAACTGAGACCCAAGAGTTCACCTTTCCACCTCCATAGATTTAGTCTCCCTTCAGTTATGTTGTAGAGTTGCTGACCTTTAGAATAGTTTAGTTAGTGCTGTTTTCAGAAGGAAATAAGGACCTGTGGGGGAAAGAAGGGTAGTTAGGCATTTCTTTAATCAGATTTAACAAGGTATATGACTAACAGTGGAGTACTTCTTATGCTTTTGGGTTGCAAAAAGTGACACTCAAGGATTAGTGGTTTATTAGCAAACATCTTTTTGAAATGTTTCTTAGTTGATGCAGTTTGGAGATGAAAAGAGGATCCTTTTATTGCCACAGCATATGTTGGGAGTTGCTTGAGTCGTAGTGGTTTTAAAAGCATGAAAAGATTAGTGACTGGAAAGCGTTAGCTATGACTATGAGTTTGCAAGTTCCCATAAAATTCACACTTATGGCTACTATAATGGTGTATAAAAAGAGTATTGAGCTGGAACAAGGCACTAAGGACCTCATAAGGGAAGAAAAGCTAAATGATTGCTCAGCCCAGAGGACCCTCGATTGAGTAGTCATTGTCTGCCAAAGAAAGCATTAATGGCAGGGTGTGAGTATTCTGGAGATATGCTGACATTCAGTTTTTCATCAAGATGCTGGTACAATAAGTCTTTTAGAAATCGATTGCCTCTTAAAAAATTATCATCAGATGCAGTTGCACAGTTGGACACATTTCAGAGTGCAACAATACAGTTCTTACTTGATGTATATGTGCTGTTTCATCTCGAACCCTTGTTTCATTAAATTAAAGAGCGTGGCTGACCGGCCGGGGCACAGTGGAGAAATTGATTAGTTCAGCCTTCAGATCTTTCTTACATTCAAAGACTTTCATTAAGCAAGTGTGTTTCAGAGTTGAATTCTGCTTTTGTAACTCCTCACTCTTTGATTTTTAATTCATCGTAGATTTCATAATGCGAAGGTGTCATCATGTACAGTAGATTTGTTCTCAGACAGGTGTGTGGAAAGAGCGAGCTAAGTTCATGGCCAGTCATTAGGAAAATAGTTGGGCCTTCTAAAAAGCTTCTGATTTCACTTTGATTTGCAGAGTTGGTAGCTTACGTTGGGGGTCAGCCTTTGTTTTTGTGTGTTTCAGTGGCTAGTGCCTTGTTGAGGCACTTGTGACCTGTTCATAATAAATGGCCTAGCCTAGAAGATGTGTGGCTGTGGTCGTCTAGATTAACTATGCAAATAAATTTGGCCTTGGAACTCTCACCTGCCATTCTTTTAAAATTATCCCAAAGGACATTTTTTTTTGGTTTTGTTCTGTTTTTGTAACATGTTCGAGAAGAGTATAAGGGGAAAATGAGCTTTTTCTCAAACCCACACATCTGAAGGATTAATAACCTCATCAACTCTTAGAAGGGAGTACTATCTTGGAGTGAGGTTGGATACTGGTGCTGTTACTGGGAGAACTGAAAGAGATGTGTGATTCTTCTGGGTTCCTGTAGGTTACGCGGTATGGGGGCCTTTTCTTTATCATGTAGGAGGAAGGAAGAAGGGACAGAAGACTATGGTGTGAAAATGGTTTTCTCCTAAGGTTTTGTACTACATTGGGCATTTGTGGGTATATACTATCTGTCCAAGAGCCTGCGTGCATTAACAATATGCTGTATATAATTGGCTCAGTAATTTGAAAAATGTGGAAAGCTGAGAGATACTATGTTCCTCATGGTAGGGTATTAAGCCCCCTGAAATTTAGTTTATGTTGTAAATGCTGACAGACCCTTAACTGGAGTGGTGTGCAGAGTAGTGCTATAATTCAGTTTAAAGTGGTCTTACATTTGAAAAACATCCTTCTGAATGTCACACATTAATAATAAGTTCTGAGGAGGCATTTGGTGCAGCTAGTAATCATAATTCTTATTAAAACTGGTGACGTCTGGCCCCCAGGGTGTAGCCAGGCTCAAATTGATGCTTTTTGCCGCCTGATCACCGGCATGGCCTAAGTGCTCATTATATTGTAGAGAGGGCCTTTGGAGCTCTCATTAGATTTGACAGGAATTCTCTCTAGGGGGAAACTGGGCATTAGCGAGACTCCTGACAGGCTGAAATTATTCCTGCTTTATGGCTTATAACCAAATGCTAGCAAGGCGTCATCAGGGGACACAAAAAAATTGTCATTTCTGACAACATCTTTGTTACTGAAAAAAATGCAGTGAGGGGAGACTTTCCACGGAGAGGGAGAGGTTTCTACCTTTCAGCGGGCCTGTCTGGAGGAGGGAGTTTGGGAGTCCCTGTCAGGTCACAGGCTAACTGTTCTGTCTGGGAGTCGGAGAATGGAAGCCGTCCAGATCAAGGATGGTATAATTGTGGTTTCCTGACTGGGTGAGGTGCCCACCGCAGTCTTGTTCATGTCATGTCAGCACTTCCTGATGAGCCTCCTGCCATCTCTTTTCCACTTGTGACTGAGTACTGAAGAGGCAGGGGAACTGGACGGAATCGATGTCTCAGTTTTATTGTAGCCTTACGACAGTTTTCCCCCTTCGGGCTTTTTAATAGATCCCTTCCTGTCCATCTATCCATGTAGATGGTAAACTTCAGTTATTTCTAAGCAAGAGAGAGGTGGACGCTTCTGAAAATGGCACCGTTCTCAGACCTTACGTGAGAAACCCCAAGCCGATGTGAGTGTGGTTGCTGTTGAGGACTGCCCCAGGATGTGTGGCAGCCAGGTCCTGAAGTGTCTTTTCTGTGCTATGGCTTGGCATTACTTCATTGGACATTTTTGGGAATGTGGCATATTACAAATGCATATGTAAGACTTAACGTGTCCTATTTGTGTATCTTTTCTGTATTTTGATACAACTAGGCTGTAAATTGTCATTGGTGGCTTCACTTTTACAGTTTCAGTAGCAATTCTTTCCTTTATAGGCACCTCACAGAGTAGCCTGGGTGGATGATTGGCTGGCCAGTGGCTGCACGCCTTGCTTAGCATCTGGGCTTGCTCAGAGCCCAGCATCTATGCAAGCTGGGGATGGCCTTGGTGGCCCCTGGTCACTAGTGCTGTCTCTTGCCCTCACCAGAATCTCCCTCTGGGCCTGTGTGCCATGCCCTACTCAGCTGAGCTGGAGGTCTCCCCAGCCTCCTGTTGATCGGCTTCATGATCTATAAGACACATCAGGGTGAGGTGCATGTTCAGAGTTAAGAAAATCAGAGGTGCTGGGTTTTTGTGGTGTAAGGTCTGGGCGGGGGAGTCACAAGCCAGGGGTACAGGGGAAGTTGTAGCCCACTAAGTAGTGCTGTCCTTGGGTTAAAATATATTTAAAGAACAAATGAAACGTGTCAGGAATCCTGGTAGAGACTCAGCAATGGACTGAATCTGATTGCCCTGCCTGTGTCCTGTTGAAGAGTGGTCAGGTGAGTGCCTGCCACTCCAAGGCTGTGATGAACGTAAAAATAAGTTAAAGCCCTTGCTCTGCAAGGAAGAGAAGATGATCCATTCTGCAATCCTAGTTTTGGGTGGGTGAGAAGAGAGCTTGTCTGGCATGCTCAGGGGCCTGGGTTAGGTCCCCAGCATTGCTTTCATACTTTCGATGTGTGCTTTCTCTTAGAAAAATAAATTGGCCAAGTGTGGTGACATGTGCCAGTAGTCAAGCATGTGGGAAGCTGAGGTAGGAGGATTTAGAGTTTGAGGCCAGCTTGGACTACATAGCAAGTTCAAGGCTTACCCAGACTACATAGTAGGGGGCTTTTATTTAGTGGGAATTCTTTTTAAGGTGAAATTGTTAGAATTTCCCTGAGGCTTAATTCCTTAGATGTGACATTTACTATTTGTTTTACCACTCTGTTCTGTAAGTGTGTGCATTTTTGTCTGCATTTCTCACTTTGAGGCTGTTTTTCCCTTTGGTTGGTGGGGCTCAGACCCCCAGGGCCTCCTTCCACACAGGCCCAGCTCATGATCTACTGAGCTACTACACACTACACCCAACCCCCACCCACACCTGAATCTTTTTTTTTTTTCCCTAAATCAAAATCTCAGACCTGGAAATGCCTAGCCCGAATATAGGCACTTAGGGTTAAGCTCTGCCAGGTGTTGATCACCTTGTAATACAAAGAGGGTAGCTGTCATCAAGATTGGAGTGGTCCCCAGCTTCATTTTCATTAGCCAGGCGTCTCCTTTACAAGCACATTTCAGAGAGATAAAGCTCCCAGTGTACTGGAAGCCTGGATGCCGGAGCCGCAAGATTAGCGAGTGTTTCTATCAGCAAGCAGGGCTGCTGCTTACTACTGAACAGTCTCTCTGTAGCCCCTCAGCAGGCCACTCGTGGCTGTTTTCTGTCCAGGGGCCTTGAGCATGAAATCTTAGGAGTAATCATAATAATATTTTCAACATTCAATTAATGCGCTCAAATCCACAGTGGACAGAGTGCCACTGTTTTTCTGAGGCCGTGATCCACCTGCCTGGTAGGAGTGTAGGGCTGCATCTGGGAGCCCTCCTCATCTCCCTGCCTTGAGGGTCCTGCTGGGGGGGGCTGTGATCTGCAGGACTGGTCTCGGCTCCTTTGAGGTCAGTTAATTAGGGACTGGGCATGTCATGAGCGACTTCCCAGGGCCTCAGTTTCCCTGTGTTCCTTCTCAGGGCAGCAGTTATCCCCAAACCCCCACCCCCAAACCAGCACCTTTCACGTGTGATTTGAGGCTAGTCCTTTGCCAGGGGGAACAAGATGTTCTTCCGGAGTGCTTATTAAGAAACACAGAAAGAAAATATTTTGTTTTGTAAATATTTAAATAAATCATGAGTGGTACTTAAACCAAAGATACATTCAGTTACTGCCTCATGGAACCATTTTATATTTCTATAGAGTCAAACCTTTTTTACTCTTTTATCATTAAACCTTCTGTGGTCTCCAGAGTGGATTAAATTGGAGGAAACAGAAATTTGGCTCTTTGCTGCACATTGATGGAACTGACTCAGTTCCTCACCTCACCATCCCCTTGCTGACTCTTGCCTCAGATTTTTTTAATCGCAGTTTTCATGGCTAAAGTTGCTTACCTGTAATGTAGGATATTTGGTATAGTGCTTTTGAAATAAATTTTAGAGCCAGGTGTGATGGCGTATGCTTGTAATCCTGGTCCTTGGGAGGCTGAGGGAGGATTTCAAGTTCAGGGCCAGTTTGGGCTATCTAGCGAGTCCTTGTCTCAAAAAGCAAAATAAATGAATGTCAGACAACTGTTTTTGTCATTTATCTTCTTCGACAAGATTGGATATTTACACCTGCAAAATGGCCCTCACTAACTCACCATTCCTGTTAGTGAGGGCCATAGTAATGTGGTTGTGTGAAATACGTATTTGTAGCGTTGGGGCTGGAACCCAGGGCTTTGTGTATGCCTGGCAAGGGCTGTACCACTGAGCTACACCTCTGGCCCAACAGTCTTGTTACGCAGTTCAGGCTGGCCACAAACTTGCTGTGTATCCCGGGTGGCCTCAAACTCATGATCCTCCTGCCTCCGCCTCCTGAATGCTGGGATTATAGGTCTGCATCATTATATCAGCTACTACCTTGATGTTTTAAGTGAAGTGAAGTGTGTGTGTTGGGGGGAGGTGTTCGTAGGTAGGTAGGTGTGGTATAGGAGAGTCTTTAATTTCTTTTGAGCCATGGTTTGATGTGAAAAATGAAATAAATTTGTACCGAAATTTTAACATAAATTAGGGTATTCATGTGTTGCTGTTACTTGATGTAACAAAAAGTGATTGGAAAAATTGTTTCCAAAACTATGTTTTCAAAGTTGCTCAACTTTGTAGACAACCCTGTCACCATGTTTTTTGAAATGTTGGTAGATGGCTTTAACAAATAACCTGTGCTTTGGCACAATTATATATATCATTATTTAACACTTACATGTGTAATAATTACTGTTTCATTGTTTACCTGCTTTTGAATCATATAGAATTGCAACCTTGGGCACACTTGTTTATTCCTCACCTTAAAGCTCTCATACTAATTATAAAATACAGTTTCCTTAAGTTGTTCTTGCAGATTATATACTGCTTTATGTTTTCCTTTTTTTTAACCCAGTGTTGGGGATCCATGTGAGAGTTTCAGGCCCGCTAGGCAAGCACTCTACACTGAGATACATTCCCTAGCCCTACCATGTCATTTTTCAGCTACAAAACATGTTAGCAGAAAAAGGGTGATGTATAGGTCATTTTTGATATAAAGAAAAAACTGGAAGGAAAGAAATTCTTAAAATTCTATCAGTTGAGGCTGGGGATTTAGCTCAGTGATTAGAGTGCTTGCCTTGCAAGCACAAGGCCCTGAATTCGATCCCCAGCGCCAAAAAAAATAATAATAATAAAAATTCTATTAGTTGATTTAACTTTTTCGTCTCCTAAATAGGACAGCTGTTGTGATGTGCATGTGCGTCAGTGGGTCTATGAGAAGGGAGAGTTGTATGTAAACTGTTGAACATCCCTGAAATCTAGTCCCAGGGTACTAATAGATATTTGTTATCCACCAGATAGGATGGTGTTAGTCTTTGAGAATGTAGGTGCATTTGAACTTGCACTTCCAAATCATACAGTTTGTTAAAATATTGCTGGAATACTGGCAAAATTAGACATAAGTTTAATATTAGCATCATTACTTATCCATCTAGTGTCTTAGTCTGGGTTATTTTGGTAACCCTGGCTAAAGATGTTTGTGCACAAATCAGTGGAGTTGAAGTTTACTTACTTGTAATTTATATATGTGTACTGCTGTATTCATATATTCTTTACATTTATAATGATTTGTTTTGTTTTGTTTTGTTTTGTTTGGTGGTGGCGGTGCTGGAGACTGAACCCAGAGCTTTGTGCTGACCTACATCCCCAGCCCTTTTTATTTTATTTTTTTTTATTTTGAGGAAAAGGTCTCTCTGAGTTGCCCAGGTGAGAGTTCGCCTCCCAGTTGCTGGGGTTGTAGGCTTGTGCTGCTGCATGCGGCCGAGTGAGGTGTTAAAGTGCTCATGTCTTGGCGTTGGCTGGCCATCCATGTCCCCTGGGGTGCACCCCTCTGCCTGGTTTTGAACCTGGTCACACATTTGGCAGCACTAGCCCTGCAGAGGGCCCCTTAAGCCCACCCTAAGGGCTGTGGGAGTTTGGCCTCCTACCTGTCATGGCCCTGTGCTCTGCCCCTGTGTACTTTCTGCCGGTCTTCCTTAGCACCCCCTCTTTCTTTTCCATGTAGTTCCTGGAAATAATGGGGCTTCTTGTTGAATTTCCTTTATGAAGACGCCCAGGCCTTTGCTTTGGTCAGTCTTCATCTGACCTTTTGCTTGGCCTTCCTCAAGGCCAAGTTCAAACATGCCAGCTTTTGGCTTTGAGGCTTCCTGTGAGAACCCCAGCAGGCAGCCACACCACTGTCTGCCATGTTGTCACAGGCCTGTTTTCGTTGCTCTGGCTGGTTCGCGTTCTGCTGGAGCTTGCGTGTGAGACGCACGTCTACCTTCACAATGAGTTACACAGTGTGGGTGCTCAGTGTGTTCAATCTGTGCCTTATGCACAACAGGAGCTGTGTCTCCTGTGGAAACTGAACATTTGAAAGTCAGGGGAAAGCCACTGTGCCAAAAAACAATTGTACACATTTTTACCCAAAACTACAAAGATAGCTCTGCCTGACAGTTCTGTTTGTGTACATTTCCAGACCCTTCAGCAAACCCATGGAGCCCAGATCAAAAGCCTGAGTCCAGAATACCAGGACGGGTCCTGTTGCTAAAATTAACAGTGGAGTCTGTTCACTGCAGTTCTGAGAATCTTGTCTAATCCTTTCTTGCTCTGTTCTTTTTCTTTTGGAAAACTGATTTTTAGGCAGAACATACACAGGGCTCTTACTGAGGAGTTTAATTGTAGCGATACATTTGGGCATGTCCTGGTTGCCGCCGCCGGCTTTCCGCTGAATTGAGCTGGTGTTGTGCTGTCTGGGATTTCTGCTTGTTGTTTAAGGACAACTGTGGCTGAGTAGATCCGTGAGTGAATTGTATTAACAGGCTTTTGTTGAGGCATTAAACGTGACTTACTCGCCAGTTTTCTTAATAATGATTATAACCATTATTTACTTAGTTTAACATCCTTTCCCCAGCTTCCTAAACCTTTTTTTTTGTTTTTTTGGCAGTACTTGGGATTGAACCCAGGCTCTTCATGCTGAGCTGCATCTCCAGTCCTTTTTATTATTTTGAGACAAAGTCTTACTAAGTTGCCCAGGCTGGGCTCAAACTTGGAATCCACATGCCTCAGCCTACTAGAGTGCTAGGATTTTACCATATCTATGCTCCCAAATACTTTCTTATAAAAAATTTCAAATTTCAGGAAAATAGGAGTGAAAGATACAGTGCACACTTAGCTTACAGCCACCTGTATCATACCTGCATGTTATATACATAAAGCTCCCCCTATCACGCACCATCTGGAGACTTTGGAAGGGCTCATTAGAGGCTCAGACTTTTCTTTAAGTACTGACTCAATTTGGAGTTTATGTGAAGGTGGAATTTTCCTGTGTATTTTAAGAATTCCAGCTTACAGGTTTCATAGTGCTTTTCTACTAGACCTACCCCTTGTGTTTGTAGCGTGATTGTATTAGGTGACCCACCATTACTGCATCTGAAAAAAGATTTGTGCTTTAACAGAAAGTTGACTGTCTTACCAAGCCCACTTGTTTCCCTTCCTCTGGACCCTTTAATGCAGCTCGAGTTATCACGCACCTGGAAGAGCTGACCCAGTGTGTTTGCCAGGGGACGTGGCAGTAGTGTTGATAGGTAGGAAACTGGGAAATAAGTTTGCGAAAAGAAGTCTAGTTTTCAACTTCTGTGTGTATGGAAACTGTTCTGGTGGAGAATTTGAGTTGTGTGTGGTGCAGGGGTGCGAAGGCAGAAAGCAAAACTCCGGAGACCCCGGGTGTGTGCAGAGTCCTTTAGGGCGCCCCTCAGAAGCCTGCCTGCCTTCTCACAGTGGCGAGCACTCGTGTATCGACACGCTTGAACGCAGTGGAGCGCTGCGTCAGGAGGCGAGCCGTCGGGATTTGCAGTAAATATATTACAGAACACAAGTGACTTGCCGATACTGCTTGTTTAGCAGTTTGCAAGGGCAATGGCAGTATGGATTTTTGAATTAGAAGGGAAGGGCTGTTCTTTCTCTGTGCGGGAACATCTAGTTGATGTCTGGGGAGAAAATTGATTTAGAGAACAAAATGCAGCCGCCTTTATTTGTGCCATTTGAAAGGTTTCTATGGATTAGTGAGTAAAAATAAGAAGGTCGCTTTAGGTTTAGGAAGAGGGGTCTTAGCATTGATCTGGATCTTTCTGAGGTGGAGAGAGTGCAGGGTGGGCCCCTTGGGATAGGAAAGGGGCCTGTCTCCATGCAGCCTGCAACCACAGTGCCTGCCGCAGCCTCGCGCAGTTGTCTCTCCCAGCTTTGTAAGGCAGCTTGCTCTGTAACTGTGCAGTGAGCTCTTTAGGGCCACTTGAAAGTGAGTCGTCACAGGCCAGGCCCCATCTGTGGAGCTCCTGGGGGTTGTTGTGTGCTGGCTTCTGGTCAGGTCTCCCAGCCTCCCTTTCTATGGGTATTAATTATTCTTCCTTAAAAAAGAAGACAGGCAATAGGGCCTGGCACCTACCACCTGCATTAGTTACTCGGATGGCATTAGTTAGTAGAGGCAGGAAGAGCAGGTGCGTGGGTTCCTGGCATGGGGCGCAGAGCTGTTGCTGAAATCTGTGACTGGAACCCACTTGTAGTCCCTTTAAATCTCCACTCCTGCTTTAAATGCGCAGGCTTTGCTCCATTTATTTATACTTCCATCTTGTTTTTCCAAACCTAGCTTCTTCTCTACTTTGGAATTCGTTCATTTTTCATTTTTCTCCCTTCAGTTATAAAGATCAAACATTTATTTTTAGGCTCAAAGAAAAGTTAAACATTTTTTTTCTTTGAAAAATATAGCCCCTGTTGGCAGTCTCTCTTGTCTACAGAGTCCAGAGGAATTAAAATGCCTCGCTCCGGCCAGACAGCAGATGTGTCCTTGGAAGGTGCTGACCTAGGTAGTGAGTGTGAATACTGGCCAGAGCAGAACAGGCTTGGGGTTTTCCATGGAAGGGTTGGTGGCAACAGGGAAGATTTGGTTCGTGTTATTGAAGCGAGTTCAGGCAGAATAAAGGGTGGGAGGTGTTTCTCAGATCTTTTTCTTTTTAGTGTAACCTGGAAAACTAACTCTTCCTTTGAAAAATTTGTCTTCCTGAAAATAAGTGGGGTTGTATGTGGAATTATGAAGGAGTACGCCATGTTTGTGTGTGTGTGTGTGTAGTTTTTGTTAGAGAGCCTGTGAAGTGCTGTGCAGAGGCTTAGGTAGTGCTTGACTCTCCACCTGCTCCGTGGGCCCGAGATGTGCTGATGGTCACACTCACAGCTCTTGCTTATGTGCTGATACTTGGGGAAGCAAAGCCAGCAACCAGACCAGCCCTCGCGGGAAGAAGAACAGAGCTGTTGAGGTTGGATGGGCTGAGGGCTTAGTACTGCTTCCTACTGTTGAGGGCTGTGAGATAGAAACTACTCCTGTGTGTCTTTGTGGTGAGGGTTTGGAACGAAGGAGGATGCAGCTCAGGCAAGTTGCAGTCCACTTCACACTCAGTACCTGCTCTTCTTGCAACCCTAAAAGCCAGTCTCCTCCCGATAGGGTGTGCCGAGAAGCTGCATGGTAAAGTTTCTGTGGAGCTGGAGAGCGGTCCTGACACTCCGAGTCTGCAGGGGAAGTGCTTTGTCCACAAGCCCCTAGGCCTGCTGGTCAGCGCGCCTGCCGGAGCCTTCTCTATCTGTAGGCGGGCTGGCGTTGTCACAGCGCCTGGGCCAGAGCTCCTGAGAAGCGTGGAGTCCACCCCTGAAACGAATCCAGCATCTGCGCTTTTCAGCTGACCAGAGCCCAAAGTCATACCGTAGACTTAGCAGTAGACCTGCTGACCTTTGAATCGTGCATGAAATGTGTGTTTCATAATTGACATGCTTGATATCATTGAGGCAAATGAAGAGCAGGAATGTTGGATTTTGACCACGTGGATGTCTCTAAGGGTACTGAGAGTTTTGAACGGGTTGTTAAGTTGGTATTTATTCTCATTTATTTCTTGACTAACTTATTAAGTATGACTTACCAAAAGAGCCCGAGACAGATCATCACCAGTGCATTTCTGTAATCTTGTGCAGCCAATATTTTGGTCATAATTTTGTTGTAATGTCAAATATTTCACAAAAGTAAGTTTAAAAGATTACTCATTTTTTCTGATATTTTTCTGGGATTACTCCTACTGGGAAACCCCTTAAAGTGCTGAAATTGTGCAAAATTTTTACGGAATGAGTGTCAGTTTTTGCTTCTCAAATTAAAACAGCAAAGGAAAGGGCCTTTTGAGTAGACTTTGCACTGTGAGAATATTGGTATTGACACTATCTATCATTTGGAGTGTAGTTGGAAGACCAGCTTCTACTGTTTGTTGCATGCTGGTTAATATGGCTGTAAAGGGGAGATGAATGTGGCTACTTTTCCAAGTCTATTACTCAGGAGGACTGTAAATTTGATTGGCTGTTACAATTCTAGCAGAATCATTCGATTTGAGAGCAATAGAAAGATAAGATATCCAATTACTCAAATGATTTGCAGGGTTAGCCAGCGTTGTCATGGAGACACGAGTTGGAACAAATTAAATTTTAAGCAATAAAATAATCTTAAAGCCCGTCTGGGAACAAGAAAATTTGGCAGTGGCACTTACCTGAATTGAATCTTAGCTTGACACGATGTTGTTTGACATTGATATACTGTGGGGGCCTAAACTTATGTATGACCCAACATTGTCTTTAAAAAGTAGCTCAGCCAAACCAGTGAAGGGAAATATTGGTGTAAAGTCAAGGGATATTATCATTTACTTCATGGCTTAAATGATAATTGGGCCCTGTGTTCCTAAGAACGTTTTGTATTTAAGGATTGACATACCTTAATAATGATGAAGCAGCCTTTAATTGGACATTTGGAAAAGCAAAGATTTATTTAAGAGCAGCATACCGTTTCCAGAGCCGCATCCCCTTGTGCGTGTGTTAGTGGGTGTAGCAGCAGTCCTGTGGAGGTCTTGGGGTGGGGGTGGGGCGCAAGCGCGCATATATTTGCATATACAAGTAAGGAGATTTTGGCACATGCCCCTGCACTGCAGGCAGTTTCTCTATATTAGTTAAAATTTCTACTTCACAGTGATGCTTGCAGACTGGAAAATTGCATTCTAAACTTTACCCGATGACCTAAAACCTGAATATGTGTGGGTCTGAGGCTTAGAAGGTTATTTCCCCCTTTTAATGTATTGTTTAACTGGTTCCTGGCTTGGGCCTTGGATTTGAAAACAGCCGAGTGGCCCAGGAGGGAGGGCTTTTTATCCACGTCTATTAGACAGATGGAGATGAAAATTGGTCTGAGGTCAAGCCATTTGCAGTGTTCTCACAGCCTTCGATTTTCCTCTCATCCTCACCACAGATCATCTCAAATGATTCGGTAATGACCAAAAGTGCAACATTGACCTTTATTCCCTGGTGGATTACTATGTTTCACAGTCCAAATGGCAGGAAGTCTATTCTGCTCTTCCAGAAGGAGTGCGGCATTATTGAGCCTGCCCATCCCTGTGGGAACCACACAAGTGCAGACCAGAGTAACAGAATCCGTGGATTAAATTTGGTTTCTGGTGCTCTGGGAAACTAGAATTGACATGTCCTGGAACCCACATAATTAATGGACGAATATCCTGGATGTTTTCTAAAAACACACAGGAGCACAAAATTGATTTGTCCGCTTGTAAAATAACCTCTGTGGTAACTTCTGGTGGCCCCTGGTTTATAAATTGTTCTCACTTCCATTACGCTCCTTGCTTGCCCTTTTGTAAATTAACGCTTTTCCAGTATATTTTAAGACAACATTGTAACACAATATAATTTTGAAATTATAAATTAACATGACTAAGCATAAGGAAACTTGGGCCTTTTCTTCGGTATACTTTTAATTACATGTATTTTTGGTCAGTCCATGTAACTAGGAATAGAATTCTTCTCATGCAACACCCTTTTTTCCTCCTCAAGTAAGTTGTTACTTTGGAAGAATGGTGATTATTTTTCTTTTGCTTAGAATTTTCTGCAGATTATAATGCAGTGATGGAGGTTTTTCTTTTTTCTTTTTTTTTTGAAAAGAAGTAATTTGTGTTTAAAACATTCCTGTCGGATACTTTCACCCCAAGGAAACTATAAGTGTTTGAAGAAATAGAAACTTGACCATTATTTGAATAGTAGCCAATGATGTAATTGAAAGTATCACAATGCTCCACGTGATGTGGCAATTATTATGTGCAACTTAAAATATAAAAAAAATAAAGTAGTCTAAATAATAATGAAAAAAAAAATAAAAAAATAAAACATTCCTGTCGGCCTCCCCATGCTTAGCTGGGACAGTATCAAGTGAGTCTATACACTATGACATCTGTCATCCCGGATACCCTTTCCTATCCTCTTCTCAGTACTTAAAATAACCTTTCCCAAGGGTTTTGCCTTGAAAATTTTAGCCAGCATCCCAGATTTCATTTTAATCATGCTCTAAAGTGCTTTTGAAAAAATCAGAATTTTCTTGACTGGTGTCTTAACTGTTCATAAGTTCTTTTTCTGCCCCTGTAGCTCCTCCCACCTCCACCCCAGCTTGCTGGGTGCCGTAGCACTGCATGGTTACTATGGCAGATACTGGTGCTGTTTTTGAAATATAGCCCCAATCCCTCACAAATCCTTCTGCTGGCTCCCCTTGACAGTCAGTTCTGGCCCTTTGCTGGTCTCTTGGCATGTGATATTGATCGAGAAGAGAATTCCACCTTCCAGCTGGGAAGGCCCAGAACCTTGTCTTGCTTTCCAGAGGATCGCCTCTGGCCAGCAGTTCAGTCTGTGGGCAGTGAGGATACGGCTCCAAGGCTGGGGCTTCTCAGCTGAAATGTCAGCACTGAGTCTAGGGCCTTTGGGACCTTACCGACACACACATCCCACACTGGCTGCTGTCTGGCCCCCACCATGCCACGTAGTGTTGCTGGCCAGGGTCTCTCTGGGGAGTAGCTGCTTTTCCTGAGAAATTTCTCAGGAAGAGAAGTGGCAGCTCCCATTTGGGTGCACGGGTCATTCAGCCATACGTAGCTTACTTAGAAAACTGGGGAGCCACTGGCCCATTGTCCCCACATTTAGGAAGGTCCTCTCTACCATCTGGATTGGCTGAAGATTTCAGTGTGTCGTGGAAACATGCACACCAAATTGCTGCTCCAGGGATCTCCGGAGAAGATATGGGGCAACGGCCCTGGGAGTCACTGAGCTAATATAGATGATGCACTGGGTATTTGCTATGTCAAGATGGACGGTGTGGAAATAGTGATCACATTCTGGAGGGCAGTACCAACCTCAGACAGGTTACCCAGGCCTGTATAGTAGCTGCAGTTAAAGAGGGTTGTTTCAGCTCTTACCGCGAGGAAAGCATGGTTACAGATTTTGTGGGGGTGCCGTATTTTCAGCCTTAACTTGATTTTTGCATTTTTCCTCTGCGGGCTTTGTCTGTTTTAGTTTCATAGTTGCAGTTAGTTTTAACCTTCAGCCAATGATGATGCAGTTGGCTTTTCCTCCCACTAATCCTGCTATTTATTGCCTGATATTATCTCATTTCTGCTATGCTCCCTAATGACTAGAAGCTGCAGAGAGGTGAAGGTGTGGGCTTGCTTGCTTCAGCTCGTTTAGGGAGAGGCTTCTCTTCACAGCTGAGAACTGTAGGGATGACTTCATAGTGATGCTCCCAAATTCTCCCCCCCCCCCCACACACACACAGTGTGTCTTGAAAGCCTCCGATGGTGGTGCCGGAAGCGTGCATTCCTTGAAGGCCGCCAATAGCTGTCCTTTTCCCACCGTAGGACAAGCCAGTACCCTTTCCTGTGAACAGGCCCCTTCCTTCCGAGCTCCAGAACAAGGGTTTCTGAATAACTGAAACGTGCTAGTTGGGACTGAAACAGCTGCGATGCTTTTGTCAAAGATGCATCTTTACCGAAATGACAAATTAAAGCCCAAATGCTCTGCTTGGCAACAGTTGGGTCAAAACATTTAAGTCATTAATTAGAAGGAACTGAAGGGGGAAAAATTTACACAAATACACAGCATTGCAGACTCTACTCATCCTGGAAAATACAACTGAATTCTCTGGGGAAAAAAAAATGAGGGCAGCTCTCAAGTGGGGCCTGGCAGGCTTGTCATTTGCAAATAAATCAAAAGACCATCATTGCAGGAAGGGGAACCAATGAATAGAGTTGCTTTGTCATTCTTTGATGCGCCCCACACTCAAGCCTGCTATTAAAAATGAATGCATTCAAGAGGCTCTGCATTAAGAACATAAACAATTAAGGGCACTTGAGTTGCTCTGCTGAGAGCTGCTGCAAAGATAGGAGAGCTTTCTCTGGAGATGAAGGCCCCTGCAATCTGCCTCAGGAGCCAGAGAATGGGAGCAATTAGTGTTGCTATCTCTGCCGGGCTCAGCACAGCCCCACCCCGCCTTAACCCCTCTTGGTTTTCAGAGAAGCTAGAGTGTGAAAGATGAGCAGTGAATGATAGAAGTCTGGGCCCAACTGGAAAGAACTCAGATTTAGAATGCCAAATGAGCAAGAGACGGAACATCAAAGTTATTATCTGCCAGTAATTGGTGACTTATGTTCTGATTAGTTGAGCCACTAAAAGGTTTCTGTCATCTGGTACTCTTTGTTTTGTTTTAATCATAGGTTTTCAGAGGGGTGAGATTACATTGCCATGGGTGGAATAATTTAAATGAATATTGTTTGAGGTTTCCCACAGGAGACAGATGTATTCCTGCACCCAGTTTTGTATCTTGCCGTGATCTTGTTTTGTAAAAGTGTGTGGAGACGGTGGCCCTTGTGTTGTGGCAGGGCTTTAGGGAGAGGCAAGCCGGATCTGTGCACGAGCTTGTTCTGACATTAGGCATGTTATTTTAACTTTTAGTCCGCTGTCACGGGACCGAGTGTCCTGAGGATTTGAGAAATGTCGGAAGGCCTGGCAGGAGCTGATCAGCCAGATGCTGCCACGGTTGTGTGTGGTTGATAGAGGGCAGTGGTTCCAGCAGAGGAAGGATCACCTGGGAACTTGTCAGAAGAAAGAAATGCAGATTCTCTGGCTCAGACAGCCTCTATCTAAGCTCAGGGCTGAGGCCCAGGTGTCTGTACGCTAATGAGCCCTGCAGGTGGCCCCGGATGTGCACACAAGTTTACGCCACCCGTAATCTCGGGTGGCGTACGTTATAACCTGTGTTGTTCAATGGTACAGTATATGCTTAGTGTGCATGAGGCAAAACAAAAAACCACACACACACACATATAAATGACAAAAACCAACCTCCACATTCTTTAATTTCAATTTCCTCAAAAATGTGACTAGTGATTTCATTGACATACTTGTATTTTAAGCTGAAATCAACTCAGATACATTAGAATTTAAGGTAAACTTACTTTTTCCTGAGTGTATTGGCAAAGCAGGGTGCTACAATGCAGAGTGACAGAGGCTACCCTCAGCAGGGGAACCTTTCCCTTTAGGGGAAGAGAACATTGGATAATTTTTTGCAGTGTTTTGTGCATATCATTTTTGATACTGGGTTTTATGTATGGGATGTTGCTTTCAGGAACTAGAGATGTTTCTGTGGCATTAGGGCCACTGCTGGGCAGAATTGTCTGGTGATGGAGTCGGTGTATCACATTTTCAGCCTGTGAGGGAGAGTAAAAGTCCACTGCAGTGGACTTGTCTGTTAGTGACTTCAGTTTTGCAATTTACAACTGAAGTCCCTTGTCAAGTGCCCGTCCTGCTGTGCAGAGTCCCTCTGCTGGGGCAGCAGGCGCAGTGACCCTGTGCCGACCCACTTGAGCTGTTCCCCATGGTGCTGGTGGAGCGAAAGGCCATGGCCTGGTGCATGCTCAGTCTCGTTCTGCAGACAAGGCCGAGTTTATGGACTCTGTCTGGTCTCACGTATGCCCAGTTTCCCTTTTTGCTTCCTGGAGGAAGGACTGGGTGGGGTGTGTGGCTCCTGATCCTACTTTTTGATCTTGAGCAACTTGTTTCCATAAACATTGGTTTCTCCTTTTGGGATTTGAGGATTGTGAGAGGCCAGGCACCAAGGGGTTTCAGGGTTTGCTGTCCTCAGCATTGTTGGATCTGGATGGTGACTGTCTCACCTTCTTCGTATGTCCTTCGCCAGTTTAGTAATAAATTAAGGGCGATATCTACAGAGTCACAGGGGAGGAGAAGTTACCAGTACTGAACCCCAGCATAATTACTTTATATTTTGGGTATCAGCTTAAGAGTCCTGGCCACATGCGCACGTGCACGCACACACACACACACACACACACACACACACACACTCTGTGTCTTTGCTCTTCCCCTGCTCCATCTCGTAGATGTGTTGGCTGTCTCAGCGTCCTTACCTGAAGTATGACTTTGGAGCTTACTCACTGTGCCAGCAAAGTGTGCTGAACCCTTCCCTGAGCATTAGACAGCCGAGTCATCAGGAGGGCAAGTGTTGGGTTTTGGAGACTCTCTGCAGATGGTTGTGCTGTATTAAGCTGCTTTTCTCTCTTTACCTGGCCCTTTCTCTTCTGCTTTGAAGCTAGAGCTGCAGTGAACAGCTTCATACATGGAATGCTTCTCATTCGAACTATTTCCTTGGGATGAATTCTTAGCTGTGGGAAGTCTTTCCAAAGGGTTTGAATAATTTCATGCTCTTGAAACACCTTGCACAATGCTTTCCAAGGCAGCTGGAGCAATTTATTCCCATTGGTAGTGTATGATTATTCTGGTTTTCCTCAAGATTCAACATCATTGGATTTTCATTTTTTTTTTTAAACTATCTTAACTGGTTCCAAATGACCCAGTTTACTTAAAATTTCCATTTAGGCTGGGTGTAGTGACTCACCCTTGGAATCCCCCCACTCAGGAGGCTGAGGCAGAAAGATTGCCATGAGCTCGAGGCCAGCCTGTGCTACCTAGTGAGACCCTGTCTCAGAAAACAAAACAAAACAAAATTGAAATTTCTATTTTGTTTGCTGGTGAGGCTGAACATTTTTTTCTGTGTTTAAGGTTGTCATTTTACTTTTTAATTATTTTTTTTTTTGTTTTTGTTTTTTTGAGACAAGGTCTCACCATATAGTTCAAGGTGGCCTTGAACTTACAAAGTCCAGCCTGGCCTGGAGCTCAAGGCGAACCTCCTGCTTCAGCCTCCTGAGTGCTGGGATTATAGGTATGCATCATGCCCAGCCTCTAAAGTTGTCATTTTACAGACTCAGAAACTTCTAACCAGAAGAGATTAAGAGCGTCCATTGATTTCCTTTTTGTGTGCTTTGTTTTCCTTGCCTGTTGATCTGTTGCCAGACTCTTCTTACCAACATGGTGTTTTTCTCTTGGCTTCCCACTCGCTTCAGGGAAACTCAAAGATCAGTGTGCCAGTCCTTAGTATAAGCACTGTTTTTATGATCCATCAATTTGCAGTTTAAGCTGGCTTCAGGCAGGGTGTCCTGGGCTCTCTCTGAGGCCCATGGACAGTGACTCTTCTGTAGCCCTTGCCCTGCTGGGAGCTTTGGGCAGCAGTCATGTCCTGTGTACTTTGTGGGGAGCGCGTGGGTGCTGAGGAGGGCACTTGTTAGTCTGGTACTTAGACAGGGTGTGAGAAGTAGGAAAGGATGGCCAGCTGAGCTTTTAGGAATCAAATCCTGAAATTTAAGTTCAGGTGTCCAGAACATGTCTTCAGTTTAAAAACTCTGGAAGACACACCAAGTTGCCACTTCTTGCGGGTCTTTGAGGTACAGTGTACAGTATTTGGTCATATTTTAGCTCAGTTAAAATATACATGTATGTACATGAATCCTCCTTCTTTTTTTGTTGGTGTGGGGCTGGGGATTTATCCCAGGGCCTTGCACATGCGAAGTACGTGTTCTGCCATTGAGCTATGCCTCCCAGCCCCCATGTCCGTGACTTTCATACCTACTACGTGTCACTTCTTTTTCTAAGCAGCCTTATCCAGTGCAGTTTAGTAATAGTTGATCTGCTGCCTCTTGGTCTTCGGCCTTCAGGGCTGCACAGAGATTCAGTTTTATAGTTCAGTGAAGCTTGACTTTGAAAATGCATTGAGTAGTGTATACGTGCTCAGTTCTGTGGGGGCGTTTGGTTAAGGAAATCTGTGTGAGTCTTTAACAGGGGTCTCGTTCTCATGCTGCCCATCCTGTGTTGAGAGGACTTGTTGCAGGAACCAGTAGGAAGCTGGGAGCTCTGTATATGTGACTATTCAGAATATAGGTTTGGTTTGTCAAATGGTAGGAAGTGCTGTGGAGGATCTTGAAGAGCCTAGAGAAGAGCGTGTTTATTGGTACTCCAGCACAGGCCGCTTCCAAGAGGATTGCAGGGAGGCCTGAGGATCGGGAAGTTCTCTTAGTTTGTGCAGCACTTTGGTGTAGTGTGCCTACAGCCTCCTTACCAGCTCACTTCATCTTGATCACACTCTGGAGCAGGTTAGTGATGTTTCCCAGGGACCCAGCAGTGGACACAGCTACATCGGGACCCCTGGCACAGGTTTGCTGAATCGCAACCAAGACGTTTGGGTTATGAGAGTGTGATGTTGTTTGCAGATCAGTGAGGGCAGTTGGCGTGAACAAGGACCATAAAAGATTACTCTAGACAGGTGATTTCGACCCTGCCTCCTGCCTTCTCAGGGTGGAAGCCGTCTGTGAAGTGAGGCTTGGTGCTGGGACCTTCACACAGTTCCTTACAGTTCCATAGGGGCGGGGAGGTCCTCGCAGATCTGCCTGAGGATGACTCTGGACTGCTGATTGAGTGTTGCCTTACACAGGGTCAAAACTACAGATTCAGGGAGAGTTTACTTATAAACATTGTGACCTAGCAAATATGTTTTCAGCTTTCAGCCAGAAAATGATACGTAGGTGGAAAATAGAGTTAGCACATGTTTTTCCTGGGAGCTGTCGAGCCTTCAGAAGTCTCTGCATCCTGGGTTGAGTGGGTGTAGTATCCGGGTGAACCTGTTTGCAGGCTCCCTGACCTGGAACAGAAGCTGGGTGCAAACCGTTGCTACCTGTTAATTCACGCTAAATTAAGAGTAGCAGAGTGCTCTTGTGTTTAAGTGAGAGATAGTGTATACTAAGAGCTGTGGTTGACTTCTGTCTGCCATCCAGACTGTTAGAAGTTAGGGGGCGGCATTTGTGAAATGCTCCTGGCGAGGCAGAGGTGCTGCTTTTGGAACTCAGAAAGCACGCGTGAATGTGCAGCATCCTCAGGCCGCAGGGCGTGGGCTGCTCTCCTTTCTGTCGTCCAGGTGGAGGTGCCTGCACACCTCAGCATCCCAGTGCCCTGTCCAGGGTCAGTCAGTTTATAAGGGGAAAAAGCGAGGCTTGAATCTTCTCCGCCTCAAAGTCAAGTTCGCTGGTCAGGGTCTCTTCAGATGAGGCTAGAGACCTGGCAGAGGAAGGAGAATGTACCTTTGATCTGTACCTTTCTTTCTCCTGTTTCACTCTCACCCAGGCTAACCCAGTTTATGTTGTCTTTACTTTTATTGATTGATTGATTTTTTTTTTAGGTGCTGGGGATTGAACTCAGGGCCTTGCACTTGGTAGGCAGGTATCCTACCACTGAGCTAAATCCCCAACTATATTGTCTTTAATCTATACTTCTTTTGTTTACTTTTTGATTACTTTACTGTTATTTGAAGTTTACAGTCCAACTTCATTTGGAATTAGACAATCCTTTGACCATGTCCAGCACTACTTTGAAGCCATTCTACATAAAAACACATACTTATTGTCATTGATTAAAGATCTTTTCTTCGTAACCAAAAGAAATTCCAGCTCCATCAAGTAGTTAAGTGTAAAAAGTATAGCCGTAGTGGCACTAGAAACAATGAATGGCTCCTATAGTCTTGGTATTTTCTAATTCCTTATCCAAAGGCCAGATGTATAGGAAGAAAAATCCTTTAATTTGGCCATATAGCAACTAACGTTCTATACGGTAGAGTGTGCATATTAAGAGAGGTTGAAAGACATATGGCAAGTTGGGCAAACTGTAATGAAGGGTTAATATTTTATGTCAAGAACTACTGCAAAAGGGAATAATGGTTGTTAAACCCTTGGCAGAAAATGGAGAAAGGAAAAATACAGGGAACCAATAAATACATAAAAAGATGTTTAACTTTAGGAAGAATCCAAGTAATGCAAATAAAAATGAGGTCATTTTTTTAATCTATTAGATGGCTAAAGATTTGAAAAAGGCCAACAAAACCCAATATTGACACTGGGTGGGAGAGCTAGCACCCTTGCAGACAGGCAGTAATGGAATTGGTTCAGCTGTTCTGCTGGGCAGCTTGGCAGCCTGCATTACAACTTAAAATACGTACACACTTGGACCCAGAAGTTTCCCTTCCAGGGATGCCTTTTAGAGATCTGCATGGAGGGTTATTTGTAATTGTGGGAAATGAGACAAAATGTAAACACCTTCTGGTGTCAGTTGTGCTTATGTAGTGGGATATGTCGATGATATACTCACTTATTTAAGCAGATAGATGTTCCAGAGGAAAGGGCAGCATGCTACACTGTCAGGCGGGGCCGTTGACTGTGAGTCAGCCCAAGTGGTAGCCATGACCAGATGAACCAGGTGGGGCTGACCCCATTCTGTCTTTGCACCTGGTACAGCTGCGCCCTTTTTGCATACATCTGTTTGCTCTGCTGGTTGAAGCAAGGTCATGGGTTTGCTCTGTGTGCCATCCATTTGCCCTCTTAGCACCTTGCTTCTGTGGCTCGGTGTGCAACACTATGTCACTGGTGGTCTGGGGAGCTGGGGTTGGATTGGCCTCTGTCCAGTCCCATAAGCCAATGCCTGTGCCGCTCAGGTGGCTGGACTCATTTTGGGGGACAGCAGCGGCTCTCTTTTGTGTGCTTGATTGTAAAGGTTCTGTGTTTTCTACTCTGTCTTACTGTATTCTGTTTCCCAAGGGCACAGCCTGCTTGCTTTGTAATTTTCTTCTCTTGTTCCTTTTCATTGCCTAATTCAATAATAGAGACGGCATTTAGTAAGCATGGACAGAAAATGATGGAGTAAATAAGGTCAGTGTTGGGCCTCTTTATAGATGACTGCTTTTTAAGTAAGTCTGGTTCTTCAGAGTCAGAGGAAAGCAGACCTGCTTGCGCTGCTATGGGGTGTGCGGGTACAGGGGAGCCGTCCCTGCTGAGGCTGGAAGCAGTGTCCTCCGTTCCCTGGGTGTCTGTCCTGGGGCAGAGGGACTGCTGTGGATGTGGAGGAACAGCCAGGGCTGCAGACTCTCCGGTCATGTGTGCCGCTGCACCGTGCCCCGCCAGTCATGTTTCCAAACACCCAGACTGTTGTGGCTCAGCAGTCTGTCAGTCTGGACTCAAGTTCAGTGTTCAGTATTTTTTTTTTTTTATTTTGGTTTGAATTTTCTGAGATGGTGAAAGATACTAACATTAAAATCCTCTTTTCATTGTACAGAAATTTGGGACGGAGGTCAGTGGGCTCCTTTTTCTTGCTCTTCCCCTGAGGTCACGTCCATGTGCCACAGGGTGCCGTCACTGAACAAGTGCATTGTGGGGCTTGCAGTCTCCACTTGGGAATGAGCAGATGGCCGAAAGCAGCGATGGCGAACCTGTGGCACGCGTGCCATGGCCGGCTGTTTGTTATCATTGAAAGTTCTAAAAGGTTTGCCATCTGTGGCCTAAAAACCATGTAGATTTTCCTATTCAAATTCCTCATTATCTTTGATTAAGTGGCCAATAAAGTGTACACTGATGTGTTACTTTGGCAGAGGGGACTAATACCTGCTGTTTATCGCAAGGTAAATATTGGTAATGTAACCTGGGGAAACAATTCTGTGCCTTCCAGGGCGAGGGGAGAGGAGGACCCAGGTCCTGAAGGTATGAAGTTTTGCCTTTGGGAACCAACTGTGAAGTATTCTAAACATTTGTATGACTTTGTTTTTATAGACTGAAATCGCCAAGAGATTGAACACGATTTGTGCACAGGTCATCCCATTTCTGTCTCAGGAAGTAAGTAAAACTGTTCAACTGTTAAAGTACAATTATGTTGTTTCTAGATTTGCAAATTAGCTAGTTTTAAGATGTTAAATTGATCACAAGGAGCAAATGTGAGGAACATCTGTTACAGCTGCAGTGTGTAACCCCACCATTCTGTCTGACACCTCTGAAGCAGGCTGTAGAAGTGGGGACAGTAGTTCAACCCCAAATTGATTTTTTTCTATGGGAAACTGCAAAATGACTATCAAACGTAAAGCTTTTGTTTTCTGTGAGTAGAAGAAGCCTGATAACTACTGATGCCTCTTTTTATCTTTGAAGTAGAGAACTTTTCTTGTGCTGAATTAAAAAATGGTCCCATCGGGTTGACTACCATGGACACAGATAAGTCAGCTGACTTAATGCTCTCTATGGAGGGTGGGTAATGAGTCATGAGGGTAAATAAATATTTACATTCTGTCAACTTGATGAATCATAGACATAGATGAGCAATTTCATGTGGTTACAAAGTCATTGAGGTAGAGGAAGTCTCTTCATGAGTAATCTGTGCAATTGATTATATTTTAGTTTTGCTTTGGAAGGTTCACTCTCCTTTTAGATACAGTCTAAAAAACGCTACAATGTGTCTTCATTGTGCACAGGATGAATGTAACTTGGGGTAGGATGAAAAGCTTATTGGTCAGGGAGTAGGAATACAGAGGGCTGGTTCTAGTTAGCATCTGCTGTTCCCTACTAATTTTTTGGGTTTTTGAGTCTGGTTATTTAGACTTTAGTGGCCTTGGTTTCCACTAGTCTCAGCCCCCTCAAAGCTTCTTTTTCATTTGTGCTTGCAGCTGGGAAGGGTATAGGGTGGTTTCCCCTTCCTCTGACCTGAAGGTGAGACCTTCTTATTCCCTGTGGAGGGTCAAGACTCAGAAGGCTGAAAGAAAAGAGGAATGCCCAGAGTTGCCAAAAACTGGATGGGTTCGGATCTGTTGATCAGAGAAGAGGTCACAGTCCTAATGTGTTCATTAAGCATAGAAAGAGGTGTTTTGCTGTTCCTGATTTCTATGTTGGATGAAATAATGAGTGCTTGAGGAGCGCGACTTGAACCCCATACTTCAACCTACAGGGCTGTGGCATGTGGCGCTTTGGTGTTTGAATATACAGGGAAGCTCTTGGCTGTCGTTAACATGCTTTCTTCTCCTTGTTTCCAAAGCATCAGCAACAGGTGGCCCAGGCTGTCGAACGTGCCAAGCAGGTGACCATGGCGGAGTTGAATGCCATCATCGGGGTACGTGGCCTCCCAGGTCTACCTCCTACAGTGTGTACAACCAGTTTTCATTTCTTATAGATTGATGGCTCAATGCAGATGTGTATGATTCTGTGTAGCCTAATGTTGACCTATTTGACTGGGGGGCTGAAAGCGGATTGGGGTGTGCTGAGATGTTCATGGAAACAGCGATTAGCATTGGGAGGATGACAGGAGAAACATTTTAGGAGGGCAAGAAAAATCTACTTTTAAATGAGAAAGTAAATGTAGTTTATCCCATGATGCTTGCCCGTCCTTGCTCTGTCAGCTGAGTAAAAACTTCTGGGCAGAGTTTGAAGTCCTTTTCCTTGCCTCTGTCTTCAAATGTTTGACCACAGGGAGGTGGAGGCGGTCTCTGAGTTGTCATTTCTTAGAGCTGTCTTTGCTGGTGCCTTGCCTTTGCTGGGCATTCGAACCTGTGTAACTGTTTGCTCCTCCTTCTTCGCCTGTCTCTTGCTTGAATGTTGAAGTGATGTGCCATGAGCACGGAGTGTTACTGGTCTGCCCCAGAGCTCTCCATGCAGCTTTTCACCAGGCCCTGCTCTCCCTGCCAGCTCCACCTGCTCCCTGCTGGGCATGCTTGTCATTCAGTCATAGGTCGCCTGCTGGCACTGAAGACCCCTTGAGCCCTGGGTCCCATCCGTGCCAAGTTCATCCCCCAGCCTCCACGGGACCAGGACCAGTTCTTGTGTGCTCTGCCCCTTCCAGCCTCAGTGCAAGAAGCTGAGACAAGGGAGGGTCCTTTCTGATTTTATTCATATGTGAGTGCCTTGAGCTGATTCAAATCACTCATTTATCAATTTATGTTAATTGCTTGTGAGAAGATGCCCTGCTGGTCTTTATAGTTCCCGCAGACACTTTGTAATGATAATTAGACATGCTGCTGTACGGATTAGGAGTGCCATAGTCCAGTGACGGCCACAGACAATGGAACCAGTTAATCCATCAGGGCTTAAAATTACATCCCAACTGGAGATGGAAAAAAACATAAGAGCCAAGGAGGATTAAAGAATGATCCTCAGCTTGAAAACTCTCCTTTCATCAGTTTCTCAATTGCAGATCTGCAGTCGGGTTGCCTGCGGTAAGCTATTGGCAGTCAATTAGGTGAAATAAACTGGGAGGGTGACCTTCATTTCCTTTTAATAGCTTTTCCCTCTCTGAAATGGGGAGCTTCAGTGGATTTTCAGCTTAAATTTTATTCAAGCTGCTTTATTACACTTGACAGCTTAGCTCTACATAAACAGTCAGTTTTCCCTCCTCTTCCCCTAGATCCAGGCTCTGCATTTCTTCCCCTTCAGTATCACATTTTTGACTGTTATTTAGTGGGCTCTAATCACATTCAACAGAAAACACAATTACATCTGCATTTGTCTGCTGCCTTCTGTACCCTTTTCTTGTGTAATGAATTGCTTTATTTCGGAGATCAAATCAAATATTCACTGGTACTTTTCCATGTACCATGTTTGATTAGCAAAGAGTAATAGTGAATTGTACTTGTAGCTTGAGCACAGAATTTTTTAACCCAAATGAATGAGGATGGAAAAGCCTGTTTTGATTAAAGGAAAACATATGCAAAGCAATTCTGAAGTACCCAGCTAAACTTCGTGGAACATGTTTGTTTTCTAATAGGCTGTAAATTCTTACATGTCACTTTTCAGTGGTGAGAGTCTTGCATTTAATTTCTCAGGGGCACTAACCACCCCAGTCCCTGTGAGTCTCTTTTATTAACCGGATGTTTACAGGTGATGCCCTTTGGAGAGGAATCAGAATATAAAAATAGGTTGTTTTAGAAGGGCACATGAATCACTAATTTCAGGAATGGCTTTAGTCCAAGAAAGATATTGTTGAGATTATAAAGGCAGTTTAGCTCTTGATAGTGTAACAACATTAACCCAGATTAGTAAGTTGGGCCCAGCACTTGACTTAGCTCCTTGCATGTCTTCAGCATCCTGGCATGTGCAGTTATTATCATTGAAATTTTTGGATCAGTATATTAATTTATATCAGAAGGCTCTTTTAAAGTTTGCAGTGATCAGTAATTATCCTGCAAGTTTCGTGCTCTGGCATATGCTTGATTTTTACTTGAAAGGAATTGTGTTCATCCTGGAAAATCGAAGCAGCATAAAATTGGGTTGACAGTTCAGCGGACCTTCGCACCCCGTCACTGACCATGCAGTGTGTCAGCCTGTCTCCCCAGGGAGGAGGCACCAGGAGACTGTCTGTTCCTGCAGGCAGCAGCTGCGCACAGAGTAAACGCAGCCTGGTTTGATAGCAGATGTCAGTATTGTTCAGGGACCAACTTAGGCTGAAGAACAATGGGAAAGGCCGTGCTCTTAGTCTGCATCGACTTTCAGGCTAAGAAAAGAAATAGTAATTTAGCGGTTTAGACATCTATTACCAGTGTGAAAGATCACGAAAGAGTATCCTTTAAAATGCAAATGAGCCAAAACCTTCTTACTCCCTTTAAGGTACAGTCAAGGAGCTTGCTGCTTGCTTGACAGGGCTAAAGATACTTTAGCAAACCTGGGAAAAGTTAAAGTCTTCCATGGGACTCCAAGCCGGCAGGCGAGCGTCCCAGGCTGTGGCTGCTCCTGAGGAGGAAGAGCGCTGTATTCACTTCTGTCCTGGCATCCTTGTTGGCCAGGGGTGGTGCCCAGTCCTCACCGGTCTAGAAATCTTGCCCTTAGTGCCTTTCACTTCTTCTCTACATGGCTTCAGTGTGTGTAAAGTACAGATACCTGAGAAGGATACGCATCTCAGATTATTGATATTTGGACAAATTACTGGAGAATATTTTTGCTACACTTGAAAAATAGCTTCGACTGAGCAAATTTGATGACTGGCAGAACAGTAACTGCAACCCTACTACTTGAATTCCGCTCTTCACGGACTTTCCTGCTCAGTGTGTTGTGTTCTTCTAGTAGTAAAAAGGATAATTGGTAACGCAGCGATTTTGGTAGACACAGAGCTTGTCTGGTTTCCTCACTTCATGGCTTAGGAAACAAGTTGAGGGAAAAGGGAACTTGCTCATTTGAACTCTTGAGTTTTTAGGTCAGGGTGATTTTCAGACTTTTTTATGGCAACATTCCTCAGACTTTTTTTTAAATTAGAGTTGTATTGAGAGTGACTGAAGTGCTATAAAATCCTGTTTGTGGAATCAGTGAAGGCCATCTGAATGCAGGGAAAACTGACTCTTCAGGACCACTTTGCCGTGTGAGGAGTTTGAAATTAAAAGCTTTCTTTCACCTGCCCTGATGGACACCAATTGATTTTAGTTGATTAGGATTCCAAATAATATTTTCCTTTGAAGCATTTGAGATCACAGATAATTACTATTGATCTGGCTGTCTAGATATATACGTAAGGAGATGCCTTTCTGTACATACACATAGATTTTTCCCTTTTGTGTACAGTTTCTACATAGTGATGTACACAGATCCTGTGAGTGTAGCACAGTCACTTCTGACCTCTGCACACACCAGGACCCACCCTGTGTGACGTGTTGTCTTACCTCGGCAGGTTCCTTGTACTTCCGAGTCAATTTTCCCTCCCCCTGAGTGAAGTTAGTTGCTTTTTGAGTGAAATGTAGTTAGTTAATCAATCACTACTAGCTGAGTGAAGTTTTGCAGGGAGAGGACCGTTAATATGGTAGTTTGAGGCACATTCTCACTGTGTAGTCCAGGCTGGCCTTGACCTGCGGATCTTTCTGTCTCAGCCTCCCAAGTGCTGGGATTGTAGACACGCATCACCATGCCTGGCCTTAATTTCCTTTTTTACAGAAACCAATCACATAGTTGTATATTTCATTTCTAAGCCCCTGTTGCCCAGTTTCATTGTGTTTGGGGATAAATATATCCCTTTCCCTTGTGTTGTCTTGGACAGAAAGCACGGGCCCAGGGTCAGGCAGACTTGCCTGACACTGGCTGTCACTTACCTGCTTTGTGAACTTGGACAGTCATTGGCCACCTGCGTGGCTCTTGCAGAGGTCAGACCCCACTGGCAGCGTGTGCGCCCAGTCCCTGGCCGTGCTTTTGTGTGCCTGTTTCCCTGAGTGCCTGTAACCCATCTGTGGTGCGGCTGGCCACACCCTGGCTGGGCAGCTGCTCTGAGCAGCAGATCCTGCCTTTCTTTTCTGGCGGTTTCATGGATGTAGGTTTTTGAGATCAGACCCAGCCCTGCCAGTAAGTTGTCGTGCATGGATGCCTTTCAGTAAGAACACAGGGAAGAAGCACTGCCACTTGGGTTTGCTGAATGAACTTAAAAGTTCAAACCCGGGGGGAGCAACCTTTAAGAGCAGATGGAGCTGGGCATGGTTACAAAGCCTGGAATCTTGGCACTCAGGAGGTTGAGGCTGGAGGATCTCCGCAAGTTTGAGTCCAGCCTGAACTACATAGTGAGACCCTGTGTGAAATTCCTTGTGACACTCGACAAGTCAAGGGTTTGCTGGCCTGAGCCTGGCGACTCTGTCTCAAAAAACCATTAAAGAAAAAAGCAGATGGACAGAGTTGAAGGCCCAAATCTGAGGACAAAACACTGTTGGCTTCTTTATTTAACATAAAAAGAGGACAGTGGCATTACAGACAGTTACAGGGACTCCTGGAATAGAACTGGAAGGAGAGAGAAGTGGAAGAGGCAGACACTTGACCAGGGGATGCTGTCCTTCCTGCCCACAGGAGGCCGTCTTTCTGGTAGTGGCCTCAATACTGACTCTTGAGGTATAAGAAAATTTTGAGCTGGGTGTGTTAGCTCATGCCTGTAATCCTAGCTATTGGGGGAGGCTGAAGCAGGAGGATTTCAAGCTCAAGGCGATCCTGGGACACTTACTGAGATCCTGTCTCAAATAAAAAAAAAATTGGGGAGGTAGCTCCATGAGAAGGCCCTGAGTTCAGTCTGCCCAAGTATCACGCACAAAAAATAAATAAAAATAAAAGAGCAGTTTCCCATAGCAATGCTTTTGAACTTTGGGAATTTAAAAAATTTGGTGTTAATCTAGACACTTATAGTCTAGGCACTTATAGTGTAGATACTTTCTTATTTCTTTGCTGTATGATTTCTTTTCCTATATAACTTCTGTCAAGGCCTATGGTAGCTCCAGTTATTGGCTAGATTTGTATATTCCTGCTTCATAGACAGATTTATAGCTCTCTGCTTTAAAATTAGTATGAAATAGAAGTATGAGGTATCTGGTGTCTGGCTGTGTGTGTTTGTGTAGGAATGGCCACGAATAAAAACTTGGTGTGTCTGCAGAAAGAGGCTTTGCGTCCCTAAGAGATTGAGTTGTAGACATAAAGGGCTCTCCACTGTTGCACGAGATGATTGGTTTAAGGATTAGTGAAATGTTGGATTATTTTTCTTCTTTGGCTGTAGCTGTCAGCCATCTATGGGATTGTAGTGTGTGAAGTTTAAGAGGATGAGGTTAGCCTCTTATTCTTATGAGTATGCAGCTAATCCCTAGAAAGCCCATCAATAACCCAGCTGTAAGTTTTCTTTATAAAACAAATTCACCCTAGGAGAATAATGCACATCCTTTTACCAAAAGGAGACTAAGTAGCACAACAAGCATGGTTCTTCCAGCCCTACTAACATATATTTAATGATATACCTTCCACTTAAACTCCAGCCTAACCCTTTTACTAAATTTCCAAACAGAAGGAGCAGTATTACAGGAAGTCTTTGATGCATCCTTTTTCTCCTTTGGTTAGGTTAATTTTTTTCAACAGACTAAAATAGAGTGTCTCTTGACAAATGCAGGATTTGGCCTCAGTGTCTTGATTCTTCTGTGTCTTTGTGCTTTTAAGTTATTAATAATGCTGCATGTACTTTTTAATTACTCCACGTGTTGTCATGTGATTTCTTCTTGATTGCTTGATACTCATGGTTTTATATCTTCTCTTTTTTTGGAAGGAGAAAAGAGCTCCTGAATAGAAAGTAGAGTGCCCTGTTTTAGGAATTATGCCTACTTGTATGTTTGTTTTTTGAGGTATAATTTACTTACATCAGATTTACCCTATAAAGCATACGGCTCAGTATTTTTTGGTATATTCACAAAGATGTGCAGCCATCACCATCCAATTCTAGAATGTTTTATCACCCCCAAAAGAAACCCCATATCCAGTAGCAGCCACTCCCCAGGACTCCTTCCCTAACCGTTGGCAGCCTCCATTCACTTTCTGACGCGGCAGCCTCCATTCACTTTCTGATGCTGTGGATTTACCGTTTTGCACATTTCATATATGTAAGTCTTTGTGTCTGACTCTGTTTACATATATAACATAGTGTTTCAAGGTATACCCATGCTGTAGCTCGCACCAGTGCTTTTTATCAGTGAATAATATTCCATTGGGTCAGCATCCCACCTTGGTTTGTACAGACATGAGCTACTGGGCATTTAGAGTGTTTCCTCTTGTGAAGAGTCCTGCCTTGAATGTTGTGTACAAGCCTTGTATGGACTGTTTCTTTTTCTCTTAGGACTGAACCTGCAAGTGGGGCCAGTAGGTCATAAGTAACTTTATTTTAATCTTTGAGGAACTACCAGACTGTTCTCTGGAGTGGCTACTCTATTTTACATCTCCACAGCAGTGTGTGAGAATTCCAGTTTCTCTCCATCTTCTCCAGCTCTTTGTGTGCCCAGCCTTTCTAGTAGGTATAAACTGGGTTTCCATGCAGTTTTAATTTCCATTTCCTTTCTGACTAATGATGCTGAGCATCTTTTCACCCAATCCCTGTGTGTTTTTTTGAAGTGGATCTATCCAAACATAACTTTTTAAAGCTTGTAAACCTGAACTGGTGGTGTTTTCAGTGGTAGAATGTTCGCCTGGCATGTTGGAAGCCCTAGCTTTGATCGCCAGCACTACAAAAACAGAACGCTTAAAGAGTATTCTAATTCAGGCCTCTAAGTCTGAGGGCTCTGATCTTATTTTCCTAACTGTAAGATTCGTGCAGCTAGGAAGGTAGAATAGGCAAGACAGGTCCTGCAAGATTTGGCCTGGCCTTGGTAGGTTCGCTGAAATAGAGTAAAGGTGGTTTCAGATCCTGGTGTGTGCCCGCATGCATGGTGTCAGTTTGGCCTTCAGGTGCCATTTTCTCTTACTTTATTCAGCTTTGGGGGACTGTCACTGCAAAGAGAACGTTGATATTTTAGGTGTACAATTTGATGTTTTGATATACACATGCATTATGAAATGATCACCATGGTCAAGCTTGTTCACATATCCTTCGCCTCCCACAGTTACTGTGTAGGTATTTGGCGCAAAAACACTTAGGATCTGCTCTCCCAGCAGATTCTTAGCCAATTCCAAGCGTGCAGTAGCATATCCTGTGGTCACTGTGCTGCGCATTCAATTTCCAGGATTTATTCATCCTGTGTACTCTGAGACTTTGTACCTTCTGACCAGCATTTCCCCAACCTCTGCTAACCACCATTCTACTTCCATCTTCTGTGCATTCAACTCTTAGATTCCACGTAAAAGTGAGATCATGGGGTATTTTGTCTTTCTGAACTGGGGGTATCTCATCCCGTTCTCTGTTCCTCAGTCCATCATCAGTGGTAGCACTTCCTGCTTTTAGTGGAGCACTTCCTGAATAGTATTCTGTTACGCATATGTATCACCTGTTCTTTGTCCGTTCATTGACTGATGGATTCTTGGGTTCTATTTCTTGACTCTTAAGAATAATCAATGCTCAAGTGAACATGGGTGTGCAGATATCTTTTTGAGACATGTCATTTCTTTTGAATACAGTATATACACAGAAGTAAGATTGCTGAATCCATACAGGTTGGTTTTGTTAGTACTGGATTTGAACCCAGGGGTTCTCCACCAGGGAGGTACATCCCTAACTTTTTTATACTGTATTTATTTTGAGAGTCAGTGTGTTGCCCAGGCTGGCCTTGAATTTGTGATCCTCCTGCTTAATCCTCCTGAAGTAGCTGGGATCATAGACATGCCCCACCCCTGGCTTCTATTTTTAGTGTTTTGAGGAACCTCCATACTATTTTCAATAATACCACCAAATTTACATTCCCAAAAATGCTGCATAAGGGTTCTGTTTCCTCCATACACTCACCATAACTTCTTTCGTTGGGTAATTACCATCCTAACAGGTGTGAGGTGCTATCCTGTGTGTCATTGTGGTTTTGATTTGCATTTCCGTGATGACTGGTGATGTCAAGAATTTTTCATGCATCTGTGACCATTTTTTGTATGTCTTTTGAAAAATGCCTGTTTTGGTCCTTTGCCCTTTTAATTGGGTTATAGTGGAGCATCCCCCCCCCCCCCGTACTGAATTGTTTGGGTTGAGATGTGTGGTTCGCAAATATTTTCTCCCATTCCTTGGATAGCCCGTGTGTCATTTTCTGGGTGTGCCTGCCTTGAGATGGGCCTCTTAGTGCATTGTTGTTATTTTTTTACTATTGTCTTCAAGTGCCTGGAGAATTCTTGCCCTGGGTCAGTAGTTTCTACCTGCTTATCACCCTCCCCCTCTTCACAAGAGAGGCCATTCACATAATGGGAGGTTTTCTGACAACTCTATAGCAGTGTCCTTGATGTTGCTGCTGCCATTCAGCCCTTTCCCACCTGTTTACCTAGTGCACCAATTTTCTTTTTTCTGCAGTCTCCCAAGATAAGAACTGAGTGCATTAAAGAACAGGAAAATAGCAGAAATCAGGGAAGAGTGATTTGGAGAGAGCTGTCAACAAATGCTCCTTTTCACATTTTTTTCCCCTTTTAAAATGCTTCACACTGAGACCGATAAATGCCACTCACTGTCACTCTTAGTACTCAAAATGCCATCTAGGGGCATGGCTTTTGGTCTGGTTGAGTTAGAGTTAACGATTTTGGTGACACAGTTGTTCTTGGAGTTACAGCATGGGTGAAATTTCTGACATTAAAGTTGACACAGTGGTTGGTGGTATAGAGCTTGACATTCTGGGCATCAGCCTTTATTGTTATCCTATACGAGCAGTTCTGTGGTGGCGAAACAGGTACCGCACCTGTGTTTTAGGAACAAAAATGTGAAAACCACTACCCCATTACATTACAGCTCTGGTTGTAAACAGCAAAGTCAGTTTCGTTATAGTAACATAATTGACCCAAGCTGCACTAAGTGAAATGTGAATTAAAATTCTCAGTGCATCGCTGTTGTTTGACATGGATGAGGTTACTTTATTCCTTGTGGGTTTTCAGTATCATTAACTCAGAGTTTGGTGTGTGTTTTTCTTGTCTCACTCTCAGCCTGTTCAAATTGTTTCAGTTAGAGCAAGTGCATTTCTCTCTATCCTTAAACCTGAACCTTGCCATAATTTTTTTGAGGCAGCAGAATACTATTCTGAAAATTCCCAGGATGGGTCTTTCCCAAATTGTTTATAAAATAGAAAGCAAATGTTCATTTTTTGAGTTGTGACAGGGGACTCAGATGGTGACGAAGGGGAAGGGACAGTCGGTGCTTGGGTGTTGAAAAGTATTTTTTAAACCACAGTTTGGCAAGTCACTTGGCATACAAAACAGGAATGTAATGGGACAGACTGGGTTTCTTTAACCTCAGCACTGTTGACATTGTTTGGCCTCATAATTATCTGTGTGATTGAACACTGTTCTGTGCAATGTAGGATTTCTTTCTTTCTTTCTCTTCCTTTCTTTCTTTCCTTCCTTCCTTTCTTTCTTTCTTTCTTTCTTTCTTTCTTTCTTTCTTTCTTTCTTTCTTTCTTTCTTTCTTTCTTTCTTTCATTCTTTACTTCCTTCCTTCCCTCTTGTACTGGGGATTCAGCCCAGTGTTCAACAGCATCCTTGGCCTCTGCCTAACAGGTGCCAGTAGCATTTCACTCCCCCAACCCCAGTTGAACTCCATAAATGTTTATAGATGGTGCCAAATGTCCTCGGCTCAGGGAAGGGAGGGATACTGTAAAATTGCTCTATTTGAGGCCACTGGTCTATGGTAGAGTGACAGCCCAAGAAGCTAGCTATAATTCTAAATGCTACCATTGCTCATCAAAAATGTCTGTTCTAATAGTTTTACAAACTGTGGTGCTTTAGTGTTCTTCGTAAGCATTTTTTTTAAGTACTGTAGATTGACAGGGTCTTCCCACTGAGCTCCAACCCCAGCCCTTTTTATGCTTAATTTTGAGGCAAGGTCTGCTAAGTTGCCAGATTGCCCAGGTTGGGCTTGAACTTGTAATCCTCCTGCCTCAGCCTCGAAGAGCGCTGGGATCACAGGGGTGCAACACCACACCGAGCTTGTAAACATTAACCTTTTAAAATGCTCCCTAATTATTATAAACTAATGAGTCCATAGAAGTTTGAATTTCCCTTGCTGTCATATTACAAAACATGTGGTTTTCAGGATGTTGGGTGCAGGCTTTGGTCCATAGAGGACAGATGTAGTGTAAATCTCCGTGGTTTTCAGAGGCCTTGGATTTTGGGCTGTATAGCAGTGGCAGTGTTGCTCTTGTTCTAAAATGTCCGCTGTAGGCGGCGTTCATGCATTTTCCTTTCAGTGAGGATGGTGGGTTCCAGACAGCTTCGGGGAGGCCTTGTGAGAGGAAATGTTCTGCAGAGGAACCTGGGGCAGGAACGAGCGGAGACCCTGTTCTGGAGCCCCCATCTCACTCTTTAGGTGCGGACCTTCTATTTATTTAGAGAAATGTGTCTTATCTTAGAAAGGCTGTGTCTCACGAAGGAGGCTCGATTCTTCACGGGCCTCCATGGGTGAAGGCTGGGAGCACGTGAACTTGCCCATTGCAGGTATATGCCAGGCAGTGAGGGAGGGGTCAAGAGGGAGGACCCCTATGCAGTCGGAGGTCCCGTTCGTGTCGCTGCTGTTAAGGCTGAATGGTGGAGGTGTGTTTGTTCCTGGGTACAAAGAATTGCTGTCAGTTCCGGGCAGGGAGAGAAGTGTGAAGTCTTTAGGGGAGAAGGAGGTTGCTTGGTTCCTTCCTGTGTGATGAGCGTGACTGGTCTGCAACGGTTATGGGAGAAATGCTGTCCAGGAGGCACCCGAGCCCTGGGCCAGCCGCTTAGCTTCCGGTCGGCCTCGTCCTGAGATAGGAGCCCACTACTCACCTCCCCATCCTGGGCGTGTGCTGAGCTCCCCCGGGGGATGGACACGAGCACACTGCAGTGCTCAGCAGGGTCAGAGGTCCTGGAGCCACGTACGGCTTCTTCAGCACTCCTTACCCATCTAACTGCAACATAGTGCATTTGGTTTGACAAGGTTTTACTTTGATTTTAAACAAGCAGCTTTCCAGATGACTGAGCTAAGGGCAGGACCCAGAACCCAGCTCCCTCTAATAACAGACAGTGAGCTGTTTCTTCAGGGGGCCTAGCGAGCCAGAGCAGGCTGGGAGGGGATATTCCCCGTTGGCAGGCAGACTGCCGACTGCCGTCTTCCGTGGTCACTAGCCTAACTGCTGAGTTTAACCCAGTGCATCTGCTCCGCGGCCGTGACGAAGGCCTATTGTCGCATAAGCTGCCCTCCTCGGTAGTATTTCAGAGGCATCTTTCCTGCTCCTCTTTCTGGAAGCTAACTTGGATTCTGGGGGAAAGAACTCTACACCCTTCCTGTGTATTCATATACCACTTAAGTATGCGTTTGCTCCCACCTAAAATCCTACCTGGGTAGTGGCTCTCATAGTAGTTCTGGTCTAGATTTGGGGGGAGCTGAGGATGCAGGGAGGGGCGAGAGAGACGTGTCCTCCACCTTTCCTCTCTGCTTGGCCCCTCACCTTCTTTTAATCAGTGCCGTGCTTAGTTACCCCACCTCACTCGCTTGTGTATGCATCAGTGTGTTTTCCCCAGAAGCCGGACATAGCTGCTGTTCTCCGTGATGATAGTAATTGCTGGGGCAGACCGGCTGCAGCCTCCTCTGCGCGCATCCTTACGGCAGGTGTCTCCTTCCTAATTACGTGCTGATGAGCATGACTGGTGGACCATGGTGCCACTGCCAACTTCTCCGGTTTTATGTCTCACTGTCGCTGAGCTCTTAAGGGATGACAGAGCAAGAATTAGTGTCTTTGGGATGACAGGAAGGTGATTTTATGAGTAAAGAAATTGTTATTATGATCTCAGATGGTGAATGAATAGTTTCTAAATACTCTTCAAGGATACTGTTTAATGCTGCCCTCTCTGACCCCAAACCCCTTTTCCATTTCTTCCTCTAATTAGAAGGTGACCCTGTTTGAGAGGAAGTTTAAAAAGGAAGCAGATATCTAAGGATTTTCTTAAAGGTTCAGGGAATGGTTGGACATGTACCGTAGAGGACAGCGGGCGCTGATTTCTCTCTTTAAAATGGTGTTTTTCTCTTATTCTTGGGTGGGAAGTATGTTTGAGATTCAATTAAAAATCAGTGGCCTGGCCAGAAATTACTGAAGACCTGGCATGAAGATTTAATATATTCATTTCATGCAAGGGAGTAATAAATAAAATGAGTAAGTCCAGTGAGGTGAGCACAAAGCAGAATCTCAAGAATTTTCTAACATACGCCTGAAAAATTGAGCTTTAAGCAGTTTTACTGTCTTACTGAAAATGAGTTTTCTGTTGGAAACTGAGATGCGCCCAGATTTGCAGGCCGAGGCTGTGTCCTAGACCCTGTTTCTGTTACGCACATGTTTGCTGGTAAATGCAGGCTAGCCGAGTGCTGCTTCTGCTTACCGCCACCTGCCAGCCCGAACCGCCAGGGCACACACGTGACTCTCCCATCAGGCAGCTCGTGCCACTGGTGGTACAAACGGATCTAATCACTCTTATCAGTGTTTTTACTAGTAAGATGAATGAAAAGCGGCCCCCCAGTGAATCACAGCCCTGTCTTGGACATGTCACCATGAGCGGATTTCTGAGGTCTGGGATGGGTTTAGAGGCAAAGAGCTGGGGTAGAAAAGGCATGCGGAACAAGGCTGCGGGTCATCCTGGTAAGAGTCCCACGTGGGTAGTGGGAAGTGCTTTCTTCATCAAGCTCCCTAACCTCTCTGATCGCCACATTTTCATCTGTACGTGGAAGCGGTGAGTTTGAAGTGTGGGGCTTGAAGGAAGGGGCAGGTAGATGGTATTCCGTCTCTATGGCTTCCCACTCCCACAAGCCCAGCTCTGAGGGTAGCCCAGGAAGGAAAGTAGCTGGAAGGGCCATTGACTGTAGCCCCCTCCCGCCGAGCAATTTCCCCAGTGCTTTAGAGCCTTGGTTCTTTCTGAGAAACAGGAATATTGATAGTTCTTATAATTTGGGGGTCTGGTGCTGGGAATCAAACCCAGGGCCTTGCGCTTGCCAGGCAAGTGCTCTAGCCCTGAGCTACATCCCCAGCCCCAACTTCTTGCAGTTTTGAGAGGATTTGACAGTGTAGCAACATACAAGTGCCTGGGTGTGCTGAAGAGGCACCTCATGCCAGTTCTTCCCTCTGAGTTCTCTTCATTAAAATAAACGTTTTGGTTTTGTCGCCTCAGGGTTCTGGGGTAAATTAATGCAGGAAAGAGGGGTGAGATGCAGTCTCCCTGTAACTGGGGACTAGTAGAGGTGTGGTTACTGCACTGTGCAGTGGGCATCCCTTCCCCCAACCTCACTGCTCTGAAATCCGGAGGAGTCTTAAAATCGTCTACAACCTTAGACTCAGTGATAGCTGGATTTCCTCCCTGAGGCACTGAGAAGCAGAACCTCCTGTGGGTCGGTTCTGCCTCGGCCAGACTTGCCACGTAGTAAATAAGCTCCACTGTCAGGGGGTGAGTTATGCCAGAAGGCAACAGTCTGAGGTTAGATGTTGTGATGGTGGGGAGAAATGAATGAGGAGGTCGAAGCTTATATGAACAGAAGTACTAATCTCATTTTCCCTTCCTCCCCTGTCTATGTATCCTCTCGTGTCTGTTTTCCTCTGGATGCCACCACACCTCCTCTCCCTTCTCCCTGTCCTCTCCCCCTTCCCCTCTTCCCCTCCTTCACCACCACCAACAGCAGCAGCAGTTGCAAGCTCAGCATCTCTCTCACGGCCACGGACCCCCAGTGCCGCTAACGCCTCACCCCTCAGGACTGCAGCCTCCTGGCATCCCGCCCCTGGGGGGCAGTGCCAGCCTTCTCGCGCTGTCCAGCGCTCTGAGCGGGCAGTCTCACTTGGCAATAAAGGATGACAAGAAGCACCATGACGCAGAGCACCACAGAGGTGAGAGGCCGGGCAAGCCGGACTAGGACTTTGCCCTCATGCTCAGACAGTCCCGCAAACTCGTGCAGCGCTAACGAAAGCCCCATCTATACAGAGAGCAAACAGTGAGCCAGCGGAACTGCCTCAGAGCTTTCCCCGGACACCCGGGCCGACCGCCGTTGGCGGGGCTTTCCGTGGGCGTCTGTAGATTTCTCAGTCTGGTTAGATTGCAGGCATCTTGACATCTTGGCAACTGCCTCGTTAATGCCAGTGGCCTGTACCACATTACGGAAAACTGTTAACTGCTTAATTGGGTAATTTTCAAAGAAAGTAATGTTGTTAAATGGGGCGAAATAAGAAGTTAAATTTGAAAGTGAATGTGTTCAAATGAAAGGTTTGATAATTGCATCTGTTACTACTTAGTTTCATAGGCTTTAATTCTAGTATGCATTAAATATTGGGCAGAATTGCACTTGACTAATTTTTGAAGAAAAGTAATTTATTCTGTCAAGAAATAAAAAAATAGGCTTTGTGTATGGTTAAACTGTAAATCTTATGTTTACAAAATACTGTAATTTTCAGGAAATCACTGTATTAGGAATGTGCAATGACTTATATAAATAAAAGCCATTTTTAAAACTGTTTGGGGCTTGTGTTCTAATTATTCCCCCCTTTTTTTATTTCTGTTCTTGCCTCTGTGTCTGAACGGGCATGTCTGTGCGTTTCTTGGTACCCTCGGGAGCAGACAGAGAGCCGGGCACAGTAAGTACCCCCGCGCCTGCCGCACACAAACAGCCCCACAGCGCTTCCAAAGTGGCCCTTCGCACACACAGGCACGGACAGACATACACGCTCCCCATCTCTCTCAGTAACCTGGCTTTTTCCTTTTCGTTTTTCTTATGTAGGGTTATTTTTTTGTTACACAACAGGTTTCCCTCGTTTTTACAAAACTTGTGTTAGACAAGAGGAACAGGATTGGGAGTTGAAGCTGTTTGCTGTAATTACTCACCTGGAAATATACTTTGATCTACAACCCAAACCCACTTTAAAAATGTTTGTTGTTGCATTCTGAGTCCTGGTCTCATGTAGTTTAAAACATTATTCATTTTTATCTTAATTGACTTTATGGGCAAGAGGTCAACAACCATATGAGGGATTGGGTGGAGTCTCTGCCTAAAGCATTCACTGTCCACTGTGAATGTTTCTTGGTTGCTAGGTTTCTGTATCTAGTTTTCTTTGCATAATTGTTCTTAGAGTATGAACTTCACCTTAAATTTATTGTAGGCCTCCCTGGGCATACAAGAAAATGCTTAAAGACCAGGAAGTTCAATGGGCAGGGCAGTGTGCTCATAGAGTTCCCCTTTTCTTCTTCTAAACCTGTTTGCTATGCTGTACATTTGACTGCGTGGATCTGCCAGGTAGCTGTGGGAACAGCTGTGTCCAAAAATGCACCTCTCAAATACGTGGAGTAAATAGTTTTAAGATTTGGTTCCTGTTCAGCTAGGGTAGCCTATAATTTCTGCTGCTCCTTCTTTGTTTCTGAACATAGCAATATTTTGACCATCTTTAACTTGGGGAAGAAATGGGGCATTGAACGTCTGATGATCACTTTGGCATGTGTGTGCCGAACCAAGGGCCTTACACGTGCTAGGCAGTGTTCTGGAACTGAGCTGAATGCCCAGGCCCATTTGAACACTTTTTTCTTAGGAGTTTAGGGGGAAGATATTTAAGTTTTTTCAGTTTGAAAAGTTTGAGTCACCCTCCTTTCTGTGTAGAGCAGTAGCAACTTTTCAGACTCTCCGAGCTAGATCCTGGTGTATTTTGTGTATTGGGGTGTGTCTAGAGGAGTAGGTACTAGGTAAAGGAAAAGTTTTTAAATTCTTGTGCTATAAGTTTTCTCTGGAAAAGGTTGAAGGGGAAGAGGAGGGACGCAAAATTACAACCAGGAAATAAAGTTTGGAAATACACAGTACAAATGTAAGTAAATAGGCCTTAACTTATGGATGTGATCTTTGTTTTCTGCCGTTTCAGTGTCCCTGCAGCTCACCTTTTCTGCCGTGTGCATTCAGTAGAATATCAAATTTAAAAAAATCCAACACTGTACCTGGAAAACACTGTTAAAGAAGATGTGTGGGGTAGCCCATCCTGCGTGTCTTTGATTTACTGAATGCTTTGGGACTTTGTTTCTAATTTAATATTTCCCTCCTCAGTACAACTGTGTCACCTTAAATGACTGAATTCATTAGGTGCTCACTACATGTCAGGCAGTGTAGAACACGTTTGCAATTTGAGGTGTGTGACAAGTGGCACAATCTCAGAGAGCCAGGGAGAGGGGACAAGAGTATTAGCCACATGACTAGAAAGTGAGCAGAAGTTGTATAACCCAGTGGCACCGCACTTGCGGCAGTGGCCCACATGCTGTGTGGGCTCTGGGCTCTGAAGTGCTGTGGACATGAATCGAGGTATGGCAGTAAAGTCATTAGAGGCATCTTTCATCCCTTTCTGTCTGTACTTCTGTGGCCCATAACCTCTTACTTGTAAAAGGCTGAAAAATATATACAAGTATTTAGTTCAGTGGGGGAGTGAGGGTGATTAGAGGGAGGACAAAGAAGTACGAAACAATTGCTGACTTTTAGGTAACTGGATTGTTTCTAAGTCTGTATGTTTGAGTTAGCAGTCATTGGACTTTCTGGTAAAAAATGGCAACGAATGCACTGCATAACCCCATCTATAAAATAGGGTATGTAAAAGAAAATGCTGGCTTACATGTTACTGACTTGTACCCTTCTTCATACCAGATTTTTGACAAGTTTTAAGGGTCATTTAATGTTTTCAGAAGTATGCATACTGTGTTTACTGCCCAGTTACTGCAGCAGACTCTTGGGTGGTAATGATATAAAATGAGAAGACTGCACTGACCTAAACATTTGATTTAGTCTGCAAAGAGGAATTAAGTTGTTCACTGTCCACATAAGTTACGCGCAGAATTAAGTAGCTCTTCAAAACTTCAAGTTTTGAAGAATTGAATGTGAACAAAAGTTGAATGTGAACATCAATGGAAAATAAGGTGATATGTGTTCATCTGTTTGCTACAGTGCTTGAACTGCGAAGTGTAGTTTTATTTGCAAATAAAGTCAATCAGTGGTGTTAGGGTGGTTGCTGCAAGCCAATGGCTTTAACTTTGTGGTCTCAAGATCTTACTGTTTCTACCTTTGAATTAAAATTATTGGGGATCCCGAAGAAATTGTTTTTCTTGGTTACATGCTTTGACATTTACTGGATTAGGACTGTGGGTGTAGTTCATTATAGTGCTTCTGTCATTCTGAGACTTCGGGTTCAATCCCCAGTACCACTCACCCCCCAAAAATTCAAAATCACTTGAAGACCTGTGTAACTTTGTTAACATAAATAACATTACTAGTGAAAAAATCATATTCCAAAAAGAAAAAAGTTGGATGAATTGGCCTTTTTTGTTTTGTTGTTTGATGGTGTTGAGGATTGAACCTGATACGTGTTAGGTAAGTGCTATGCCACTGAGCTCTCTCCCCAGCCCTTGGAGCATGTTTTTACACGTCTTTAATGCTTGGCTTTAGAGAGTACAGCTAGTTTCTGATCAGCTTCTGTATTCACTCTGTTGTGGTGCAATTGCTGTGTTTGACATTTTGGAAGAAAATATGCCCTGATCACAGAGACTTTGAGAACTTCCAAGTCAGTAAGACTCAGACTCTTAATTGTTACCTTTTCCTGCCTGCCCTTCTATATGGAACATATTGCAATGGTGCTTCAGTTCATGAACTTGATTCTTTCCACGATTCTGGTTGCAACCAAACTGTCTAGTGTGTATATGCTTCAGTTAGTGATATAATACATATAGTACAAATAGTACATACATGCTTGCAATTCATTCGCAACCAGAATCATGGAATTAATTCTGTGACTGGAATCTTGGAAAGAATTCAGTTTGTGAAGTGAGGTACTACCGTATTTAAATCAAGTGCAAAAGAATTAGAGACTTCTGTTGCTCCAGAGGGCATGTAGCTGTCTATGGAGTTTAGCTGTGAGCCTATAGCTGGTTGGCAGGTACTTCATGTTTATTCTTAATGACAGAATTATTCAATTTTCTAGTTTAAGCTTTTATGGCAGCAAAACAAATGAGCCTTAATATAAGCGGTTTGTTTTAATGTAAAACCTAGAAAACAAAAGCAGTAAGAACAGAAAGAAAATATAAATACTTCTTCCTTCTGAAAGGGGTGAATATAAACATAGTAACTTTCTAGTGATTTGTTTTGCAGTTTTTTGTTTAATTGGTTGGTTGGTTTTAAATTTCATTTTTCTAATTCTCAATCTTTTTTAAAAATAAGTCTTGTGAGAGTGCAGCTATTGAGCAGAGAAACAGGAAGTAACCTAAGAAAGTAGTTTATATATAGTAGTAATAAAAAGTAGTGATACAGATTAGTAATTAAAAAAAAAACTTAACCTTTTAGATATTTTGATTAATTTAAAGATAAATCACATTAAATTTTGGCTGAAGGAGCTATCATTTAAATAATCTGCTTGAACAACTTGGAATTAGAGAGTCAACAGAATTGCATAGCTTTAAAAAATGGCAGAACATTGTGTAGAAACACTTTATACTCATCTTACAAACATTTGCTGAGCACTTAACTATGTGCCAAGTGCTGTTTGCAGCATGGCATATACTTGATGCCATTTTGCACTCATCTCTTTTTGTGTCATATATAAATACTTGTTGAATGCAGTAATGCTGAAAAGTGCCTCATTTGTGTGATCGCTGCCCAGAAAGGGCAGGTGTCCTGAAGTGTCTGGCAGACCCGGGACGAAGGTCTTGCTGGGTTGTGTGCAGAGTGCTGTAGGTTGGTGCTCTTTTGCATAATTCTAGGCAGAGATTGTGGGTCATCACAAAAAGACTGAGAAAGGGCTCCTGATCCAGAAATGTCTTAAGCATCACTCACCTACCTCATAGGTCATGAGACACAACCGATCATTTTACCGGTGTGACAGCAAGGTCCTGGAGATGAGGGCATCTGGTCAGAGAATTAGGTAGGTAACAGAGTTCTGAGATGATGTCTGAGGCAGCATTTTGTCACTCCCTGATTTCTGAAATCATCAGTGTCCATGTTTTGAACTAACAGGTAGTTACAGATGTCATTGCTTTAGTTAGTAGAGGGTGATTCCTTTATTTTTTCTTTCTCTTACCTCTTCTTGATTAATTAATTGGCAGAGAGAAAGGGCCATCTCCAAGTTCAGTACCACCCATTGCTTTGTTTTTCTCAAAATGGCACTAAACTTTATAGAGGGCAAGGAGGCAATTAAGACTTGCTTTGCTTTGAATATGGTGGGTCTTTTTCTGAAGAAATTTGGACTCCTGTAGCAGTGGTGGGTGGTAGAAAGAACCTGAGTCGGGGACCAAGGCAGATCCAGGCAGGATTCTGGCTGCATGGACAAGACGTTCCCACGTAAAGGGTGAGAGCAGAGATCCTCATGGGGAGAGGGCTAGGAGACCTCAGAGGGAAGGTACTCGGCAGCAGAGCGGGTGCCTCTCTGTGTTATTAGTTCCTCTCTGCCTGGTCACTTGTGACTTCTTCCCTTGAAAACACAAACTGCAGCAGGCAGTTGTGGAAGTGGGCACCCAGGGCCAAGGCCGCAGCGGGGATGGTTCCCGGGTCAGCACCAGGAAACGCATCGTGCTCCCTCTGACTGCATCCTTTCCATGACACTCAGTGCTCTCAGAGGTAACCAGACACTAGCAAGGTCAGTCTCACCTAAACAGGAATTAATTTTGACCTGACATGCCAAGAGATGGCCTGGAAGTGAAGACTAAAACCAAGGTGAGTCATGTAAAATTTTAGTTTTTAGGCAGGTGGAAAATACCTAGTGTTCTCCTGCAGTTGCCTCTGCAGGTTTCCTTTTCAGCCGAATTTAAAAGTGTGTAAAAATCTAGATTCTCCTTCTAGAGACTGGTGTTGCTGCTGTGAACCCCAGAGAGGGAAAGTCTGGGAGGTCTCCGGACTTCCGGGGCTGACTACACGTGTGCAGGGCAAAGGGGGCGTTTACTGTGGCTGCAGCAGCTCTCCCCGGGGATGCAGGGCTGCGCGCAACTGGCCAGCATTCCTGTTCTCGCCCTGTGATGATGGTGAGAAGAAGCATCTTTAGACTTGGACAGAACAAAACACAACTGGTAGAGAGCACGTTTTCCTTCCCAAGCCATGTGTAGCCTTCAATTTGTGCTCTGTAATTTGAAAACTTCATGCCCACCATCTTGAGCAGGTTTTTAAAAATTTTGCCCCCTTTTGGCCTCATGCTCATTTTTATTCTCTCTAGAAAATAGGTAGGCAAGAAACTTGGCATCTCCATCCTGTCTCTGAGATGAGGAGATGCAGACATAAGCACCGTCACATTCCAGAGGCTCTGTCCTGATCGGATGCTGTCTAGTTTTAAGGCCTTTCTTGGATTAGAAAATACAGATTGGATACTGTCTTTCTGAAAACTTTGGAACCCAGTGTGTTTCGGATTTTTTAGTTTTTCGGATTTTGGAATATCTGCATAGACTTTACTAGTTGAGCATCCCTAATCTGAAAATCCAGAATCTGAAATGCTCTGAAGTTCAAATCTGACTCGGATTTTGAATTTCAAGTTTCATGAGTCTTGGATTTCTGGATGGGGGCTCAGTCTGTCTCGTCAGGGCAGAGAACTAAGAAGTGCGAAGCACCCTCGTGGCTCTTAGGAATTGCGCATTCTGAAAAGGTCTGACACGGAGGTAAGATTTTGCTATGACCACATCCTGAGTTGGGGAGTGATAGTATTGCAAGGTCATTTAAAAGTTATTTTCAAATAATCATACTTATTGCCTACCCAGAGTTAATTTATTTTGCTTTTCCTGGAAGGGGGCGGAAGGGCAAGACAGGGCTAAGGAGGTGGCGTGTGGTTTAAGGTGCTGTCCAGCCCTAGAGTTGCTGGCTGCTGTTTATTGTCCTCTGCAGGGGTACACTGCATCTGGTGTCACTCCTGACCAAGCCACCCACCTGCATTTGACAGCGCCAGCTCCGAGGCCAAAATGTACGCATCTGTCATTTTTTCCTCATATTTTGCATCAGGCTATGAGATGTGTACCCTTCAGACCCCCTGAGCAGCCAGGCTGCTGAGATGCAGTGTGCTTGCCCCATGGACACATTTCCTCATTTCTCCATGTTGTTGACAGGTGGAGATTCCGTTAATCTTCAGGTTAAAAGTGCATCAGTTAAAATGTCAGGCAGGATCTGTGAATGACCAGTTGGACTGCAGCAGAAAAGTACAGTGCAGGGTGATGGCTTAATTGGTACCAGGTGTAGACAGAGACGGCGCACAGATGTGATGGAGTGCATTATTACCTAATTGTTTTAATGTTCACTGAGAAGTTAATTGTCAGTGTAGAGTGTGGTAGCAGATTAGGTTTCCTCTGCCGAGGTGTGACCAAGGAGAAATGAGGTGTCACGAGTTTCCAGTCTGTGCTCTGACACAGACACTTCGCCAGTGGGGAGGAGAACGTTCCCAGGGGGATCAGCATGGCAGCTACTGAAATCCGCTTGAATAATGTGCATTATTTCCCCATTAGGGAGACCCGTCTGGCTCTTGCTGTAACCGTGAGTGAGTAAGTTTCTGTTCGCATTTGCTTCTGGTGGTGTCAGTCACCCTTGCAGTTTGGTGGTGGAGGCGTTGTTGGAGGTCTGCAGGTTCTTGATGGCTCTGGGACGTGTTCAGGAGCATTCATGGCCTGACATCTCACCAGACCTGCTTGCTTTCAGCTTCTCCAGTTCCCTTCCAGAATGGTCTCAGTACATGTGAACAGCCGTGATTACTAGAAGTGCTAAAGGAAAGTACAGTTCTTGGAAGAAGACCGCAAAGACCGGTCTTTATCCGTGTTGCGGCTCCAGGGTCTTTGGGACCTTAGTCTCCAGGGCTGTTCAGAAGGCAGAGAGGGCCTGTGGCTGTCCTGAACGCTCTTGACGGAGTAAACACTGACTTCAGATCTTGGGTGCTCTCTGGGATTTGGTAGACTCTTCTGCTTACATCGTTCAGTTCCTTGATGGAGGTGGTTTTGTAATTGCATGTTGGATTGTAATTGGGTGTTTTTATTTTAAGAGAATACATTGGCCTGTCCTACCCGCCATGTTCAAACACTTCGCCAGCTGCCTAGGTGACTTGCCAACCATTATACCCCCGCAGGACAAGGGCCTGGTTTTTGTTTTGTGAAGCAGGTTCCCACACTTAGGGAACTGTGCTGTGGTCTGACTCCTGGAGGGAGAGCGCCCAGGTTGTGTTCCTGCGAGATCTGCTTGCTTCTCTTCTGACTCGCTCTCTTGCCTGTTCTCGCAGCGGTTCTGTCCCGTCGTCACTGTCAGTGCAGGTAGATGGGACTTTTCCAAAGCACGCGTTAACAGTGCCGCACAGTTTGCCTGTTGGCGGTGAAGATGCCCTCTGAGGTTTGATGTCTCAGAGATCCCAGGTTCGCCGAAGAGGCAGCGGCCCCGCTCGCTGGTTGTGGAGCGGAGCTGCTGTGTTCTCGCACTGGCAGGATGGTCTGTCTTGCGCGTCTTCTGCCGGTCGATAGGAGAGCCGTGCCAGCCACGCCTGCTCCGGGCAGCTTTCTGTCTCTAGTACCGAACGTTCTTGAAGAGTCTTTTTTTTTCTTTCTTTTTCCCATTTTGTGACTTGTGAGGTATGCCTCTCCCTTTGGCATTTACTTTCTTAAGCATGTATAACACATAAGGTGTAGAAAATCGTTACGGATTTAGAATTTTAGCTTGTTTTGAAGACACTGTATTTTCACATCTTCATTTGCTCGGATTTGTAGTTTCTCCCATGGACTGCATAGCTCCTATTTTGAGTTCTCGTAGAAACCATAAGGTAAATAAGATGATTTTGTTTATTTCTTAACAAAATTTTAAAACAAAGGAAAACTTACATACAGTCTGGAAATCCCAGTCCTCAGGACATTTGTAATCAAAGTCTGCCCAGTATTTACAGTGTAGAAGAATCCTGGCAGATACTTAGATTTTAGCAGCTGCAAGGTGAAATAAAACACTGCGTTTCTTGGCTAGGATGAGAGTCTGTCAGTCAGTATGGCAGCTCTGATTCTCATGGTGATCAAAAAAACTGATTCACAATTAAATATTTATTTGGCAGATAAATATTTGAAAAATGAATTCCGCTTGTTGAATGCTATGTACTAGATTTAAATCTTTCAAAATATGGACTCTGGGAAGAGATATCTGTGGTGGCAAGTAGGTCTTAGAGCTGTTACGTCCAGGGCTGGTGTGACAGGGCGCCAGTGCCGGCGTGGCTGGGCAGTTTGTGGCTCTCCAGGGAGGCCCGCGTCAGTGCAGCATTGAGTTATGAGTAGCAGTCTTGCTATGTTGCCTAGACTGGCCAGTTCATTTTATTTTTATTTTTTATTTTTTTGGTTGCGGGGATTGAAATCGGGGCCTTGTTGTAGTGAGGCAAGCACTCTAACCACTGAGCTAAATGCCCAGCCCCCGGCCAGTTCATTGTAAAGTAGGCTGTAAAATACTCACTTTTTTCCCTAATTATATGTTCACATTTGTGGTGTTGTAGGCTTATAACCAGAAAAGCCAAGGGACTCTGAGTGGTTTGGAGGGAAGATCAGAGAAAATGTGCATTAGACATTATTTTGTCACATTAGAATGTTAAGCATGACAGTTTAAAGATCCTGTATGGGGTGACTTGTATTTTGGTACAGGTATTTATAGTATTTTGGTATTTATAGGTATTTTGTGTACAGGAACAGCTTAGAAATCATCCCTCTGAAAGGGAATTTGCCAAGGCTATACTTTCAGGTATCATTTCTATAGTTAGTGAAAGGGAATTTGCCATAATGGGAATTGCAAGGTCTTCTGTGCATGCGTTTGTGCTGGGGACCGAACCCGAGGCCTTGTCTGTCCTAGGCAAGTGCTCTACTTCTGAGCTGCGTCCCCAGCCTTCAGAAGAGCTTGCTGACTACCTGCTCTCTGGACTTCAGAGTGTTTCGGGTAAAACCAGGGGGATGAAAGGTGTATCTTCAGGGTTGCTTTGTCTAGTGTCATTCTTTTGCAAACAGTCTATAACACTGGACCCTAAATTTTGAAGGAGCAAAGGATATTAATTCACTCAATACTTGGTTTTATCTCTTAGTTCTTAAGAAATGTGAAAGTGGCTCATAATCTCAAAATTACCCCATTCCGCCCTTCAGCCATACAGTTCAGGCTGTAAAAGTGCATGAGGGCAGAATTCTTTCATCATCTCAAGATATACAGTAATACTGTGAAGGCACTGTAGACTTCCGAAGAGCAGATGAGGGAACCACAAGAGATAGGGCCCCAGACAGTGGTTAAGATACTAACACGCTTGGTATTGGGTCCAGTGCAGCTCGCTAGGGTGGAGAGCTCTGCTCATGTGAAGAACAGCAGCCAAGATGGTGTCAGGACCAGACAGTCACTCAGCCACGCAGAGGACCTGGGTTCCTAAGAGCAAGGGTACAAGGACAGGGCCTGTTTTTGGTGGGGCGGCCGTGAGGTTGACAGCCTGCCGAGTGTCAAGTGTGTGCGATGGGCTGCCCCTGCTCCGACAGTGGCTTCCCCAGGCCTTTGTGGCCCATACTTACTGTCTGCTGCCTTGCTTTGAGTCAGTTTCACAGAGGTATGAAGAGACATCTTAGTCTGTAACTTGTTGAAGTTTGCCGGTTGAGTGGGCCCAATTTTCAGACAAGCAGGGGTGCCAATTACTAACTAGCCCAGTCCAAATTTAGAGGAACTTTCAGAGCTTTTCAAAACCCATTCAGTGCAGGCCTTGTTCAAGCTGCTCACGCGGAAGTTACCGTAGTAACTCCTAACTGGTGGAAGCAGAGGTCTTGAAGCATAACAGCTTCTAAAATCTAACAGCAGACGTGTTGTTTCTAGCCAAAATTATATTGGCCCTAATGGAAGTGTAGTTTACTTTCACATTCTCAATTCCACTTGACATCATTTTAAAAATAAGACAGTAAACAGTGGTCTGGGAAAGGCCGAGTGGTTTGGATGCCCAGTGCTAGTGACACAGAAGGGCTTTGACAGCAGCCCCCTGGAGAGACTTTAAAAATTGCCAGCAGGAGCTAGGAGTGGTGATGCACTCTGAGGAGTCTGAGGCGGGAGGACCACAAGTTCACACCTAACTCGGGGGGTTTAGCAACTTAGTGAGACCCTCTCTCAGATTAAAAGGGCTGGGGGAATATATCTTAGTGTGATGTCCCTGGGTTCATTCCTCAGTACTGGGCAAGGAAAAAGCCAGCTGCTCCAGACCATGAGCCAGGTTTTACTGGATGCTTGTTCAGATGTAAAGCTGAGCAGGAGACGACCCCGCCCCTGAAGCATCTGTGGAGTTGAGATTATCTCAGCTAAAACAGTCGAGAACCAGAAGCAGGTGTTTTGGAACATTTTTCCTAGAGCTAGTTAGCACTTGGAAGATTCATGTTAAAGCTCCTGTATCCTTAGTCAGGCTTTGAGGCTGGGTTGGAGGGGGCTTATTGTTAGCAGACCTTGATTGAGGTAATTAATTCAGGGACCCAGCCAGCTCACCTTTCAGCCCCAGCCACTGTGGTAAAGACGTGACTTTGAGCTTCTCCTTATTGAGTTGCACAGGTCCCTCCACCTTCTTTTATCTAAGCCTCCTGGCATTTGTGTAGCTTGAATAGTCAGGAATAAAGGCGCTCAGCTGGCTTTAAAGTCGCCTCCTGAAGTGGGCCAAGAGGCTTCGGGCTGCCTTCTGCTCCCCAGTTTTGATTTCCTCCTGCACACGGGAGAGGTAGGAACACACTCCTGTGGCACGGTCCTTGTTCTTCCCAGGGCAGCTTTGAGAGCCAGCCCTTGGCCGGTCACTGGCTGGGGAGGAATGGAAACGTACAGCCCTAAAATGTGGCATGAAATACTTGGTCTGGGTACACATTTCATTAGATCTGATCTAACTTGAAGGTTTCCCCCGTCGCCCTCCATTTTAAATTATGGCGGAGAAAGGTACTTTAAGCGCTTGTTGGTCCCAGACACCTCCTTTTAGCTCTCAAACATCTTTCATGAAATAGGGGTTATATGGGCTTTGTGAAAGGAGGTTTTTGCACTGCTCATTCAGCATTGTTCAAGGCAGTAACACATCACTGAACAAATTGCCCCTTGCATATGCTAATCCTGCGCTTAAAAGAACTCATTGTAACATGTTCTCATGCTTAGCCTGAGGGGAGATGGGAATTGAAGGGGTGTCAGATCATGTCATGTGACCTCAAAATATCTAAAACGCCTGTTTTCTTTGGGTCAACAGTTCACACTCAGCATATGCCCATGAAAGTATCCCATGTGGTTTGTGGAAAAGCTTAGTCCTTGTTCCTGCTTTTGTTGGGGGGAGCTGCTCTTGTTGTTGAAGACTGGTTGGCTGGGATCTCCCCCGGGTCTTAAATTTCAGTGCTATTGGCAGGCAACACCAAATCTTATTTTGAACAATAAATTAAAAAAATTTAAAAGTTTCTCCATCGTTGCTGTGGGAAAATGTGATTTGCCTTTTAGGAAAGCATGCTGTTAATCCCACCTACTTCTTTTGTGTCCTTTTAGAGTGCTACATAGTGACTCTTAGAGTTAAAGAATAAGCCTAATAGAGCAATCTCAGGGTTGCTTAGAGCCTGTTCATTTTCCTAACTAGGAAGTTGCAGTGGGAGAAAATAAAAACACATTCACGTTCAAACAGCAAGCTCCTGTTTCCCCGACTTTAAACAGAGCAGAAGCATTTTGAGTGAGTAGAAAGTAGAGACTGAAGGGTCCACTCAGGTTTGGATGTTCGACTGTTTACTCAGGGTCTTTCCAAGTGCGAAAACTCTAGGTATGTTTGCCACCCAAGTCTGTAGACAAATGACTTAAATGAAATGACAGGCTGTGTAGGCATGAACTGTCTGAAACAGTTCTCACATCTAGTTTGGGTTTTCATGTATGCAGAGAGGCCTTGGAAGCAGTCTTTGATTATTACTGTTATTATTATTTTTCTTTGCCTTGCAGAGTAATTCCCTCTTGGTCCCAGACAGCCTAAGAGGTACAGACAAACGCAGAAATGGACCTGAATTTTCCAATGACATCAAAAAAAGGAAGGTGGATGATAAGGATTCCAGCCACTATGTAAGTAAAGAAAAGACTTCAAGTAGATTTGTTTGCTTACTACTCACCTTCTTAGTATTCAAATATACGTGAACATCCCCATGATAATTCTACATCCCTTAATATAACTCCAGAAAGAAGGCCGGTTCTCAAATTAAGTAGGTTGTTCTTTGCCTTTATGGCTATAAATTATGCTTCTTTTGGGCTTAGTATTACATTTTAGACTTTCTGCTGTTATTTATATGAGGGATTATGAGAATGTGGAGCCAGATTCATAGGCGCAAGTGGCTACACAGCCCAGCATCTGCGGAATCTGGGTTTTGGAATGAAGGTTCTGCATTCGCAGGTCCTAGGCCCTAAAGAGTTAGTAACTACTCCTGTTCAAATAAAATAAAAGTTGTGGTGTTACAAAATACCCTTTGGATGCTATTCTGATAAGATACCCAGGCTCATACTAGGCTTTAAGGTAGAGGTCATCGCCTCCTGCGGTGAGTCATAATTAAATGGAAGAAACATCATTTCGTTCACACCCCACGGTGGAGCTCGCTGCCTGGAGGGCAGAGCAAGGCTTGGGTCCAGCCACAGCCACGCTCAGGGGCTCCATCAGGTTGCGTGTTTTGGCTCTGGTCTCAGGCTGTAAACATCGTGGCCAGTTACAGGTCAGAATCGCCTGGCGTGTCTCTTTGAGTGTCTGTTTCAGGGTGATGGGTTCTCGTGAAGAGTGAGAGCAGAAGGCTGAATTAGGCCCTTTCTTGGCCTTCGCGGAAGAGCTGCCCTCTGTGCAGGCCGCGCGGAAGTTTAGACACCAGGCCTTTGTCTCCTGCTGGCCTGCTCACGCTGTAGCTAACAATAGAAGACGTTTCTTGAATGCCAGCTCCAGCTTATGCCAAGAACACTGTGCTTTTACGTGGATTATCGTATTTAAATCTTCCGGCGGCCTGGTGAGCTGGGTGCCACACATCTCTGTTTTATATGTAGCTGTGGCCTTGCAGTGATCATGGAAGGTCCTAGCTGCAGGCAGAGCCTGGAGGTACTCAGACTCCAGAGCCTGTGCCCTTAGTCCTGTGCTGAGACTCTCAGATACAGTCCTAGTCCACGGTCTGGTCTGCAGAGACTGGGAAACTTGGTGAAATTCAGTTCTGAGTTGCAAACAGTGAGTGGCCTCAAATCTGTAGGTTAGCATGATGGTTTTGTTCCCTGCGTGTGGTACAGTGTTTCTGGTTAGATAGGTGTTGGGGGTAATAAATGAGATTATGTTGGAGAATCTGGTGGAAAAGGCCTCAGACTGCAGATGTTCGAGGCCAGAAATTGAGTGTGCTGAGAATGTTCAGACCTGTAGAAGGCTGCGGTACAGAGCTGCTTTACATTAGAGGAGACAGCGAGACCCGCCTCAGAGTTCTGCTAGAAGCGACACCCCGGCGCTGGAACAGAGGGAGGCTGCAGACAGGTACCAAAGTGTGCTTAAATAGGAGGAAGCTCTCCAGCTCTGCTACTCAGTGAGATGACTGCAGTTTTTGGCTGCCCGCCGTGTATATTATGAGGAACTAGAGGAGCTGGAAGATTCTAAGCACAAAGAATTGATAGGAGATAGAAATGGGAATTATCCTTGTTTTGTCACACTGTGTTTGTGTATTGAATTATTACACATGTACTCCATACATGATCGAAGGGTTGTGAATTGAAAACAAAAATAACTTCTTTAATTTTTAAAAAATTAAAGAGTACCATTAACATAAAGTAATTGTTTGTTTCTTTTTGCTGTTTCAGTCTATATACTATCTGGCTGTTTTTAGAATTTTTTTTTTCTGAAAGGAAAGACTTTCTTATGCTCTTTCGCCACTGTCACCCATAATACCTGAGAACACTGGTGCTTTTTTATGGGCTTTACTAAGAGAAAACAAATTTTATTGTTAGTTTTTTTCTTTTCACTAAAATTTTTTTTTTCAATAGACTCTTATTTTGGATTACCCTGTAAAATTTTTCTGTTGCTACTAGTGAACTGCATAGTACTTTTCTAATAGTAACTGAAGTATATCTTATAACACACAATTGAAGAAAATAAATTGGCCCACATGTAGTACTTTGAGTATGGTTGGGAAAAAAAAATCTTAAAGTGTGAATCAGAGTAGAGGGTAGACTTTCTAGCCCGAACTGTGGGCCAGCAGGAGCGCTTTGTGGGTAATGTGTGATGGTTTTCAGGCCTTGTTTGTGTCTTGTCCTAACTGACATTGACACCAGTAAAAGGATCTTCTTTCTTTCTTTTTTTTTTTTTTTTTTTTGTTAATCATAAACTAGGGTTCTACTCCTTTTCGAGAACTACAATCCATTGAGATAGCCTCCTTTTCTTAACACAATAACTTAAGCTTATTGTGTTTCTCTTTACTAAAGGATATATAAGGCCTTTTGGCTAAGAATGTAGATTTTTCATTCTTTTCCAGATTAGTCCAGGCTTGGAATGTCCTCTGATTAGCAAATTTTACAGCTCTGTGAAGAGACAGTAAAAGCCCCATTACAGGATGGTGGTCCCTTCCAAACATTGCCACCCGTCTTTCCATCTCTCCAAAAACATTCCAAGCTGATTGCTAGAGAGCTTTATTTTTCATATAAGGTTAGATCTTTTGTTGTTTGCTATAACCAGTAACTCCAAGGGAAAATGGTTTTAGTAAATTTGTTTTTATAGTTATGGGTTGTCCACAAGTGCCTGATTGACTCGCTGTCTTCTTCAAGGTGATACATAAGAAAGCAATGATATGAAATCGTATACTTAATTTGAAACCAAATGCAAAATACTGAAATACGGGCATGCAGATTTCAGATTTAAGAGATGGTTTCAGATTACAAGAAAGATTCAGCCATTACAAACATTTATTGAGCCCTTATATCATGCCAAGTTTTTGCAACTTGTCATTTCCCATAAGCACATTCTGATTGGATGGCTGGTTTGCTGCTGCTAGAATTCCCGCCGGCAGCTCTAGGTCAGGTAAAAAGGGGGTAAGCCGCTGGATGTTAATTGCAAGGGCTGGCAGTTTGGAAGGGAGTGCCAGGTGTGTCCAAGGAGTTTAGCTTTTCTGCTAAGAACTTGAAGAAGAAGTTTAAGTATGCCCAAACCCATTCTGAGGCTTTACCAAACCACAGTGAAATTTCTTTTTACAGGACAGCGATGGTGACAAAAGTGATGACAACTTAGTTGTGGATGTATCTAATGAGGTAATCATTCTTTTCGTTGAAGTTTGTCTTCAGAACGACTTGAATGGTGTTGTGAGAAAATAGTGAAGGAATGAAGTAGCACCACAGTACGTTGATCATCTGCATCTTTATGCATTAAGAACTTAATGGTCGTTCGTGAGCAATAATACTCTGGCACAATTGTCATTTCCTTTAAAAAAGAATCTGGGTTGAGTTTTAGCTCAGTGACAGAGAGCTTACTTACGTTTGCAAGGCCCTGGGTTCAATCCCAGCGCTCCCCATGCGCTACTCCCCCAAAGCAACTGTTGCCCTAGTCATTTTGGATTTTTAAGTTGAATGTCTGGTTCTCCGTTCTTTCCATTACCCTCTAGGAGAAAAACTTGGTTATGATTGTTTTCTTTATGATATGATCGCAGATGTGTTACAGATACCATCTTGTTCATTACAGTAGCATTGCCAGACATGTCACACACCTCCAATCCGAAAGACTGTCAGTATTCCTTAATTTAAATTATTAGCTGGACCAAGATGCACCATGTATAGGTACAGAATAAGTGTAATGAATGTGACCAATGTATGTAGAATGTACCAATACATGCTCTTGGTTTAAAATAAAATAAATAAATAAATAAATAAATTATTAGCTGGGTGTGGTGGTGCATGCTTGTAATCCAAGCGCTCTGGGATGCTGAGGCAGGAAGATCAAAAGCTCAAGCTCATCTGGGCCAGCTTAGTTGAGACCTTGTCTCAAATATAAAATTTAAAAAGAGCTGGGCTTGTAGCTCAGAAGGCTCTGGGTTCAATCCCTAGTACTGCAAAAAAAAAAAAAAAAAAAAAAGCGAACAAGTCTGTCTATTGTAAGCTAAAGTGTGGAAACTTTTGATTCTACTTGTTGAGGACCCTGCTTCCCCTCGCGCAAGTCCTGCCCATTCACCCCGGGAAAACGGAATTGACAAAAACCGCGTGCTCAAGAAGGATGCTTCCAGCAGCCCGGCATCCACGGCCTCCTCAGGAAGTTCCACCTCTTTGAAATCCAAAGAAATGAGCTTGGTAGGTGGAGAACTGATGCTTGCCTCTTGGAGCAGTGTGCTTTTCTCCATGGCCAACGGGAGTCGGTAGCATTGTGAAACTGAGGTTGTGCTGCTTGCAGTTTGCAGCGAGTGTGAAAAAGTGAAGTCCTCGTGTTTGTTTCCATTCAGTACTTCCTTGTTTGTTTTCGCAGTCACGTCTTCAAGGCCATGATTACAGGGGTTGCAGGGGCTTCTGTTCTCAGTGAAAAGCTCAGAGAACGTTGTCACCAGTTGGTGAATGCTGGTTCGGACTGGAAAAGTTGGGAAAGTCTTGGTTTTGTTAAGCAGCCCATTTACCTGATGGACTGACCCATGCTGTCAGGGCATGTTATGGCGCATAGCCACGTTTCAGGGAGGCTGAGGAACTTGCCAAGGCCAAGGGCCATCGTTTCCGGAGCCTTTGAAAGAGTAGAGATCTCTCCACAGCCTGTGCTCTTTTTCACACCATAGTACTTCTTGGACGGTGTTTTAGTGGATGTGAAAGATTGAGAGGCAAAAGAAGGCGCCCTGGAAGCACTGCTGTTGTCTACTGGTGGTGTTCGGCCCGCCTGCCCCGGCAGGCCCATGTGTCCTGGTAGCGAGTGGGTGGTGACACTAATTCCTGGGGCTATTCTTTTAGGCAGGTATCTCGACATAGGGGTGAAGCACCTCTGAAATGCTGGTTAGCTGCTCATGGAGCTGATGGCCCTGCTATCCCCTGCATCAGTCTCTGTCCCAGGGCTGTGAAGCCCAGGGCAGAGCCCTGTCCTCCCTCAGACATGTAGGAGGCCAGGGCGCACGTTCTGAGGGACTGGAAGCTGTTCTCTGGGTGGTCATCATTCTAACTTGGCATGGCACCAAAATGCACAAGTCTGATGGAAAATTCTTTTTAAAATAAAATCTGCGGAGGAAGAAGTGTGATCATGTTCTGTGTCTCTAGCTCGAGTTTTAATTCTGGCAGGAAGAGGAAAGGTCAACATTTCTCGCTCACAAGTTAATGCTGTCAACATTGTGTGGATTTATGAAAATTGGCTGAGGGAGTAGCGAGAAGGTGCCCAGTGTCCCAGCTGCTGTTGTGATAAATTGTGTAATATGGCTTGGATTAAAAATAATACTCATTTAATTTGTTTAATGATACCAGCATGAAAAAGCCAGCACGCCTGTTCTGAAATCCAGCACGCCGACGCCTCGGAGCGACATGCCAACGCTGGGCACCAGCGCCACTCCAGGACTCCGTCCAGGCCTCGGCAAGCCTCCAGCCATGGAGCCCCTCGTCAACCAAGCGGGTAGAGCATCGCTGCTGCTCGTTGTGCCGTGACTGTTCCTCCTTTCCTGGCTTGACGTGTTGTCTGTTAATGTGACACAATGTCCCCGAGAATCTGAAATGTGCTCAGGCCCCTCTTACGGTCCCTGAAACGGCACGGTAAGAGACGGGTGTTTGTCCTTGTATTTCAGCAGCTGCACCCTGTGTTGTGTCCAACAGTTTACATCCAGCTTTTCGTTTACATCCAGCTTTTCTTTTACTTCCAAAAATTCAAATCCTAGACATGTCAGTGAAGTTTCTGATAATTATCACCAAACTATCACTGTGTGTCTGACTTTGCTAATATTGACCAAAACAGCCAATTCCGTGGCCCGCGCGCATCTTGCCGCCTGCAGTTCGCTGGTTATCTGCCGGTGTGTCCTTCAGGATTGGCGGGCTTGAGTAGGAAGGAGAGGTTTCCACTGAGACTGCAGCCCATCAGTAAATACACTTGGAACTTTCAGCCCCAGCTGCCCAGCTGGGCGAGGGAAGCGTAACAATTTGAGTCCCCCAAAACAGGCACAGAAGATTCCTCCTAAATCCCTGCTTTGGTTTACATAAATCTAGGATTTGGTTTTCATTTGGAATTGGTACCAGGGAATGGAAAGTTCAGACTGAAGGAGAAATCTTGGATTTTATCAAGAAAGTCTGCTTTTGAGATTCAGTCAGGTAAACCTTTAGTGCCTGTGCCTCGGTTTGCCCTCTGTAAGTGGGGTACAGTAGTGCCGATTCATTCCCCTGGTGTCCCGGTGCTGCCGCAGGGCGCAGTGAAGAGGCCTGTGGGTCATGCCCCTCCCGGTCCTCTGTCCTGCGAGGAGCAGCCGACTGTGTTCAGGCTGGCTCCCCGGAAGCCCTCCCTTCCCCTCCCCGTAACGAACACACTTAGAGATGAGGCTGGATCTCGGGTAGGGTGCGACTCAGTGGCTCGGGAGTCATTTGTGGTTGGTGTGTTTTCAGCAGCCGGTCTGCGGACGCCCCTGGCAGTGCCCGGCCCGTACCCCGCGCCCTTCGGGATGGTCCCGCATGCGGGCATGAACGGCGAGCTGACCAGCCCGGGTGCCGCCTACGCCAGCTTGCACAACATGTCTCCCCAGATGAGCGCCGCCGCCGCCGCCGCCGCCGTGGTGGCCTACGGTCGCCCTCCCATGGTAGGCGCTGGGTGCGAGGGGTCTGCCGCGTCTGGCCTCTTACCCCACCCCGGCAGCCTTCCCCACGCGTGGCTGTCGGGCTCCAAAGGCCGCTCGGTTTGCTGCCACGGGACGGCCAAGGCCAGAGTCGATGCTCCGCCAGTGCTCGGGGCATCTGGTTTTCTTCCATCTAGTAGATTTTTTTTTTATTTGAAGGTGATGAAATGACTCTAGTGACTGACAGAAGCCTTTTTATTTGTTCTCTCAAGTGTTTTTCCCCCTCTATTTAAATCCTAGGAAAAAATACTTGAGAAATCATAGCTTTCTTTCTTTGGCCATATATTCTGTCACCCCGATAGCATGGCTTGTGTGTGACAAGGAGAAAGATGGGCTGTGAGACCACGAGCCTTGGGCTCTCTCACCTTGCCCTGCACAGTCAAAAAGTGGGCAACCAGAGTGAATAGCCAGCTCTTGGCCAATAAATATGTGAAAAATGTTCAACGTTGGTGGCCATTAGAAAATGGAGTGATGCATGGCTATAATCAAGCATCCTGGAGGCTGAGGCAGAAGAATTGCCATGAGTTCAAGGCTAGCCTGGGCTACATACATAATGAGACTCTGTCTCAAAAAACTAGATCGATAGACGAATAAAGAGAGAGAGAGATTAAAAAAAATACTGAGATCCCGTCTTACTCTGGAAAGAATGCCCATCATCAAGAAATCAAATAGAAACAAAATGCTGGTAGATGGCCCACTTTTGATAAAGAAGATAGAAACTTGCATTGGGAGGGTGAAACTGACTGTCATCACTGATCACATCCGGAAGGAGGTAGAAAGTCACCTGTAGCAAACAGAAATTCTGGAGTCTTTATTGGCTGCTCAGAATATGTCATGTGCCTTTCCCTCCATCCTCTTTCTAGCAGCCCTGCAATTTGGAGGGATGTAAAAATCATCTTTTTCTTTCATGTTGTACTTGTGGGGGGCTGCAGTGGAGGCAGGAAAGTTTAAAGTAGGATGGGCGGCTGCGCTGTCATTGTGGTGCACAATGCAGGGAAGCCGTGTCTGGAACTTTAAGTGTTAATCTGGGGGAGGGTTGTGCTGAGGAGTTCCACCCCTGAAGACTCCTGATGACTGCATCTGAGGGGTGCAATTGGCACTCAAGGGCTGAGGCCTTGGATGCTACTGAACATCCTGTCAAGCTCAGGGCAGCTCCCAGCAGAGTAGGAGCCATCCGGCCTAGAGCGCCAGCAGCACCTTGTCGGGTCAGCACGTCCGCTCTCTGCACTTGCATGGGCCGCACAGAACATGCTAAGGCTGTAGGCTCTATGTGCGTGAAGACTGGTTCACATGTGTCACAGTGTGCAGAGGTGGTTCTGCTCCTTACTGCATTACACCTTTTCTTTCAAAGAATTCTAGCCCATGCCACCGTTCCCATTTATAGCACGTTGGGAATATAGGTGTTTCTAACAGGAAGTTGATGTTTGCAGAGTACCTGCCTATAGAAGCTGAGTCTGCCCCGCCTTCTTTTCTATTCCAGGTTGGATTTGATCCTCCTCCCCACATGAGAGTACCCACCATCCCTCCCAACCTGGCAGGAATCCCTGGGGGGAAACCGTAAGTACCTCCTCGACCCAGCTTTGGTTTGTTTCAGAGGTGCTTTCCCGATCTCTGGTGTCTGCAGGCTGGAATTCCAAAGGGAAGGCAGGCTTGGGCGTTTCCAAGGAGACTTGGGGTGTCTTTCTGGAGGAGTGTTAGCACTTTCTATAAATAGGCCACTTGTAGGTGTCATGCCTCTGTTTTCTCCCTGTGGGTGAGCTCGTGCATTTGGTTATTTCTGGGGAGAAGCTGTTGGGGGTGAGGGTGAAGTGGGAGGAAAGAGCTGGGGTGGTGGCCCCTCCTCGCTTGCCCTTCCGTGGACAGCTGCCGGCTCTGCTGTCTGGTTGGAGGGCGGCCACAAGAGATGTCCTGGGCTGGGCTGGGCTGTGGGCGAGAAGCTCTCACGAACTCTGGAAATCACAGTTTTGAAAGGCGTCATCTCTTTAACCAGCTCGGTGCCACCTTTTCCTCGTTTGGTTGGAACGAGTTAGTGGAAGGGCAGGTTCTTTGGAATCCCAACATCGCAGGCTGACCCTCACGTACAGCTCTGACGAGGGCTTCATGCAGAGAGAGCTCCAGCTGCAAAAGGTGGCCTTATAGGGAAGCAAGAGAGAGAGGATAAAAGGGTGCAAGAATATCCAAAATTTGAGAACATTCAGTTGCTATTCTTTCTGGATCACAGAAAAGAAAGAAACATTTACTTGCTTTCCTTAATGTTATTTATTGAAAACATGATTTCAAGGAATTCGTAACCCTCACGTTTTGTACAAAGCAGTATTGAAATATGAGGGGCTGTCTTACCTTCCAGCGAATACTTGGCCTTTCCCATGATAGAAATGGCAGGGGGCCTTTTGGAGTGTTGAGTTTTTCCCAATAGAAACACCAAGCAAGAGCTGCTGGTGAGGTGCCTGTCCCAGCCTCCAGTGTCTCTGTCCCTGCCCCCAGAGCATCATGTGGTCACCTTGCATGGCTACCTGCACCGCCTGAGGTCCACACTAGCTCAGTGTTCTGGACACGCTGCTCGTCCGCACAGCATCCTTGTGTGGCTTTGTGCTCGGGCCTTTTCCCGGCACTGGGGACAGAACCCAGGCATCGCACATGCACACAGAGTGCTGCACTGCTGAGCTACGTGCCCAGCCCCTAAGGGAGCCTTGTTTCAGATCAACCACTGACCAGAGAAAAGACAAATTCCTTAGTCCGTCACTGGCTTTTAGGAAAGCAGATCCCCACTGCCCCACTTCTCAGGCCTTGCAGTACCCGTCTCATGGTCATTTGACTCCTGACAACATGCGGCCTTTGTCTGCACTGCAAGTTAGTAAAAACAGTGAGAATTAGGGTGATGTGTGAGCCCATGCAGAGCAGGCCAGGGGTGAAGAGAGGCGTGCTGAGTGCTGACCTAGCTGCTAGGCCTCCTCCTGCAGTCCACACCAGCAGACTCCTGGTGGTGTGTTTTCTTGGGAATGCCCCCTGCTGCCAGCCCGGGCTGTTCTCTGGCTGCTTCTGGTACTTCTTTCTGTGGTTGCTGGCAGCATAGCTGTCGAGTATCCAGCTGGATTGGCTAGTGGATAAGGGGCAGGTGAGAAGCAATAATAATACTAAATGATGGATCTTTAGGGAGGTTGAGCCTTAGGAAAAGCCAGCTTCAAGAGCCAGATGGACGGAGCTGTGCAGCTGCTAAGGCCCCATCCTGAGAGTGATGGGAGGGGCAGGAGGGGCGGAAGGCAGAGCTGGGAGCACGGTGCTGGGTAGACGGCTGGCAGGGCGTGCTTAATTTGGACCCACAGTTGCATGTGAGTGCGTGCATATGTGTGTGTGTGTGTGTGTATGTGTGTGAACATGACTTGAGGCTAACGATAGTAATACCATTGCTAATTAGAGCCAAATAGTCCACCGTTGGCTTGTGCGCACCTTGGCATTTCTTTGTGTTCAGAGGCATGTAAGCCACGATCACACTGTGCTTGGGGACGGGGCAAGGATGCAGAGGCTGAGCGGCTGGCTCATGTGTAGAGACGCTGTGCTCATCTTGGTCAAGCCAACCATTGGTGTCTGGGTCTGAGCTGTTGCTGCTCTAGAACAGGTAAAATACATCTTTTAAATTAATTAATTTTACTGGTACATTTTAGATACATATAATGATCACATTCATCAAAGGGAATTTGTATCTGTACATGATTTATCTTGATTTTTTTCCTTCCCCTCCCTTCCCTTACTTTCCCCCTCCTTATTTACAACAACTTTGTTTCCATCTTTTCTTTTTTTTCTTTCCTTTCCATCCTTTCCTCCACCCCTTCCCTAGTTCCCCTTCCCATCTACTCTGCCATAAAAAAGAAGCAGCTTGAGACATTTCTAGGTATATGGATACACCTTGAGAACTTAGTCTTAAGTGAAGTAAATCAGACACACATGAGTAAGTATCACATTGTTTCTCTGGTATGAGAAACAGAAAGTGTAAATAAGGACTAAAATATGTTTTCTTTCATATTTAAGGGAAACCGTATTACGTGAGAAAGACAGACTTAATGCGTAGCCGAGGGGTAAATGAAGCTCGCCGTTGCTGGGATCCGGGCTGTAGTCTGTTGCTGTGTGAGTCGGGGATTTGCTGCTCTTCCCCATGAGTCAAGCAGCTTGCCTCAGAGTGCTTCTCAAAGCAGTTACAGTCACAGACTAAGCGTTTTCCAGTATGGTGCAGATCGATATTTTTGAAACAATAAAAACAAATAGGAGGGAAAAGACATAAAATCCGAGACCCATATTTTTGTGTTACAGAAATCAACAGCCGTAAACTGCCCATTAAGTTGTGGTGTAAAGGTCTCTAAATGCTCACCCTCGGTGCCTGTATGTGTCCAGCACAGTGTACAGACACAGGTTGAGTAGGGTTGGTCTGACGCACATGAGAGAAGTGGGGACAGACTGCTGTGTCCATGGCAGGGGGAATAAGGTGATAAAGTTATAATTCCTGGAGAAAAACCAATTGAAAGAATGCTCGGGGGAGCCAAGAGGTGAGGGGGTGTGCCTGGCTCAGTGGGGGCCTGCAGGTCGGGCTTGGCTAGACCCCGTGTGCTCTGGGAAGGGCTCCTGTGTTCTCTGCTTGCAGGGGCTGGGTGATGGGGTCATCAAAAGAGCAGTCAGCATTGCGGTTAAGTTTGTGATCAGTGCTGTGGAGAAAAGCAGTGTGTGACAGCAAGCAGGTAAGAAGTGACCCAGATCATGTTGGCAGTGGTCTCCGTGGAGGGTGGGTACATAATGTGAAGCTGAGGCACATGAAGGAAAGAGCAGGTGTTCTGGCCAGGGCCTAGAGGTGCTCACACGGGTCGAGGAGGCAATCTAGGAAGGGCCCAACCAGAGGAGGGACCCTCAACTCCTGCTGGTATGGATGTCGCCTCCGCTTCAAGTCTGCCGCCGGGTCTTGCCGGTGGTGACGTGCCCGCAGCCGAGTGGGTCAGGGACAGAGCCCGCTGTGCTCTGCGGCAACGCACTCGCCATAGCCACGTGAAAACTCTTCTGGCCCTCGGGCTGCAGGGTCTCTCCAGCAGGCTGGTCCGTCAGTCCTTGTCCTTTCTACCCCACAAGACTACATAGTGCCTGAGGCGCATGTCACCCTCACCTTCCTCGCGTGGTGGCCGGCGTGCGGCAGCCTCCACTCACCACCAGGCTTCACTTCAGCTAGATGTGCTCCCTGCCTCAGCCCTGTCTTGTAGGATGTTATTCCAGGTTCCCACGTCATCTACTCGCTAAGCTCTACATGTCACCTCCTCCCATCTGCTCTTCCACAGTTTACCGTGACCTCCTGTGCAGACAGAGGGGACCCTCCGGGAAGCTCGTGGCCTGGAGCACTGTGTAGGGAGGAGGCATTTCTCCTCTGCTTTCTTAGGGTCTCTAGCTGGGCTTAGGAATTAAAATGACACCAGACAGATTAATAGGAGAACATACACAGGTTTTATTAAAATCTTACATGTATGTGGAAGTCCTTATGCCTTTTGTATAAAACAATGATAAATTTGGGAAGAAATGACAAGAGAAAGGGGTTTAGATTAGAGACCGTAAGTTGTGGGGTAGTGAGCAAGAGCTACATTGGGAAAAGTCATGAAAGAGAAGGGTTATTTTAGTAATTTTATTTGTACAGTCCATTTTGGTGTTGATTCCCAGACTCTGGCAAATGAGGTAAGGGGAAAGCAAGCTCTCATGGGAAATGTTGTAGCCTGTTTTTATGTAGAAGGGGAGGCCAGAAAGTCCTGCCTGTATCTCCTGTATCTCACCATTAATACACCAGAGTAGAATGTTGGGAGTGGCATGTCCTGATCACCTTCAGAGGACAGTGTTCATCAAGTAGTCACAACAATACGTGTATAGCTATAGTAATCTTAAGAACTACCCTAGAGGGACACTGCTTTATGATAAGGGACTGAGCCCATGGGATAGTCAAGATCGGACTCTCTACTGAAGTGTTTTCAGAGCACCGTGAAACCAGTAGGGGTGGGGTATGAAGGTGGGGCAGCATATGCAAAAGCCCTGTGGCCTCACGTTGCTGCTTTCATCAGGGTGGAACAGAGCCAGGTGACTGCACTGCTCCACACTCTTGGTTTCTGGTCTTAAGGTGATCTAAAATCTCAGGAGAGTTTCCCAGTCTGGTCATTTTTCCCTCTTTTCTGCTCATGCATTGTCTCCTAACTTCTCTGTCTTTATTTAAAGGTGTCATCCTCTTTGCACTGACATCTGACTGAACTTCAGCCTCAGGACCTCCTTAATGTCATTGTTTATTCTTGGTTCCCATGCCCACTTGGGTCAGCGAGAGCCGAGGTGACTCTTGTCCGTTTTCCTCCTACTCCTGTCAGATCATTGTCAGCTCTATCTGACTGAAGAGCAGTTATCAGGTCCGTTTGTTGCTCAAAGACTCTCCAGTGTTGAGTGTACACTGATGTGACTTGTGGTGTTCAAGGCCCCATGGGCAGTATTACCCACCCTGCTTTCCCAGCCTCGTGTTCTGTCATCAGAGGCATCTTGTGCTGATCACATGAGATGACCCCATGTCCCCTGACAACTCCTGACCCTGCTGCCTTGAACACCTTCCCTTCTCATGAGTCTTCCCTTCTTCCTGTTTGTATCGGCCAGCTTGCTATTACTATAACGAAATACCTGAGGTGATCAAATTAAAAGGAGGAAAGATTTACTTTGGCTCATGGTTTCAGTCCTTCTTTGCCTGGCCCTGTTGCTTTGGGCCTGTGGTGAGATAGCATATCATGGTGGGGAGGGCTGTGGTGGCAGTTACTGCCCAACTTGTGGCAGTTGGGAAGCAAAGAGACCTGAACTGGCTAGGTCCCCCGAGTTCCTTCAAAGGCACACTTCTTTCCCAGGGCTCACTCCCCAGAGTTGCCTCTGCTTCCCAGTAGCATTGCCAGATGGCAGCCACGGTTGGCAATGAGGTCTTGCCCACGTGGGCCTTTGGGGACACTTAGGCAGACCCCAGCACTGCTAAAGTTATTTCCAGTCCCTCAGGGGCCACTCCACTTGTCTTCGTCGTGAAGCCTTTGGGGACGCTTTCCCGTACATGGCCTTTCTCCAGTAGCTCTTTGTAGTGTCGAAGGACACTCACACTTTGATCTGGGATTAGAGTCGTTTGTGCAAGTCGTGTTCCTGTCTGCTCCCTCCCAGTAGGACTGATCTTCCTGCCATTCCCCTTCCCCCTTGGCAGAGGGGCCAGCAAGCCAGCGTTCAGTGCATCGAGTAAGTGCGTGATGAAGCCGGCACACTGAGAGGCCCTGTGGTTCACCCTTTTTAGAAACGAGAGTCACATTTTTTGTACCTTGGAATTAAGTACTGTCGATGTACAAGAGGTAACCAAACTTTGTTTCCAGACCCTCGAGGCTAGATTTAATAGGTATTGTTTGGTCAGCTCAACGTGCATTCATTTTTAGTTTTAGGAACTTTATTCCCCTGAGCTCTGTGCGGATTGTGGGTGGAGAGGTTCAGCGGCTTAGTCAGGCCTCTTCGCCCGGCCTGGTGCCGTCCTTTCTTTCTCCATGAGTACCTGGGGCTGCCTGCCCTGGCTCGGGTAGCAGAATCTTGAGGTCAGTGATAACTCAGACTAGTAATAGTTTGGCTTTGGATTCTAGGTTAGTTCCAGGATCTTTCACCCTGTGTTTTAAGGCCAGACATGTAATTCAGAAATCTTCTACTCACTTGCTTAATGTTAAATAAATCTTTAAAGTACCTTTTTGGATTTAGATCCTAAAGGGAAAGAAAAATCTTAACTGCTTTGGGGTACAATTGCCTCTTGAGAAAACACATTTTGCAGCAACGACTGGAGACGGTCCAGGCTTCTAGCCAAGGTGATGGGCCAGAGGCCAGGAATTCTCCTTTTCCCTCATTTTGGAGCAGTCTGGATTATACAGCTGGTTTACTTAGTGGGTTTCTTATGTTAGGGAGCTTCAGAGAGACCCAGGAGAGAGACATGGAGAGAGGCAAGAACGACTTAGTAGGCTCAGGTGACCCGTGCTCTGCCATCTGCAAGCTGGAGACCCAAGCTCTGCTCCGAGTCTGAGGGCCAAGAACCAGGGCAGAGCAAGCTCAGCCTCCCTCTCACTCTGCTCTGGTGAGAGCAGGCTCCTCAGCTTGCCAACTCAAACGCCGATCCCTTCCTGAAACACCTTCCCAGACACACCCAGAAATAATGCTCTGCCAGCCCTCCGGGCATTGCCGGTCTGCTCAAATTGACACATAAAATTAGCCATCACAGTGATGATTGGGTTGAGGGGGGTTTAAATGCTAATAGCACATCATTGCCAGGTGGGTTTTAGTGTAACTTCTGTTTCTCTGACGATCCGGAATATGTAGCTGATTCTCTCTCCCTCTGTCTCTCTCTGTCTCTCTTTCTGTCAGTTCAGAGAGGTTCATGTTGACTGGTGTTTTAATCCATAGCCAGCCGAGGGCCAAGGCAGGAATACATGGTCCAGAAGCCTGGGTGGAGGAGAGGGGAGGAGAGCAGAAGCCGGCCAGTGAGAAGCCTTCCAGCCACGCCCCAGCAACCTGCCTCCTCCCTCCAGGCCCCACCACAGCAGCTCAACTATAAGGCCCCCAGTCCAGTGGCCTCCCAAGAGTCTTGTCTATGATCCCATGAGGCTTTAAGGGGACATCTAGATACAAATTGTACTCTTCCTTAAAAAAAAAAAAAATTGCACTGGGAATGGAACCCAGGGCTTTGGAACTGAGCTACACCCCAGCTCTTCCTTTAAAATTTTTTTACATTTTGAGACAGGGTCTCACTGAGTTGCCCAGACCAGGCTCAAACTTGTGATTCTCCTGCCTCAGCCTCAGAGCGCTGGGATTACAGCCTTGCATCCTGCCCAGCTCTGGTTTCATTAGGTCCTGTCTTTGGTATCGGTGGTCTCTCTTTACTCTTCTCGCTCCAGAAGTGAGTTTTAGTTTATGAGATGCAGCTATAGTTTCTGCAGTTCTTGCGTGTCAGTAGTGGGCAATTCCTTTGCTAGGATTTTAAATTAAGCTTTAAAATGGCAATCTTTTATTTCACAGATATCTATCATTTAGTAAGAGAACATTGCTTCAGTGCTGCAGCTTATCTCTCCTGGCAGGGCAGCCTTTCCTGTCCCAGAGTGTGAGCGAGCCAGCGGCACTGGGTGATCCGCGTGTCCTGCTGCAGTCAGACACGTGAATTGAGCTCCGAGGACACAAATCTGAAATGCTGACTTTGGCTCTAGAACCTCTTTATTAGCTAGGTATCCCTTTTGGTTTTCTTCGCTTGCAATTTAATTTGCTTACAATTTGCTTTAATATTTATTAGTACATATTTACTGTACATAATGATGACATTCATCGTGGGGAAGTCAGTACATGTATGTGACACAGCTTAATTCTTTTTAATTTCCATTGCCCTCCCCTCTTGCCCCACAACTCTCTATTCTTTTCCCATTTGCAAAGACTCTGTCTCCTATTTCATAATATCTGTCTTTTATTTTTCTCTTTAAATTATTTATACTTTGAAAAAAATAAAATAAAAATAAATTATTTATACTTTGAGTTTCTCGTGTAAGAGGAACCATGGAATATTTAACCTTCTGTGTCTGATTTTTTCCACTTAGTATTATGGAGTCAAGATGCATCCATTTTCCTACAAATGGCTCAAATTTATTGTTCTTTATGGCTGAGTAGTACTCTGTTGTACTGCCCCAGTTACTCACAAAAAAAGTACCACTTTTTTTTTTTAATCTGCTGTTGGACAGACAGGCCATATCCAAGATTTAGCTGTTGTGAGTTGTACTGCTGTGAACATGGGTCTGCCTGGACCACTGTATTCTGTCTGCTTGTAATGCTTTCCACATTCATTTTAAGGAGTCTGCTTTGTTTTGTTCTGCAGTGCTGGGAACTGAGCCCAGTGGTCCAATACTGAGCTCCGGTCCTGGTTTGCATTTTGAGACAAGGTGTCATCATACAGCCCAGGCTGGCCTTGAACTTTCAGTCCTCTTGTCTCAGCCTCCCAAGCAGCAGGGATTACAGACCCATGCCACCACACCCAGCTTGCGTGTGTGTGTGTGTGTGTGTGTGTGTGTGTGTGTGTGTGTGTGTGGTGCCAGGGACTGAAGTCAGCCTGGTGCCTGCCAGGGAAATTATTTTACCACTGCAGGCTCTGGTTTTCTTGAGGCCCTCATGCTGATGTCCGCTTGCTCCGTCCCAGTCACCATCTCTGTCGGTTTTTGGGCTAAGAGTCTCCGTGGGTACTAGACTGCACAGTTCTCAAGGGTTCGTTTTCAGAGGAGCCAGGCACACTCTGTGTCCTGGTCCCCTGCCTCCCGTCCTCTGCTACCTGGCTGTGCCCTGCGATGCCTGCACGTGGGTGGAGCTTGTCCCTGCACCCCATGGTTACATCTGCTCCACTGGCTTTGGGTTCAGCGGCATGGGGGAAGCCACAGGTCGTACTCTGTCGCCCCAGCTGCTCGCCTTGCCTTCTGCCGGGGTCTGCGTGAGCGCTCCAGGATCACCTTCTCCCTGGAAGGTCGGCATCATCTCCTGAGCTGCATTTGGTGTGACTGCTAGACAGTCCTTTGGAGCACTTGGCTGGTGTGACCCAGATGCTGATAGGGTATTTTCCTTGCCAGAGCCACCTTTCATGTCTCAGCTTGTGAGTAATTGGGGGAGCACTAGGTGACTTGTGAGTTTCCAATTCTGAGTGCCGGCCATGTGCAGGCTGGGGGCGGGGTCAGTCATTTGTTTGTCCCTGAAGCACTGTGGACTGGGCAGGACACAGGCGTCCGACACAATACACACTTTCGTGGAGATTGATGGCAAGAGCTGGAGAACTCCCCTGCCCAGGAGGTCCCAGCAGGAGGGAACACTGCTTAACTTGGAGAGGTGACCGCATGTGGTATTTTAGGGCATAGCTTGCTGTCTCATGTGGCTAGCAATTTAGGGTCATGTGAAGAGTTGTTGGCACTAAATTGTAAAGGGCTCGTGAGCCCTGAAAAGTTGTGAGGACCAAGTGAGGGTTTGGAATGTGACTGGGTTTTGAGACACTCGTTACTATGGGAAGTCGTGTCACGTGGGCCGCCCCATGTCCACAGGCATAGGGCGCCCAGCTGCAGCCCTCCCTCCGGGCTCCGTGCTCACTTCTTTGTCACTGTTTAGTTGATTTTGCCGCAGCAGCTCTATCTGTTTCTAGCAAACCAACAACTCTGTAAACACCTGTTTTCCTGTGGCTGCAGAATGCAGTCTGGTTTTATTAATAAGAGCCAGTCTGCTCAGAAAAAACACTTCCTCCCAACACAGTCTTGCTGTCCTGCTTGCCACTGCTGCTCGGTCCTGGAGGGGACACTGTCCTTAGAGCTCCTTTACAAGCCTGCTGTGTGCCCAGTAAATAAAGCTCTTGCTCCAAACCAGCATTGGTTTCATTCAGGTTTTTTGTTTTTTGTTTTTTGGGATTTTTGTTCGTTTGTTTGTTTTGGGTTTTGGGTTTTGGTTTTTTGAGAGAGGGTCTTGCTATGTAGTCCAGGCTGGCCTTGAACTCGCTATGTAGCCCAGGCTGGCCTCAAACTCATGGTGATCCTCCTGCCTCAGCCTCCCAAGTGCTCAGATTACAGGTGTGCATCACCACACCTGGCTTCATTCAGTTTTTAACAGACATCTAGTAGGCTTTCTTCTTCTCAGTTCTTCCATTCTGCCACCAGATTTTAGGGTTAGAAACGATCTTGGTCTGTGGGTGCTTGGCTCAGAAGGTGCAAGGGGCCACGCACAGCTGTGAGACTTCCTTAGGTGTGGGCGGCCAGCCTGGACTTTAGCAGTGTGGTCCTTCCCAGGGCTCCAGGGCTCATTCTTTTTTTTTTTTCCTTGGTGCCAGGAATTGAACTCGGGGTCTCATGCTTGGGAGGCAAGCACTCTAACCACTGAGCTAAATCCCACAGCCCCTCAGGGCTCATTCTTCCTACCCTGCTGTTTGCCACAGTCCATCCTTCTCTCTGTGGATGTTTGTAAGTCTTTGCCAAGTGATGTCTCTCCATTCTCGCCTTTAATGATTTGTGATTTCATTATTTTCCTTGCCGTCTCATTGTCCTCATGCCGTCCTGACTCCTACTCTGTGTCTTCCACCCTTCGTACATCCCCTGGTGCATACACTTGCCCACTGGTGAAGGTGGGGGAGCGAGCCGATGCAACACACCCTCACTTTCCTTTTGTTAAAGTCACGGTGGTTTAATAGTGACGCTCTCATTTCCCCAGACCTGCTGCAGTGCCGAGTGCAGTGGGAAGTGTTTCCCAGCTGTTGTCTTAGTCCTTACAGCAGCCATATATTTTATCGCAAGGCAACTCGTGTGTTATTGTTATTTCTGTCTCGTGGGTCAGGAAATGGACACAGCGTAGGCTGGGGCACACCAGTTCCTCAGCACAGCTGGCACAGCTGGTGAGCCAGGGCTGTGCATGTGAGGTCCATCTGACACCGAGGCAGCTCTGAAGTGTCTGTGAGCCTCATCTAAGGGGTAAATTGGTGAGGATGCCTTCCCTCGACTTTCCCTTAAATAAATAAATGAATGTAAACTTGAAAATTTGAAATATGGCATGCATAAAAAAAGTACTGAGTCATACGAGTGTAGCTCAGCTACTCTTCCCCAAGGACACCCAGCAGGGAAGCAGCCCCTGGACCAAGGGTAGAGCAGGGCCATCGCCCTAGAAGCCGTCCGGTGCCCCAGCCAGTCGTCAGTACGACCCCCACCCTGACCCTCAGTCCCTCCAGCCATTGTTGGTGTGGTTCAAATGCCACTGTACCTTGTTCAGTCTCTGTGTCTGGCCTCATCCTGAGTTCAGGTTTGAAGGATATTTAGAAACGGAATAGGTCCCCCTTATCTGTAGTTTCATTTACTTTACCTGCAGTCAAAAAACATTACATGGAAAAGTCCAGAAATGAACACTTTGTGAATCGCGACTCACAGGCCATTCCAAGTAGCAGGAGGCGATCTTACCTGCCGCTTCCTGCCCGGGGTGGAAGGCGCCTGCCTGTGCCGTATCCCTGCGGCGTACACCGCCTGCCTTTCGGCTGCGCAGGAGCTGTCTCAGCTCTCAGACTGCTGTCCTGGGCTTGCGTTCAGGGACTTCCCACTGGACTTATGACTTATGGTGGTTCCAAAGCACGAGGCTACCAGTCCGGCGAGTCTCTGGCCTGCAGATGCCCAGAAGTGCTGCCTTTAATGAAAAGGTGAAAGTACAATGTTTTGAGAGGGAGAGACCACATTCTCATGACTTTGATTATATTGTTACAGTTGTCCTGGTGTAGCCTTACTGTTTTTCATCTCTCAGTACGCTCAGTTAATGAAATAACCCTTATCACAGGCTCTCTCTGGGGTTTCAGGCATCCTCCAGGGGTCTGGAAGTCACTCCCTGCGGAGACGGCAGTTGACTGCATCTACTGTGTTTGTAAACTCCTTTCTGGTTAACAGTGCTGCCCCTCACTGGTGGAGAAGATGAGGTTCCTTTTGGGATCTCTCTCGTGTGTCGTCGCGACGCACCCTCGCTGTGGTCTTCTCTTGGTGCATTTCCCCCTGTGTTTCCTGCCCGCTGGGTCGCTGGTCAGACCCTGGACTGTTGCGGTTTGCTCACTTGATGACGTCCTACAGCACAGCGGGCAGTGCCAGCTTCCTCCCAGGCCCCCTGACTGTGTATTAGCTGCTGTGTGGCCCTCCCCCAGGACAGACGCTTGTCCGCAGCTTCTGGCAGCAGTTTACTGCGCTGAGTGAGTTGTAAATCCCCTCAGCGCAGTGATCACAGACCTCCTGTGTAGGTGGAAGAAGAGGACAACTGGGTGAGAAGCCAGCGTCTTCCAGAGCAGGCGCATGTCTCCCCTCTGCGCCGTGTGCGTCTCTGTTCGTCTGGTGCGTTCGGCTCGGTGGTAAGCAGGCTTCTTGCCCTGCACGTCTGGGATTGCTGGATGGGCTCCAGGTGGAGACGCTGCCTCCCTGGAGCCGCCGAGCCCCCTGCGGCGCTGCTCTTGGGCAGGTTGGCGTTCTCACCAGACATGTGGCTGGGTGGTTCAGTTCGTGGAAATTTCCCTGTTGATTTTTCAGCATTGTCTGGATACTCGTTCACAGTTGTGGACCCAGGTCACCAAGGTTGACATCGGAGTCACAGAGCTTGTTACTGGACTTTGTCCGACAGGAGTTATTTGAGGCTTAGAATGCTAGTGAGACTAGAGTAAAGACCCTGGCGGTCTTCTCTTCAAAGGCAGTAGAGTGCTATTTATGACTCCACGGCTAACTTCCACTGTCAGTGGCATAGGTTATGTCCTAACTATGCTGTGTATATATTGAAATATCATGTGGGCTCTTTGTATTGCTAAGAACACCAAAGAGGGGGGAAATGAGATTTAGCCTGGCTTGGTGCTGCATGCCTGTAATTCTAATACTGAGGGAGGCTGAGGCAGGAGGATTGCAAGTTTGAGTTCTCCCTGGGCAGCATAGTAAGACCATATCTCAGAATTAAACAGTTAAAAAGGGCCAGGGTTAGAGCATAGTAGTCAAGCACTACTGGATTTGATCCCCAGTACCACCGGAGTGGGGAGGTAATAGAATGAATAGAAGCTGAGAGAGACTTAGTGGTTTGATGTGAGGGTTATGAGGTACGTTGTTTTTTATGTGCGTCTGTTCCCAGAACATTCTACATGGTTCCCATTATGTGCGTTCAGTTACTCAAAAATAATATTAGAGATTTGGGCCACATAGGCATTTAATATTAATAACTAAAAGCAGTTTTCCAGGAGATAATAGATATCTAAGATTGTGTCCTTTGGTTGAGGGGAGGGGAAGTTTAAAAGTTTTTGTGTATTTAATAATTTAGCTTTTGTAGAGGGAAAATAAAAGCCTATATTTTATTTTCAAGATAAAATGTGGTTTTTAAGTGTAGGCTAGTAAAAATCTGATATTTTGAGTCAGTTTTCCATTTTGTGCCTGCTGTATTTACAAAACTTGAGTGAGTATTAAAACGAGACTTTAAGCTCTATGTTAGTATTTATGGTGTTTCAGCTTGTAAAGGTGTCTACTGCAACACCCAGGAAGAGCCCAGGCTTAACCTAAGAGGGACGGGAGCTAGAAAACTGTGCACGTTTGCTTTCTTGTTCAGTGGTGTGAATTGCTAGAGTGCCCTGTGGCCTCGGCTAAGAGAGAGGAAGTAGTGGTCTTCAATGCTGATGCCCTGGGATGTGGGCTAATGCACTTCTAGTCTTCCGTCCTCTGCAGGTCCTGTACTTTGTGCATGTTTTTAATGCCTGTTATGTACTAGCCCTTGGAGGCTGAATAATAATTTAGAAGAAAAAATTGAAACAAAAAAATACTCATTGAATTCTGGTGCAGAGATAGAAATGTGCAACCAAGATTAGATTCATTTGTATTGAACATGAGAAGAAACAGTGGCTTAATTAACATGGAGATCTGTTTCTGCTTCCCATAAGACACTGGCCATCAGCACCCCAGGGCTCCGTAGTATCCCCAGGGTCTGTGCATCCCCTCTTTCTGCCATCTGCATCCCTCAGAGGTTAGTGTCCATCTCGGAAATTGTCTTGTAGTCAGAAGCAGAAGCAGCTGTGGGAACTCCAGGCATCTTGTTTATAGTTCAGGCAGTGGGAAGAACAACAAGAAGAGAGCGGTGTCCTTTTCTGGTTTTTCACTTTTAAACAAATCCGTGAGCTTTATTATGAAGTTTCCACCTGCAGCTCGTGGCAGAGCTGGGAAGGCCCACCTCTCCCAGGGAGCTTTCCCGTAGCCTTCCCTGACCTGGGGCTGGCGGTTCTTCAGGGACACTGCTGAGTGAGAAACTGGAAGCCTGACACGCTTCCTCTGTTAAAAATCAAAACCTGCTGCGAAGCCATCTGATGGAAGAGACTCTCTTGTTTTCTCTTTGTTATACAGCAAAAAGTTTGGGTCCAATTTTAAACTGGTGCATTTTAAAAACTGTTTTTTGTTTGTTAGTGTTGACACGTACTATTTAACTCTTGAGATTTTACAAGTTTCTAAGGGCTTCATTTTAAGCCTCGAAAATGATGATTTTATTATACTAAGAAATCATAGTTATACGAGGTACCTGGAAGGAGGTATTTTATGTTAATTAGGAAGAACACTGTTTATAATGGTACCTAAAAGAGTACTTTTTAGACTGGATAAGCATAATTTTTGAATCATAAAATAGAGTTCAATATAGGTGTCTTTTGGTATACCCTAGATTTCAGCCATTATTTGTTTTGAATGTGTTCTGTTGGTTAAACTTCACTTCTGAAGGAAGTCATCCCAGGCCAGCTTTGCCTTTTGGCAAGCTTTGCCTTTCCTTGTCTTCCTTCTCAAGCGAGCGAAGGTTGAGACTCATTCTTCTGCGATAAGTGTATTTTCTTTCCTCCCTCCCGTTGGCCCCGCACCTGCAGTGCATACTCCTTCCACGTCACCGCAGACGGGCAGATGCAGCCGGTCCCCTTTCCCCCCGACGCCCTCATCGGACCCGGAATCCCCCGACACGCTCGCCAGATCAACACGCTCAACCACGGGGAGGTGGTGTGCGCAGTCACCATCAGCAACCCCACGAGACACGTGTATACCGGCGGCAAGGGCTGCGTCAAGGTGTGGGACATCAGCCACCCCGGCAACAAGAGTCCCGTCTCTCAGCTGGACTGTCTGGTGAGTGCGCAGCAGCCGGGCATACGGGTGGTTTCTCCCTGGAGGTGCAGTAAGGAAATAGCTGTCCAGGCCCGAGTTCTGTGCCCATTAGGAGGAAATGGGCACCCTCCCGTTTCCTGTGCCAGCTGTTTCTCTTCCCGCCCTCTCCCTTCCTGCAGTGAGATTCCATTTGTTGCTGTGGAAGTGGTTAGATCCCAGCGTGCATGGGTTTCTTGTTGAAAATAGCTGACAGTGTGTTTTAGAAGCTCTCGATGCCTGATGTGTATTATAAGGGGGGTCCTGTTCAATGGCTGAAAAGTGAAACTGGGTCTGGACTCTGGTTACCCTCCATTTTTAACTTCCTTACAGCCTCCAGATAAATGATGAATAGTGAATATTTGCTGCCGTGGCATGAAAATTGCTCTGAACAGGGTCTGTTTTATTGAGGCAGACCTGGAAGAGCTAGCTGGGCTTTACTGCCTTCATTTTAGGAAGGGCTAGAGAATGCCACTCCTGAGACACAGGGCTGTGACTGCACAGCAGGCGCGGGAAGATGCTGTCCCAGGGCACATGAGCTGTGCACTCTCTGCCCGAGACCACTGGCGTGCAGGGCACAGAACGTGCCGGGACGTATTTGGGTCTGAAACGTGTGACCCCGGGACCGACGTCCTTCGGCTTTCGGCTGACTGCTGCGGGCCGCGTGCTTGTGGAGTCACAGATGTGCAGTTTGCCTGCTACCTGTCTGGGCGGACACGCAGACTTGGAGGGGTAGTTATTAGTGTTGTTTATTCTAGTTAAATAACTTGGAAATGTCTCCTTTAATGAAACTACTTTGGCACAGCCCACTGTCCTGCAGGGGCGGCGCTCTCTCTCCTGAGGTTTCTCTGACCTTCGGAAGAGGGACGCCATTAAAGCTGGTCCCCTTGCCCTGGGGTGGAGGACGGCAGTGACTCCTTCAGCTGGGCAGGAGGTGCGTGCTAGGGCGCACCCACCTCCCTGTTCCCTGCGTGATGGGTTGCATGGTGGGGAAACGCTGCCTTTTATCACCGTCTTGGCCTTTGGATTTCGAGGCTTACGTGAGATGGTGGTTGCATCTTATAACCTCAGGCTGTGGCACAGGCCTGTGCTCCCAGCTGCTCCAGAGGCTGAAGCAGGAGGATTGCAAGTTCAAGCCCAGCCTGAAGAACTTAGTGAGATACTGTCTCAGAATATAAAGTAAAAAGGGATGTGTGTGTTGCTCAGTAATAGAGCACTTGTCTAGCGTGTGTGAGGCCCTGGATTCAGTCCTCAGTATGGCAAATAAAATAAAATCACCATTTGAGAGAGTGGCTCTGTTACTTCTTAGCTAAGAATCTTCTGACTAAAGAAATCTCAGTGCAATGTCTGGTGGTGTCAGAGCCTGAAGACCAAAGCATATGTGGGGGCTGCAATTCCCAAGTAGTTATAATGCAGGCTGGCAAGATAGAAGATGGACAGACCAGCTTCAAAAGGTGTTTCTCTGTAGGCAAGTGCATGCACACCAGCCTTGCACCTCAACGATTTTGGGTCTGCCTGCAAAGCAGAACATTAGGACTAGTTCCTGAGCTTCCATGCTGAGCAGAGCAATCCTGTCAGTTTGTTTTGTTTACTATTTTTGAAGGAGACAGCTGCATTTGGACCCTGATCTTTCTGCAGAAGAGAGTCCATGAAATGCCACTCCTCAGTCAGAAACTAAGACGGCAGTTAGAGAGCAAGGCACTGTCATTGCATGGTACTGCATTATAGCAATCAAATTATGTTTATTTCACAGAATAGAGATAATTACATCCGCTCCTGTAAATTGCTACCTGATGGCTGCACTCTCATAGTGGGCGGGGAAGCCAGCACTTTGTCCATCTGGGACCTGGCGGCCCCCACCCCGCGCATCAAAGCGGAGCTGACGTCCTCGGCCCCCGCCTGCTACGCCCTGGCCATCAGCCCCGACTCCAAGGTCTGCTTCTCGTGCTGCAGCGACGGCAACATCGCCGTGTGGGACCTGCACAACCAGACACTGGTGAGGTGAGCGCAGGTGGATCTCCAGGGGAGCCCCGCCCGGGGGGCTGCCGGCCTTGAGAGGAGGCCTCCCTGGCTGCTCCTGGGATCCTGGCCCGCAAGGCCGGGCTGGAGTAGGTGCTAAGGGTGCCCATCAAGGACGGCACCGACTGTCCAGCTGTGTGTGGAGTGTCTCCTTGGTGTTTCTGCTCTTCAGCCCATGAGTGGAGGCCAGGCCTGGCTGTGAGGGGTGGGGGCTACTGTGGATCACAGGGCACTAGAAGGGAGCTGCGTGTTTTTGGCTTTGGCCAGAATTTTGTTTGTGCAAACGGGAGCCAGCTGATAAAAAGATAACACAAAATCAACAAAAGGACATTGGAGGACAGTCCATGAATTGAACCCACCAAATATGGGTTTGTAAAGTATGTCTGTGTTTCTCAATCACTAGATAAGGGACCTGTTTGGGGTTCATTCCACTGAGGAATGGGGCGGCCCTGCGGGGCTTCCCGGAATACATCCTCCTAACCTCAGCTGCTGCTAGGCCTCTGCTGCCTTGGTCACACTCACTCCAGAGATGTTCTGGGACAGTCTTTGAAAAAGTAAGCACTAACCCGGCCATGGCGGCACCTGCCTGTGATCCCGACGCTCTGGCAGGCTGAAGCAGGAAGATCATGAGTTTGAGCTCAGCCTGGGCAGTTTAGCAACTTAATGAGACCCTTCTCAAGTAAAACATTTTTTAAAAAGGACTGGGGTTATAGCTCAGTGCAGAGGCTCGGGGTTCAATCCCCACTATCAAAAAGAAAAGAAAGAGGTGAGCACTAACACAGCATCCAAGGTGCAGTCGGGTGTGTTGGCTCTTTGCCACGTTTCCTCTTCGCTCGGAAACTGGCTGTGTTTGTGATGCAGCTTGAGGCCTGTGGCTTGTTCGCCGCGGGCCCCTCTGACACTTGGGTGAGCGTGTGGCAGCCCATAGAGGTCACCATGACAGCCAAGCTCCTGTAGGCCTCCGCGTAGAAACTCAGTGTCATGCAGTTGGGCCTGGTCAGGACGCAGCTCAGAGTGATCAGGAGAGATCAGTGGAGCCAGGTTACACACCCCTTCTATCTGTAGAAAAAGCTGTTTTCTTTCATTTTCTCTTAATTTAATAGCACTTCAAAATGTTGGTCTTTAGCACTTTGCTAAGTGATTCCACTTAGTCCCCGTACATCTGACCTGCTTTGTCCCACATTTCATGGCGAGGAGCCCAGGCCTGGGGAGGCTGAGTCCTCACCAGCTCGCAGGCAGAAGGCGGGGCTGAGCTGCGCGGGCCTCCTGGTGCCGGCTCCCATGGGATGGGCCTGTTGGCTCGGGGAGGTGGCACCTTCCAGGCCTCGGCACCCGTGACGAGTGGCCGCTCTGTGTGACGGGACACTAGTGTCATCGTGTTTCTTGTGACACAGCACATCATGTGCACTTGTGGCTCCGTCTCATGGCAGCTGGGGAGTGACATTGCCAAGGGGACCTGGAGGGTGGCAGGGTCAGGAGCAGTGTCATTGTGGAAGTCAGCAGAAAAGGACAGCACGTGTGCTGCATTAGAAGTGAAAAGAAGCCACAAGACGGGTGCAGGAGGACTGGCTTCCACAGCTCTAAGGAGGAGAGGAGGCAGAGCCCACCGGGGCACCCCGGAGGCACGTGGCACGGTGGGGAGGGGACCAGACTGCAGGAGCTCCCCAAAGTGGGGATGCTTGCAATGGCCCATGGGAAGAAACGCTGAAGCAGTGGTCCACGTCTTAGCTCAGAATTCAGGGCAGCAGTTGTGCTTTTTCCTTTCCTTGTGCTCTTAAATTCTGAGCTCAGCTTGAAAGCACACAACTCTGTGGGAGTAAGGAGCAGGTGGAGAAGTGGTGCTAAGGGGAGAAAAGGTGTGCAACACAGCCCCACTCCCTCATTCCCCGAGCCTTTGCCGTCACTGGCCTGGCTGCCTCTGAAGGTGGGTCCTGACCTCGGTCACCCTGCCAGCTCCCTCCCAGCAGGCCATCTCCTTGTGCGACCTCCCCCCACCCGGCCACCCCGCCGCAGCCTTGCGCAGCACCTGTGCCCAGGGAGTCCCTGCTGTCTGACTGTTCCGGGGCCACAGAGGTTCTCCTGGGAAGAAAGCCTCGTCTCACCTTGGGGAAGGGTCCTGTGCACGGGTCGGCCTCGGTGGTTACCTCCGCCTCTGCCCAGCAAGCTAAGTCAGGACCCCAGCGCGATCCTGTGTCTGTGGGAGTCCAGGTTTCCTAACGCAGGGCAGGGCTCTCTCTGAGTCAGAGAGCAGCTTGCATAAACGGGGGCTCACGTGTTGGCATGGAGGGCGGATTTGCTCGGGGGAGGGTGCCTCTGTCACACAGCCACCTCTCACAGAGTCAGGTCTTCACCGTGAGGGCCAGGCCTTTATCTTTCCTGACAGGATCCACTTGGGATCATGTGTTTCTCCTTTTTGTCTTCTGACACTTTTCAGAGCTGGGGAGTCTTACCTTCTAGACAGATTGGCAGAGAAGTGAGGGCAGCGTATTGACTTCTGGGCACTGCCCTCCAGTGGCCTCCGCCTCCGTAGCCCTTGGTCGGTGGAAACAGACAAACCGTGCAGGTGCGGGTTCCTCCTCCGGGGAAGGTTGGTGTGGCCCTACACACCAGCAGACACTGACGGGCTGACACACACGGAGTCCAAAACCAACAACACAACAGTGTTTACCTTGAGCTCTGGCAGGAAATCATTATTCAATCTGGTTTGTTTTATCAGGCAGTTCCAGGGCCACACAGATGGAGCCAGCTGTATTGACATTTCTAACGATGGCACCAAGCTCTGGACGGGCGGGTTGGACAACACCGTCAGGTCCTGGGACCTGCGCGAGGGGCGGCAGCTGCAGCAGCACGACTTCACCTCCCAGGTGACCGGCCGGGCCCAGCCTGCGTGTCGTCCCCCAGCCCGGGGAAGGTCAGCTGGACAGACAGAGCTGCAGAGTTAAATCCGAGACAGCCGGTTCAAGGACAGCAACACACACACACACAAACGCCCCCCGAGGCGCCCGGGAGTCCCTGAAGGGTAGTGGTTGGAGACAGCCTAGCGGCCCTGTCTGCATGTGGCTTTGTTGAAGGAATTCACACCATGAGGCATACACACTTCCTGCAGTGAGGTTTGGTCTGGTGTGTGTGCCCTCACCACTCAGTGCCAGGGAGAGATGGTGGTTGGATTCCCATGTAGATAGAGCCGGAGAGTGTGCAGGGCGTCCTGAACCGCAGCAGCAAGTCCCAGCAACTTCGGAAGGAGCTCAGAACACAGCAGCGTCTCAGTGCATGCCCATGTTACTACTTAGCCCTTAGAAAATGGACTCAGGGCTAAGTAGATTTATGGAGTTTTGCAATAATGTAAAAATAGCAACTTTATGGATTGCGTCAAGCACTCAGATGTCAAGTATCTGGGTCTAGAACTGTTTTGTGAAAGGCGGCGCCTACATTTTAAGTGCACTCTGGTGGGAGGATTTTTCTTTGATTATTACATGATGTTTACCTTTTTTATAATAAAAAACAGCTCGACTTAGAAAATAGTCAAAAATGGAAAACAACTGTATATCCACCAGTGAATTTTATGTCCTTGTTAACATTTTGACTTTTTTTGTAGTCTTCCTTGTTTTGCCCTTTCCTAGCATAAGTAGGATCATAGTTTTGATCTCCTTATTTTTTAACTTCTTATGGAATTCTCATATATATGAATACTAAAAATGTCCAAGCATATATGAAGGCACAGAGAGCGGTACATGTGCCCGTGACCCAGTGTTAGTGGCGAGCAGCACACGGCCCGCCTTTCTCGCCTGTGTCCCCCTCCCACCCTAAGCACTGGATTACTTTAAAGTAAGTCCTAGATATCATATAATTTTGTTCATCAGTATGCAGTTAATACTGCTAAAAAGATAAGAACTCCTTAAACACACAAACAAATACCATTAGTGTTAAGAATAATTTATAGGTGGGTAGAGTGGCTCCCGCCTGTAATCCTAGCTACTTGAGAGGCTGAGGCAAGAGGATCACAAGTTTAAGGCCAGCCTGGGCAGCTTAGTGAGACCCTGCCTCATTCGAAAATAAAAGTCCTGGGGATGTAGCTCAGTGGTAGAGCACCCCTGGATCAATCTCTAGTCCTGCAGAGAAAGCATTTTTAATTCCATTGCATGTCATGGAAGTGTGTTTTTGTTTGGGGAATGGGATGCAGAACACGCTGGGCAGGGCCTCTCCTACCACGCTACACCCCCAGCCTCAGAAAGGGTTTTGACACGTGCATCATCTGGGGTTGGGTTGCTTGTCCTGTGCACTGCCATAGTCTGGATTTGGCTGGCGTTCCCCCAAGTTTATTGCAAAGAGTGACGCATGGGCCTCTCCTCTCTTCTCACAGATCTTCTCGCTGGGCTATTGTCCGACCGGGGAGTGGCTGGCCGTGGGCATGGAGAGCAGCAATGTGGAGGTGCTGCACGTGAACAAGCCTGACAAGTACCAGCTGCATCTCCACGAGAGCTGCGTGCTGTCCCTAAAATTCGCTTACTGTGGTGAGTTCAACAGAAAGGAAACCGGAGGCCGCTGATGGCCTCAATGGAAAATACTTCTAAAAAATATGGTTGGAGATCATATCTGGAAAAAATGTTGTTCTCCAGACAGCTGGATGCAATAATTCTATTGTTTTACTGTGTCTCTCCGAGCACAGTGATTTCTGTTTCAGTCTGTTTTGCTAATTTGAGAAGAGTCAGCAGGCAATGAAATTGCCTAATGCAAGGTTTGGACACATGCTTGTGTCAGTGGGGTGTGGGCAGTTGTTACTGCTCTGAGGGGTGGGTGGGAATTTTTAGAAGAAAGAGACAGCAGCCGTGGAAGTCGTTATGAATTGGCCAGGATGAGGGACTCGGGGTCAGGAGGGGGCATATTTAGCTGCATCCAGACTCTCTTTCATCCTGCAGTGAAGACAGGGAGGCTGAAGCTCCTGTGGGGACTGGGCATGCTGTGTGCTGTTGTGTGTTATGTGTTGTGGGTGGGCAGATGGATGGGTAGGGACGCTTACCGAACACAGTCTATACATCATAATGTGACTGGCATTTTACATAAGTTCAACATTTAATTCTTCGATTTTATCATAAGGAGACTGAGCAAGATAGAACAGCTTCATTGAGTCAATATTTGAGGGACTGTCCTGTGTTGAATGACGCTGCATGTCATGTATCCAGTGACCAGTGAGGCTGGTACTTCTGGGTTCAACTCAGGATCACGTAGATAGCTCACTGGGGAGCCCAGATTTAAAACCAAGTGGCTGACGTTGTAGAAGGAATTTCAGTGTTGCTAAAGTTACATATGCCTATGCTCATTCTAGGTAAGTGGTTTGTGAGTACTGGAAAAGATAACCTGCTCAATGCTTGGCGGACGCCCTACGGAGCCAGCATCTTCCAGGTCAGTGTGCGCCTCACCGAGAGGGGCTGTGTGGGGCGTTGCCACCAGGCTCTTCAGAGGGCGCGACCTGGTTCTTTGTTCTGCGTTAAATACGTGTCCCTTGTCTTCTGTTCCAGTCCAAGGAGTCCTCATCAGTGCTGAGCTGCGACATCTCTGTGGACGATAAGTACATTGTCACCGGCTCAGGCGACAAGAAGGCCACAGTCTATGAAGTCATCTACTGAAAACATGATATGGTTTAACATTTAGAGTTGAATTGGGCCAAAATGTTTTGAATCTGTAGAAATAGAGAAGTTATAACTTTAAAAGGAAAAAAAAAACCACGTACAAAAAATAAAAAACCTGTTTTCAAACCTTGACACAGTACTCCTCCGAGTCGGCAAAGAGGAGGCGGTGGTCCGTCGCAGAGGCCAGCCTGTCGGCCCACCTGGACCAGGAGCACGGAGACCCGTGGACGAGGGGCCAGGGCAGGGGGCAGAGGAGCAGCCTGCCGACTGCCTGGTGCCCGCCCTGCCCCCGGTCTGTTGCTCGCGCCGTGCCGGTGTGAGGCCACTTCTGTCCTGTGCACTTCACCTCGCGTTCCGTCCCTCGTAGAGCAGTGGTGTCTCCAATGAACCTGTTTCCTGGTTTTGCATCTTGTGAAATGTTTTTTTGTATTTTTGTTGAAGGTTAAACATTTGTATAAATTGTAAATATATTTGGTTTATTACAGTAAAGGCTTTAGTACCAATAAGTGGTTCTCCTTTTCCTTCCTTGCTATTTATGTCAAAGGTTCGAGATCATCCATGTAGGTTGTGTAAGCAAAGTTTATGTATGTGTTCAGAGAGTTTTAAAAAGCACTGCTTATTTTATAAATAAATGTGGCTGGAGACTTCTGCTACATTAGAACATCAACCTGCTGGCCATGGTGGTGCACGCCTGTAGTCCCAGCACTAGGGAGGCTGAGGCGGGAGGATCACCTCGTGTTCCAGATCAGCCTGACTACATAGTGAGTTCAAGGCTAGCCTGAACTACATAGCGGGACCTCAAAAAACCCAAAAGAAAAAAAAGAAAGGAAGGAAAATGAACTCGCAAGCACTTTGGAGTCACCAGAAACTCAGGACTCTGAACTGAGGGTGACCGAAGGTATATTAGTCTAGGAAGCTAAATTTACTTCACCAAGACTCATTCTTTGGTATGAGACTCATGAGTCAAGGCCACAAATGAAAAGCTTTCCTTTTTCCTGCTGATTCATCATGGGCTCTTCTCTAGGAAGGCCCAGTCTTTTCAAGTCTATATTCTCTTCCAACCTTTGCGTTTTAAGAAACAGAGATGGCTTGGGTTTTGTGTTATAATTTATGATGTCCAGAAAGCCGAAGAGTTCGTTACCTTGTAAGAGAGGGTGACAGTCAGCCGGATTTTGTCTTCATTAGTGCTTGTGTGATCCATTCTGTTAATCTGCATGATCCAGCATCCCAGCGCTCAGCCCTGCTCCTCATTAGCACTGTCTGTCAGCTCTAGCCTTGTGGTCTGTCGTTAGTCTTCGGTCTTTGTCTTTGTGGACAGGCTTTTACTGATTCGATTAGATGAGATCTGTAACCCTGGACTTTTAATAAGTTACAAAGTATGCTTCCTTCTGCAGAGGCTATGGGACTCTTTCCTTATTTACTGTTATATTTTAGAAAGGAATTGCTTGATAATTTTTCTTTGTCCTTATCTATAAAAATAACACCTAAGGATTTTTTATGTTCTTCTTTTCTTATGAGACAGTAAGTCGTCGGCAGTTTGTCTTAATATTTTTTGTCATCAAGACTTTGTTTTTGTATTTTTAAGAACATTACTTTGTTTGCTTTTTGCCAAAAAAGTATTTATGTACAGAATTTGTTAAATATTTTCACATCTCACTTAAGAGAGTGGCAAACCACTGAGGACTAAAGCTGACTTCTCTCTCATCCCCTCCTAGTACAATGAAGTAGGTTCTGGTGGCTTCTTAATGTGTTTCCTTTTCTGTTCTCTCTTTCCCTTCCTTCCTTGTTTTCTCCAATAGTAGGTTAGAGGTCCAGTCACTGTGACAGAGACTCAACAATGCAGTAGCTAAAAGCGACTAGGGTTTGCCTCTATCCCACCTCAGACCTGGGGACCCAGGCCACTGATGTCGCTCTGTGTTTCCCAGGTTGCTTCTGTTGTGCACACCTCCAGCCACCAAGGGAAGGAGCAGAGTCCAGGAAAGGTCTCTGCCAGGAAGGCGAGTCAGAAGAAGTGGCCCATCACCCACTTACTGGTCTGCTGGCAGAGACAGTCCCGTGGCACATCTGGCCGAGAGGGAGACAGGTTCCTTGTGCAGCTGGGGGCCCTTGGAGCAGGGGAGACGCATTGGAAAGGATTCCAAGTTAAAGAAATAGTCCTCTTCTCTATCAGAGTTCTCTCTCATCTTCCTCTGTAGTTTTCCAGCTTCTGCTACTCTGTCTAGTGGGGTTCTTCTGAGGATCTAGATGCTGTCACCTCATAGACGAAGTCACTTCCATTGGTGCTGTGGAGCCCAGGGCCCTGCGCGTGCCAAGCAAGTGCTCTCCCACAGAGCCACAACTCCAGCCCTGGCTTCAGGTGTGAGTCTGGTGTGGTGGGAAGAGTTTCAGGAGCCCTGTTGCAGTGCAAGATCATGGCTGGGCTGGGCTGAGCTGGGCTGGGGTGGTCTAGTCTTGGGAAAGTGTCCAGATGAGAGTTTCCTACTTTGGTAAAGAGAATGATACAAATCATGCCTTCCTTCCATGGTCTTGAGGATCAGAAATGGGCTGTGGGCTGCATTGCATATGTGGCTGTCTCACAGATGAAGGCCTGAGGGGTGAAGGGTTTCTTTCCGAGCTGTGACCTGACATGTCTCCCCTAGGAGACGGGTAGCACAGGGTTGTTGAGACCCAGTAAGCCGTGTTTGCATACCCCTGGCCTTGAACACGGTTACAGAGCAGAGCCCAGCAATCTGATGAGCTAAACATAGTGATTTTTATGTGCCAGGAGCTATGCTAGGCAAATTTCACCTTTCTAGAGATGTTGACAACCTTTAGTCTGCATCAGAAACACCAGGAGGACTGCTTAAAATTCAGATTTCTGGGCCTCAATCTCTGATTCTGTAGGTCAGGGTGGTGCCTGGAAATGTGCATTTCTGAAACAAGTCCTCAGATAGCCCTGAGCTGCTGTGCTGGTCTGGGACCATGCTGGGATGCTGAGAGGATTGCTGGTCTGGAGCAGTAACCTTTGGGATAGATCTATCAACTTAATAAATACTGTATTTAAGTGTGTTCATACTGTAAGCCTGGAAACCTCCCATATTTTAGGTTTTGTGGCCAAGGATTAAAATATGAAGTGTACTGTTTTGAAGTTTCTTGACTTCTATTCTTCTGATTGTACCAGTTTTCAAAAATAACTTTTGATATGTAATAGGTCTAAACCAAAACTGATTTCTTAAAAGATTGCTCCTTTGTTGAGGCCTCTCTCAAAGCACCGTGAACCTTCAATGACTTGGGAGATGTACCACAGTGACCTAATGTACTGGAGCTCTCAAGAATGCACACAGCCCTGGGGTGTAATTGGGGTGGTGATGCACAGTTAAATCCTTCTGTGAAAATTGGAATGTTGACTGAATACAAAATAGCAAAGCTGCTAACTTTATTTTTATTTTTTGCAGTACTGAGCATCAAACCCAGGGGCTCATGCCTGCCTGGCAAGCACTCTACCACTGAGCTGCATCTCTAGCCCTATTTATGTACTTATTTATTTATGAGACAAGATCTCACTGAGCTGCCCAGGCTGACCTGGAACTTGTGCTCCTCCTGCCTTAGTCGCCCAAGCAGCTCGGATTACAGGCATATGCCACCACCCCCAAGTTGCCAGCTTGGGAGTTTTATTCTTCAAAGGATCATACTAGATTCCGTCAGCCACCAAAAATTGATTGAAGATGTGACCTCAGCAAGGTAACCTCTGTGCGAATGACTTGGGCGGAATTACTGCCGTGGGGTGGGGAAGAGCTGGGGCATGAGGCATTACCTTAAAAAACCAGCAGGAAGGGACAGGAGACCACCCACATTGGCCTTGGGTAGGAATTGCCAGTCTGATGTGGGCTGGCCTCTGGCTAGTGTGCTCAGCGCTGTCCTTTTAGAAGTGATCAGAAGAGCCATTGTGTGTCACCCAGGCACTGTGCCAGGCAGGGGCTTCCACACTTTCTCACACATAATTGCATTTAAATTTTGGATGGGCCAATGTGTTAAGAAAAATACTCCCTTTTTTTTTTTTAATTTTTATTTTTTACCAGAACATGCATTGGTACATTGTATACATAATGATCCCATTTTATCATGGTTATTTTGTATCTATACATGATGTATCCTGGTTCCCCCCCTTCACCACCCCTCCCTTCCGTTCCCCCCTTTCCTTATTTACAGCAGGTTTATTTACATTTTTCCATTTTTTTCTCTTTCTTTCCCTTTTCCCTTCCTTCTTTTGCCCTTCTAGTTCTCCTCTCTTTTGAATATTATCTTTCTTTTACCTAGTATCTATTTATGCCTCTTTGTCTTTATGTACACTTATGGTTTCTCATATCAGAGAAATAATTTGATGTGTACTCACGCATGACTGATTTATTTCACTTAAGAGTATGTTCTCAAGGAGCATCCGTTTACCCACAACTGACTCTAGTTTATCCTTTTTTATGGCAGAGTAGTACTCCATTATGTAGAAAAACCACATCTTCTTTGGCCATTCCTTAATTGTTGGGCATTTGGGTTGTTTCCAAGACTTAGCTATTACAAATTGTGCTGCTATGAACATGGTTATGCTCCTATTTATTTTTATTGATACTTTAAAAAATACATATGTTATACTCCCCTGGTTTTCAACTTGGAAACCTATGGCAAGGAGCAAAGAAGAAAATAAAATTCTATCTTAGTTACTTTTCTCTCATTGCTGAGACAAAATACCAGGCACCCAAATTTAGGGGAAGAAAGGTTTATTTAGCTCACAGTTTGTAGAGGTTTCACTCCACAGTCTGCTGGGTCCAAGGCAGGGTGGCATGGCAGACAGGTAGAAAGCAGCCAGGTAAGCAAGGAAGGCAAACAAGGGGCTAACCAGCTTCTTCCTGTATTTTATGTCTTATCCAGCCTACCTGGCTTTAGGGTGGGCAGTACTCCCACCCTTAATCCAGCACCCTTAATCCTAGCATGACATCCTTGATCCCAGCAGAACCATGCCATTATCAATCAGTGGACTAATTTAGTAATCACACACTCTAGATCCAGCTACCTCTTACCACATGAGTCTTTGGGGGGACATCTAGACACAAACCATAACAAAGTCCATTGGTCCACCTAGAAACTGTGTTATCATTTTTGTTCAAGTCATGTCAGATATAATACAGATAATTGCAACATGCTAACATTTGAATGTTTATTGCTTGCCAGAGACAGTTAAGTACTTGTGTTTTCTCACTGAACCCTCACAAAAGCTTCATGAAGTAGTTGTTGGGTTCAATTTAACTGACAGGGAAACTGAAGCAAACAGAGTTTAAATAACTGGCCTGAGGTCACACAGCTGGTTGTTGCTAGAGTCAAATTTTAACCCAGGTGGTCAGACTCCAAAGTTGGAAGTCATCTTTCCGTTCCTCACCTTTTTCCACCACGGGTTTTTTGTTTTGTTGGTTTTGTTTTGGTTTTTGGTTTTCGAGTCAGTGTCTAGCTATGTAGTTCATGTTGGCCTTGAACTCTCTGGGCAGCCCAGGGTGGCCTTGGACTCATGGTAATCCTCCTGTCAGCCTCCTGAGGGCCAGGATTACAGGCGTGCGCCACCACACCTCTCTTTCCACATAGTTTTATAAACTCACTTTATTTTTCTTTATTATTCACAGTTTGCAAAGTTGGGTATACAATAATTTGCCGATTGCTCATTTATTAGATTACATCCAAAAGGTAGACTTTTTTGAACATTGAAACAAAAAGAAGATGTTTATGTGCCATTTTTCTCTATTTCTGTTCCTGTCCTTAGGATTCATTCCAAGAAATGGAATTACTGTGTCAAAAGATAAAATAGTCCTGAACCTCAATATTAGATGCTTCCGATTGCGTTCCAGAAGCAGGGGCCCAGTCAGTTCCCAGCAAAACCTGACAGTGCTGGCTTCTCTCAGGTCCGCCTCATTCATATTCTTAACTCTTGAAGCATCTGCTGATGGTAGACAATAAGTGACATTTCATCTTCCTGTTTTGCTTTGTTCTAAGTATAGATTCGTTCTTTTAAAGGACCTTGGAGAAGTCAGCCCATTGGCCATCCTCATCCATAAGAACAACAGGTGTTTGTGCTAACAGTTCCTGAAATGTTTTCATATACTTCTTTTTTAGGGGGACAAGGGTACTGGTGATTTACTCCAGAGCCTTCACCCTGAGCTACATCCCCAGTCCTTTTAAAAATTACTTTTACTTTGAGACAGAGCCTCACTGAGTTGCCCAGGCTGTGCTTGTACTTGTGATCTTCCTGCCTCACCCTCCCTGAGTGCTGGGATTGGAGGCATGCAGCACGACACCCAACTTTCATAGACTTTATAGTTTCACACACTTAAACTCAGTGTCTGATTTTCTGCATAAGATTTTCAAAATTAGCATGTTACTGATTTTCCACTATTGTCCTTTGCTTTCTTCAAAGAAGTAATTTAATGTGCTAGCTTTCTGTTACTGTAATAAAATACCTGGGAGAATCAACTTCACAGGTAAAAGGGTTATTTCAGCTCAGTTTTGGAGGTACTAGTTGCTGATCTGACAAACCTATTGTTTTTAAGTTTCCTGTGTGTGTGTGTGTGTGTGTGTAACACACTGTGGCAGGAATGCCCAGAGGCAGCCAAGGGGAAGGGAAGGTCCCATCCTCTCCCTCAAGGACTCAGCCCGGGGACAGGCAGGCCTCACCAGGCCCTGACTCTGTTTCCACCCTCTCAGTAGCGCCCAGCCGGGGAGTTAGCCTTTAACACATGGGTGTCGGAACTTCCAGACTCAGCTACAGCATCTAGAAGCCATGATGAGAGGGAACCTTTGGAACTTGTGGAAAGTACCATCTAGAACCTGTGTCTGTGCTGCCAACAAAGTCCTGGAGCTGGGTGCGCAGCTCTTAGCTGTGAAGGAGGCACCCACTAGCAGCAGCCCAGCAGGCCCTGGATCAGCACAGTGTTTGGAGTTAGGGCTGCCAGGCACAGATCCTGGGAGTAACACAAACTTAGTGCTTCAGCGTGCTGAGTACCCCAGGGACCTTCTTAGCTCTTCTCAGGATCTTTCCTCAGCTGCAGAAGTAGAACGACATGGCTCACCTTGCAGGGCTGTAGAAGGCATTGAACAGGATACTGTGTGTGGAGAACTTAACATGCATTTCTTTGAGCAGTTACCAGTAGGCCCAGGTTGGCTGACCACTGGCCCTACTCACTGCTGTCTTTGTGAGCAGCAGCGTGGACATTGTGTAACTGGTGCCACCAGTGACTTGTTGTCTGGTCAGCAGCTGGGTGATGATAGAGAAGGCAACCCCAACCTCAGTGTCCAGGCCCCCTAGATGGCTGTCTTGCGCTAGAAGTAACCAATTTCACAATTCCCTTCTGAAGGAACCTGCCGTGCTGTGCGGCGTGTCCAGACTGGAGCCACACACGTTTCAGGCCTGGCGTGGTCTACTGACCACTGATGTTTGTCCGCTCTGCGCTGAGCCTCTCTCGGCCCTGGACAAAGGTGCCCTGGATCAGTGGGTGGGTTACTTCGCAGAGCGGGTTGGGGAATCTGCTTGTCATTTGATAGAACAAGGATCGTTCCAGCCGCTCTCCCCAGAAGAAAATGGGCACTTCAATTCCTCAGCATCAGGATGGCAAATCTTCTAGGCCTAAGTATTCATTTCACTAGAAAGGAGCAAGCTACTGAGCAGCTTCCACCAGCCTCGTTAGTTATCAGCATTGCCTTTGCCATGGATGAGGCATGCGGCTCTTCTTGATTGTTTCCCTCTCACTCTGGGTCTGCTTAGAGAGCTAACCCGCTCACAAAACATTTCAAAAAAACCTTTCTCATCCCAATATTTCTATTTTGGGTGTGTTTCTTGTATTTGCAGAAGCATACACATGTAAGCACAACATACATTCTATTTTGTACCCTGCTCTTGTTAGCGCTCATGTGTACTTATCACCCATTTCTGCTGTCTTCAATCTTTTTATTGACCCCACTAAGTGATACACCATCATTTGTTGGACTACTTCTGTGACGTTGCCTGATTATTTTTACCACACCTTAACTCTAATAAGTGACACTGCCTTAAACATCTTCATGTACAGAACTTTTTCAAGAACAGAGATTGATGGGTCAAAAGTGTGAGTGTATTCTAAGGTTATTGTTCATCTCTGTGGTTGACTTTCTCGTTTGCATGTAAGTAAAATCTGTTTCCTCTGTCCAACACAAGCACCACACCAGGAGTTTCATTTTGATCAAGCGTTTTGGGCATAACCTTGGGTATATGGCAGTGTTAAAGAAAGAAGCAAACTAGTCCCTTTTCCATAGTAGCAATAATCTGCTCTCGAACGAGGTCGCTGCCAAAGCCTATACCCTTCTGGTTTCCTGATATTGTAAGAAGTGACCCATGTCCTACTCTGCATAAAAGACAGTTGATGAGAAAGACAAAGAAAGCTCCTGTTCTTGGGTGAGTGATTCATTGGTTGATTGCCTAGAGTTTTCCACTTGGGAGCAAATTCCTCCTGTGGTTTCCAGAGCTTGAAGAGATATTAGTTTGCTTTTCAATTTACACGGCCACTCTACTGAATCCACGGCACAGCACTCTGCAATTGTAATGGCCCTGATACGTAACTTCCCATTTGGAATGGAAAGTGCAGCCATTCTTAATAGTTTAATGTAACGGCCACTCTTTCCTTTCCCTGATGGTTTCTTGTATATCATTACTTTTTTAAGCAGACAGCCATTTCAGTGCCACCGCATTCTCCATTTAACATACCCTCTGCAGCGAAATCCTTTTAAAAACAGCTATAGTCCCTTGGAAAGCAAATCACTCAGTATGAAAAACACTGATCTATGGGAAAAATGACCTAATGAGCCCTTGTCTGGAATTTCCCTCTTTTTTCCCCTCTAAGAAAAGTGAGCATGATGGATAAGAAAATGCGCAGGCAGGTGGTGTGAGCTGTGGCAAGAGGGTTGCATGGCTCTGTGGGATCAGGCAGTTATCCACATAATACCAGTTTTTAAGGTCTGCGGAGACCTCACCACCTATGTATTTGTTTTACTTGAATAACTAGATTTTGAAATAAAACCTTGTATTTTTTAAGCCTGCTTAGGAAGTTTCAGGCCACTTCTGACCCTTCCTCACACCCATTTGGTGCCTGTGCTTTACTCTCTTCCTCAGCAGGCTTCGGGCCAGCGGAGTTCCTGCCCTCAGCTCCTGGGGCCCGCATCCCTGCTTGACCCTGTTGCCAGGGAGGCCAGTTTCAGATGAGAGCAAAGAAAGAAGAAGGTTCCAACATTTTATTTGAAATAATGAAATGACATAATCCATAATTCCCCCTCCCCCTACCTGTCTAATGTCAATTTCCATGGAAACGGGGAGAAAGGCCGCTGACAGCCAGCAACTGACAGGAAACTCACATGTCTGTCTAGGTGGTGGGTATCCTTTTGAGATCTGCAAAAGCCAGTTTGTACACACCATAAAATGGTTTCCTTTGGGCTGGAAAGACTTATTCGAAGAGTGAATAAAACAGAACACACCTAGCTGAGATCTCTTTGCTAATGTTTTGTCGCAGGAATTGTAATTTCAGACCATGGCCAGGTGACATTTGTGGCTTGCTGTGATATCCACTTTACTGATGTGCAGCGCTCCTACTCCGCTTGTCCTTGTCATTTCTGTACTAATCCTTACAGCACGGCAGCCATCCTACTGTCGTATCACAAGTTTTCAGATCTGGAAGATGTGGACCTTCAGGACAGAGGACCTAAATATCAATGGTAGTGTTATTTTTTTATCTTTTGGTACCTTAAAATTGGATCACATTGTTTGCTAACCAATTTCCATTGTAGATGCTTTGGCTTCTCAAGGATGTGAGCTTTCAGGATGGGTGGTTGGCAATCATTTTTTTTCCCCACGCTGGTTGTCAGACTCTGGAAAAGGGTCTGAGTGCTTTAGGGGTTTCACTTTCGCAGTGTGAAGTTGCCGGGTCACTCATGAGTTCTCGTTTTTCCAGTTGTCATTTGCTAAGATAAAGATACAATCCAGCATGCTCTCTCCTCTGAGCTCATCTGTTCGTACTAGATCCTAGATTTAACTTACTGAAATCTCTTAGAGGTTCACTGTGGATGTTTTAAGCCTCAATGAATGATCTGCATTTAGTACATTTAGTAAATATCAGTTGCTACCTGTTAATAGTGCACAAAACATGTGAAGTCTGGTGTGCAGCACCAGGCTTGCCGAGGTGTGGGGAGCTCCTGCGTGGCCACGTCGTGCTGGTGAGTCATGCACCTCTCCGCACCGCCCATCGAAGTCACCTGGCTCCTGAGGCGAGGTGATGACTTGGCCCACTAAACGACCCATGCAAGGAAGGCACTGAAGCGGATTTCGGTGCTGGCCTTTCCTCTGCCTTCTGAGTGCAGAGAAACATTTAGATAAGTCACCAGTTAGCTAATATCTTGACGGGCTAAAACGTATGAAATCCACATTCCTTTCTCCCCTGGTCTCGCTTTCTTCAGACTGATGGGGAGGCGAGCAGGCCAGACGCCCCACCTGGGCCTGGCTCAAGCCCCGGTGCATGCATGATTTCTTGGGGTTAGGTTGCGAGAGGCTGAAATGTGTGTGAAGAAGCCTTTGATTTGATTTGAACAGAGATTTCATTGTAGGTAGTAAATGTGGTTCCCTATGTCAGCAGTTGACAGCTGTTCAAAAGCAGGTTATTAAATGGCTTGCCTTGCGAAATTGTGAGAATTTCTGGAGTGGCTTCTAGGCACAGCCACAAAAATATCAATGACCGTCCTGTCAGAATGGGGAATTCTCCTCCAGCCTTTCCATTGGCTGTTCCCTAAGATTCAATTGTCGTCTTTGTCTGCATTTTGAGCTACTCTGGTTTATGGCTGTTTCAGTGTTAAGAATCACAGTTCTGTGACTTGCCAGCACATAAAATCTTTTAAGTCTTTCAGATCAACATTTCAAGGATTGTAGAAATTTGAGGAAAATCACAGAAGAAATAAATGATCATCTTTTTAAATAAAACCAGAACTGATAAAAACATTGGCACAAACCCTCAAGTCAGTACTGAATTATACTTTATTTTTCTGAACTTTAAATAGAAAACAACCACAGTGACATGCCGTCGTGTGGAAGAGAAGCTGCCTGGCACTCTTTTTATTGAGTCATAATGTTATTTGAAATAGAATCTCAGCAAATGCAAATCCTCATCACCCATCATCACAGGAAAGGCAAAAGAAACTGGCCTTTTTCCAGCCCGAATAGAATATTTTTTCTTTTTTCCTTCCAGGACCCAGTGGAAGCATTTGCCACCAAAAAGCACAAGACTTGACTTTTTGAGGGAAGGGGGCACTGCCCTCAAATTGATCGAACCCCCCCAGGGCCCTTGCACTCGGCTACATTTCCAGCCCTTTCCAAAAAAATTGTTTTTTTTAAATTTTCAGACAAGTTTCCGTTAAGTTGCTAAGCTGTCCAAGTTGTGCTTGAACTTGTGATCTGCCTGCTTCAGCTTCCCAGAATGTTGGGATTCCAGGTGTGCACTGCTCTGCCTGTCTAAGTCCTGACTTTTCTAGATGCCACCTTTGTGTGGTTAGAGGCAAATACAAGACAGGAGCAGAGCTCCGCTGACAGAATGGCAGAACGATGTGCTTCCAGGGAGGAGAGAGGTATATACAAGGGTCAGACCGTCCCCGCCATGGTGGCTCAATACAGTCCCTGAGCTTTGCGATGGCTGTGAGTGTCGTATGTGATGGATAGAAACTACATCCATTCTTATTTTTCCCTAGGCCGGTGCTGTGCAGTACAGTACTCTCTCGTGAGGCAGGGCAGTGGTAGCAAGCCACAGTTCTCAGTCAGCTAGATGACCTCTGCAGTGTGCCATGGGCCAGCGGTTTATGCATGCTGTGTTTTTTGGTTTCTCATCCCATCATGTCTACAAAATGCCTTGTGTGCACATGAGACAGTCAGCATTGTGACAGGCTTTGTGTTAGATGATTTTGCCCAACCACAGGCTGATGGAAGTGTTCAGAGTACCACGTAAAGTGGGCTAGGCCAAGCTCTGATGTTCAGCAGGTTGGGTGTATTAAGCGTATTTTCCACTTCATGAAGACTTCAACATATGATGGGCTAGAGGGTATATAACATCATTGGAAGTCTGTGAGCGTCTGTATTGCAATAATCCAAAAAGCTCTCACTTCAACAAATGTTATGTGAATTTAACTGGTAGGTGCTATCTGAGCAGGATGACACTAATTCTGTGGTTAACATTTATTGAGCACATAGTATATATGTCAGGCATTTAACTAAGTACTTTTCTTCTCATAGTTCTTTTAAGAAATAAGGAAAATCATTTCTGCCCTGAAGGAGCTGAGCTGGGAGCCAGGATTAAAGTGAGATAAGGCAGGCAGTAAGTGCCTTGCATTTGAGATTCAAAGTTGTACCAAATCAGTGAGCAACATAAACGCTACTTCACTGCAGTATTTACAGTATTAAAGCTAATGCAAAAACTATAGGATGCTGAGTGGCAAACAGGCTCCCATTCCTGGCTGGCAGGTGGCGCACGGCATGACCATTGTGGGAGGCAGTCTGGTGGTTGCCTGCACATCCAGCCGTCCTCTTACTGTGTGCTGCAGCCATGGGGCTGAAAACTGGTGTCCACACGAGAGCTGCAATGGGCATCAAGAGCAGCTTCAATCATGATTGTCAGAACTTAGCAAAAGCCACGATGTCCTACGGTGGGTGAGTGGATTTCATGGTTAAGATTTTTGTGTCAGTTTGACTGGACCTGGAGGTGCCCAGTATTTGGTTCTGTGTCTTTCTGGTTGTTCCTGTTTGTTGTTTCTGGATGAGATTCCCACTGATGGGGTAGAGCGAGGAAAGCAGGTGGCCCTCTCTGATGCAGGTCGACTTCATCCTATCCAATAAAGCCCTGAGTTGAGCAAGACTGTTAAGAGAGAATTTGTTCTGTCTTTAAGTTGGAATATGGATCTGCTCTTGCCTCTGGGCTCTTCTGGTACTCAGGCCTTTGGTCTTGGACTGAAACCTACTACCAGCTTTCCAGCCTGAGTGTGGCTTGGTAACCACAGACCCTCAGACGGCTCAGTCCACAGAACTGCAGAGGCCAATTCCTTATAACTGCCCACACCCTACAGCGTCCCTGACCACACACACACACACACACACACACATACACACACAAACGTCCTGGTGGAGAACCCGGACTAATGCAGTAGGTAGCTAAATTGTGGTTCATCCAAAGGAATCTTACTAAGCACTAAAGTAAATAAGCTGTCAAGCCATAAAAACCATACAGGAAATTTAAATGCATATTACTCAGTAAAAGAAGCCAATTTGAAAAGCCTGCTTATTGCATGATTTTAACTTATGACATTCTGGAAAACACAAAACTTGAGAAAGTGAAAAGGTCAGTGGTTGCCAGTGATGAGTAGAAAGGGAAGGATGAATAGGCAGAATACCCAGGAGTTTTAGGGCAGTAAGACTCTTGACGCTTCAATGGTGGATACATGCCATTCTACATCTGTCCAAACCTATACAGTGTGCCACACCGAGAAAGAATGCCAGTGTAAACACCGGCGTTCGGGTGATCATGATGTGGGAGTGCCATCATCAGCTGTAACAAATGTACCACTCTGTGGTGGGAGGTCGGCGGGTGGGGGACCTTGAAGACTGTAGTGTGGGCAGGGGGTGTATCTGAACTCCGTACTTTTCACTCAGTATTGTCATGAGCCTAAAAATACAACTAACTAAAAACCTATAACGAGCACATTTTAAAGAAAGCCAGTACCCAACCTGAGCCTGCACAGCACCACCTCCCTCTGCTCACCAGAATCTTGGCCCAATTGGATCACGCCATTACCTGGGACTTGCCTGCTGTGTTCATCACAGACTTTTTTGGCATTCATTCTTACTTTCTAAAATATTGCATCAAAATCGTATTTACTTTGATTCTGGAGTCCCTGGTGACCCCTTCAATTCTGTACCCATGACAAGTGCCTCGCTCCCTGGACCCTTGTCCTGGCCCTGAATCCAGCGGAAATCACACACGCAGCTTGTTGTAAAATAAGGCAACAAAGGATCTCTTGTGTTAAGGCCACTGTTACGGTCTCCACAGAGAGTTGTGAGAGAGAATTCACTGTGGGAAGAAAAAAATACATAATCCAAAATAAATGAGGTTTTCTAATAGTTCATCAGATCTAATAAGAACTAGTTCTGAGGAAAATTCAGAATTATCAAGAAGACTTGGGGATTTATATCTACTCTGTGGGTACACTTCGCTCTCATTTGTTGGGTTCTTTTGTTAAACGGTCAGAGGCAGAGAGGATCAGAGAACATCTCCTCTGGGGCTCACTATCAGATAAGGGATTTGGTCTTTATAGCCATAGCTTCCCGGGACCACTCCCCTCTTTGCATTGTGATGTGGATGCTGGTCCCATGGAGGGACAGAGTCTATTTTTCGGCCCCTCGAACCTGGGCTGCCCTTTTCTCTTCAGCCCATGGTACATGTTGCAGTGATGGTAAGATAGCTCCTCTTGCGGCCATCTGGCTTCCACTCTTATGCCCTGGAAGCACAAGGAGATGATGCCGTGCCCCTGCTGACAGCCAGTGCCACGGCCAGGGAGGACAAGAAGTCCTCAGACAGCCCCCTGGACCTGAGGACTGCTGACCATTTGAATTGTGAGAATTAGTGAAGTGTTGCTTGAAGCTGTTCAATTTTGGGGTAGTTTGCCCCAAGACAACTTGTGACTGAAACAGGCGAAAATGGAAGCTGGTTTCAGACAGACTCTTCTTTTTTCTTTTTTTTTCCTGAGGCAGGGTCTTGTTATGTAGTTCAGGCTGACTTTGAACTCACTATGTAGTCCAAGTGGCCGTCGATCTCTCCGAGATCCTCCCGCTTCGGCCTGCCGTGTGCTGGGATTACAGGCGTGCACCACCAAGCCTGGGCAGACAGAACTCTTCTAACATGTGCGGGCTTTTGTAAGAAAACGTCACACCTCCTCTCCGCTAGGCTCGGTGCAGCCCCACTGTTCGTCCTCTTGCGTGTCCTGGGAGGACTGGGGGTCTCTCGTGGGGTCGGGCCGTGCAGTCTTCCGTGACTGGGTGCATGGGCCGCGTGGCACCCTGTGGCGGTGATGCTATTCTGCAGGTGCAGGACTGGTTTCCTCACAGGATGGTGGTGCCACAACCACCATTGTAGACAAACATACATCTTAAAAACCCTTGTTTTCCCAATTAAAACAGCTTAAATCTAAAATCACCCTGCTAATTATGGGACCCTTTGGTGCTGATATTTGGAACATTTCACTATCTGGAGGGTGGACTCTTGGCTGGGGTGCTTTGCTTCCTCCTCGTGTGCCCCAGGAGTGGCAGATCCAGAGTAGAGCTCATACCAAGTACTGACACACATGTAGGTCCCTGATTTTAGTTGCTTACTGCCTTCTCTCAGAAGCAACCTCAAATGTAAGTACAGTGCTGTCATCTACCAAGCTGGAAGAAGAGAGCAGGAACTCCAAAGGAGACCAGCAGCGGCTTGTAGACCACCGAGGGGAGCGGAAGAGCCAGAAGCCCTGGGATGGGCAGAGTGCTCGCCCAGCGGGGCAAGGCCTGGGCTTAGATCTATTCAGGGGGAAGTCCTGGTCTGACTTTTTGTTTTGTTTTGTTTTGTTTTGTTTTGTTTTGTTTTGTTTTAACCAAGAACATGTATTGGCACATTGTATACATGGTGATCACATTCATCGTAGTTAATTTGTACCTGTACATGATACATCTTGGTTCCCCCCTTCTTCCCCACCCCTCCCTTCCACTGTCCCTCCCTTCCCTATTTACAGTAGCTTTATTTACATTTTTCCCCTTTTCCCCTTTCTTTTCCTTTCCTTCTTTTCCCCCTCCTCCCTTTCTAATTCTCCTCCCTATTGAATATTATCTTTCTTTTACTTAGTATCTATTACACTTTTTTGTCCTTATTTGCACTTATGGTTTCTCATATCAGAGAAACAATTCAATATGTATTCATGTGTGTCTGATTTATTTCACTGAAGAGTATGTTCTCAAGGTGTATCCATTTACCTGTAAACATCTCAAGTTTATCCTTTTTATGGCAGAGTAATAATCCATTGTATAGAAAAGCCACATCTTGGGGCTGGGGATTTAGCTCAGTGGTTAAAGTGCTTGCCTTGCAAGCATAGGGGCCCGAGTTCGATCCCCAGCACCACAAAAAAAAAAAAAAAAAAACACATCTTCTTTAGCCATTCATTAGTTGTTGGGCATTTGGGCTATTTCCAAAATTTAGCTATTACAAACTGTGTTGCTATAAACATGGTTGTACATGTATCACTGTGGTATGATGTTTTTAATGCTTCTGGGGAAAAAAAAACAAGCAGAGGACCAGCTGGGTGAAATGGAACCTCTAGTTGTAGTTTTTTGAGGAATCTCCACACTGATTTCCACAATGACTTTCGACTCCCACTCAACGTTTTTGTTTTTTGTTTTTGTTTTTTTTTCTGAGTGCTGGGGTTTGAACTCAGGGCCTTGCGCTTGCTAGGCAAGTGCTCTACCACCGAGCTAAATCCCCAACCATCCCACTCTACGTTTTTTAAATCAGGATTTTCCAGTCTTCTTCAGGACTTAGCACAACCTGAAATGAAAAATATTCCTAAGATACAATAGGGAAAATACAGGCTGCGAGTCCTGCAAATTCAACCCCTGAGGGGAACCTATGGTTTCCCCACATGCTCCTGAGCAGACTGTTGTGGCTGATGGCTTTTAAAAAGCCCTTCTTCTTTTTTTTTTCCCCAATTCTTTAAAAAAAATGTTACTAGTACGTGTTTGTAGTTCATACAGTTTACAATCACCTTAGAGAGTGGTTACATGTACATACTGGAGCTTCTTTCTTTCTTTCTTTCTTTTTTTAACTCCCCTTCCCCTTCCTTCTCCCTCCCTCTGTTCACTATCCCATTTTTCATTCCTGTTGATATCATTATTCTTAGTTCATGTTATGGCACATAATGTGTATGTTAATTGAAGTTATTAAGTTCCCATAGAAGGCATATCTTTATTCTACCTATTTCCCCTTCCCTTCCACTCCCCACTCACCATTTTTCCCTTAAGTCCACTTCTCTGTTGCAAGAGATCCATTTCCTTGTCCCCTTCTATCCATCTGTTATCATTCTCTTTCTTTGTACTTTGCCACACTCAAATGAGAGGTAACATACAGTATTTAAGCTTGTGTGTCTGATTTATTTCACTCAACATTATATTTTCCAGGTGCATCCATTTTCCTACAAATGTCTTAAATGTGTCATTCTTTATAGTCAAGTAGTATTCCATTATATAGAGATACCACATTTTCTTTATCCAATCATCTGTTGATGGTGTACAGGCTGCTTCTAGGATTTAGCTATTGCGAATTGTGCTGCTGTAAAGGTTGGTGCATGTGTATCACTGTAATATGATGACTTAGGATTTTTGGAGAAGGTACCTAGAAGGGGGATCACTGAGTATGAAATTTCTAATTTCAGTTCTTTGAGAAATCTCCATAGTGATTTCCATAATGGTTGTACTAGTTTACATTCCCACCAGTAGTGAAGAAGTGTTCCTTTTTCTCCAGAGCCACGCCAGCATGTGTTATTGTTTGATTTCTTAATGATTGCCATTCTTTCCAGAGTAAGATGGTGTCTTAGTGTTGTTCTAATTTGCGTTTCTCTAATGGCCAGAGATGTTGAACATTTCTTCATGTATTTGTTGACCATTTATATTTCTTTCTCTGTGGAGTGTCTGTTCATTTCTCTTGCCCATTTCTTGACTGGGCCTTTAATTTTAGAATGTTTAATTTTTTGAGTTCTTTGTATATTGTACATATTAGTCCTCTGTCTTTGGAGTGGCTGGCAAATTTTTTTCCCATTCTGTCGGTTGTCTCTTCACTCTACTGATTGATTCTTATGCTATATAGAAGCTTTTTAGTCTGATATAATCTTATTTGTTGATTCTTGCTGTTATTTCTTGTGTAATTGAGGGGCTGTTTAGAAAATCCTTTCATACACCTAGGTCTTTAAGTGTTTTATCTATTTTATCTTCCAGTATGTTTAATGTTTAGATCTTGGATCTATTCTGATTTTAACTTAGTATATGGTGACAAATAAGGGTCCACTTTCAATCTTCTGTCAACAGATAGCCAGTTTGCTCAGCACCACTTGTTGAATAGGCTGTCTTTCCTCCATCATATGCTTTTGCCCCCTTTGTCAAAGATCAAATAGTTGAATATGTCAGGGGAGGTTTCTGTATCCTTTGTTCTGTTCCACTGATCCATGTGTCTGTTTCTGTCCCAGTTCCACACCATTTTTATCACTATTGCTTTGTGGTATAGCTTAAAATCAGGTATTGCTATGCTACCTGCTTTGTTCTTATTGCCCAAAATTACTTTGCTATTTGGGGTCTCTTCTGGTTCTGTGTGAATTTAGAATTACTTTCTCTAGATCTGTAAAGTGTGCCGCTGGGATTTTGATTTGGACTACATTGAGTCTGTATAACAGTTTGGGGAGCATGGCTATTTTGACAGTATTTGTCCTGCTTATTCAGGAGCAGGGGGCATCTTTCCATTTTCTGATGTCCTCTTCAATCTCCTTTTTCAGAGTGCTGTACTTTTCTTTGTAGAGGTCTTTCACTTCCTTGGTTAGGTTAATTCCAAGGTATTACATTTTCCTTGAAGCTACTGCGAATGGTTGTTATCATAATTTCCTTCTCATACAGTTCGTTATTGATGAACGTAGATGCTAATGATTTTTGTGCATTGGTCCTGTACCCTGCTACATTGTTGAATTCGGTTATTAACCACTTAACAGTTTACCATGAGTGTCACTCAGCCAGGTGCCATTTCAACCAGTCAATTCTTGTTTGCACAAGATACACTCTTACATCTCTTTGTTTTATATTGACTATTTTTTTGCATACTTTTTTATTTATAACATTGTACTTGCCTTTGATATTTGTTTCTAGTGAAATCTACTAATAAGTTCTGGTTATTTTCTTTCACAAATTCATGTTTATTTGTGAAAAATAACCTGTAATTTTGTGCTAAAATCTATAAAAACTCTTATCATATGTAGATTAGATATAATTTCTATACTTCTCCAGAACTCAGTGACACTCTTTTACAATACAAAACAGACACTTTGGGACACCAAGACTGAACAGGAAGAAAGTGCCAAAAGATCTGCAAAAAAAAAAAAAAAAACTGAAAAAGAGAAATATTAGCATATCAAAGAGGGAAAGTCTGTGTTATGAAATAAATTAAAAAAAAAGTCTCATTGTCAACCATTCATAATACAGAAATGATAGAACTTGAAGAAATGAAACTAAAAAATTCCAGTAGTGATCAATGATTATAATAATGCTATGGGTGGTGTTGACAGAGTTCACTAACATCTAACAAGCTATTCTGTAATCAAAAAGCAAGGAAAAGATATTATTATAAAATAGTTTTGCACCTTCTGGACCAAACAATATGGAACTTGTTTGTTATTTATTCAGAACAAGGGGATTATAAAAGTAATTTACAATTTAGAGTAGCTCTAATGGACCAAATTACTGAAAAATATGGGACAGTGAAATGCCAACCAGGACGTCCATCATTGACATCTTCACCATTAACTTTAGTGGGTAGGCATTTTATCGAAATTATACCACCCACAGGAAAAAAGGAAGGGCCAACATGACAGTGTAAAGTGTGTCGTTCAAAGAAAGACAGTAATGCAAAAAGAATTCAGAAAGAGACTAGACTACTGTCCAGGTTGTAATGTTGCATTGCATATAGAATGTTTTAAGATATACCATACACAGAAAAATTATTGAATGAATTTGATAAAATTGTCACTTTTATATTTCCTGTAACATTATCTTATAAAATTAATGGAAAAAGTGCATTTTTGTTTGTTTGCTTTTTTGGTTATCCTATATTTAAATAATTGGTTGGGTAAGTGGTTAATTCTAAGAGGTTTTTAGTGGAGTTCTTTGGCTCTTCTGTATAAAGTATCATAAATTATGATAATTTGAGTTCTTCCTTTCCCACACAGTGGTACCTCATTTCACGAGTTTAATTCTTTCCATGATTCTGTTTGCTAACTGAATTGGGCATGAACCCAGTCAAATTCAGTGGTTAGATTCAGGGTTGACCATATGGGGAAATTTGATTTGGTTCACAATCAATTCAGTTTGCAGCCAAAATCATGGAAAGAATGAAGTTCATGAACAAATGTATCGCTGGAGATATCCCTTTGATTTCTTTTTCTTGCCTACTTGCTCTGGCTGATGTTTTCAAATACGATGCTGAATAGAAGAGGGGGCAGTGCACATTCTTGTGTTCATGATTTTAGAGGAACGCCTTTAGTTTTTCCCCATTTAGTATGATGCTGTCTATTGGTTTGTATAAACAGCTTTTATCATATTCAGATATGGTCCTTCTGTACCTGTTTTCTTCAGGGTTTTTATAATGAGGAGGCAGTGGATTTTGTCATAATCCTTTTCTGCATCTATTTATATGCTCATATGGTTTTTGATCTTGCTTCTGTTAATGTGATATATTACATTTATTAACTTACATATGCTGAACTGTCCTTGCATCCTACTTGATGAAACCTACCTGATCATGAGGTATGATCTTTTTGATAGTGTGCTGCCTTGTATTTGCTAATATCTTGAGGGTTTTTGCACTATATTCATTAAGGAGATTGGCCTATAGTCTTCTTTTTTAGTTGGGTCTTTATCTGGTTTGAGGATCAGGGTGATACTGGCTTCCATAAATGGATTTGGGAGTGCGCCATCCCTTTCAGAGTCTTTGAGGACCTTGAGGAGTATTGGTGATGTAACATCCTTAAAGGTTTTGTAGAATCCCTCATATCAGGTCCTGTGTTTTTTCAGTCGGTTACTGTAACAATTTCATTGCTTCTTAATGGGTTATTAAGCATACTTCTGTCTTCTTTCGTTACTTGTGGTAGTTTGTGTGTGTCAAGGAATCTGTCCATTTCTTTAGTATTTGCTAATTTGTTGGAATATAATTGTTTGAAATAGTTACTATCTTTTGGATTTTGACAGTGTCTTTTGTAATTTCAACTTTTTCACTTCTAATTTCATTAATGTGAGTCTTTTCTGTTTCTCTTGGGAAGTCTGGCTGAGAGTTTATCTATTTTATGTATTCTTTCAAAGAAGCAACTCTTCAACTTATTGATTTTATTTTTTACTTTTTTTTAGTCTCAATTTCATTGATTTCTTCTCTCATCTTCAAAATCCCTCCTTAATTTTCAGTTTGGGGCTGATTTACTGTTGTTTCTCAAGTATTTTAAGATTTTTCTTAAGGTTATTTATTTGAGCTTACTCTGTTTCCCTAATGTGACAATTGATTGTGATGAATTTTCCTCTAAGAACTGCCTTCATGGTGTCTCAGAGGTTTTGGTAAGTTGTACTGTCATTGCCATTAACTTCCAGAGATTTTTAAATTTCTTCTTTGATTTCATCTGTGGCCCCTTGGTTGTTTAGGATTTTCTTGTTGATTTTCCAGGGGCTTTTTTGCCTTTTCAAAAATTTCTTCTTTCCCTGATTTCTATTTTCATTGCACAGTAATGTGATAATATGTATTGGATAGTTTCAATTCTTTCATGTTAATTTAAGCAGGTTTGTGGACTGCTGTGTGATCTATTTTGGAAAAAGTACCATGTGCCACTGGAAAGAATGTATACCCTGTTGTAGTGGGGTGGAGTACTCTTTATATATCTATTGAGCCATATGTTCATGGGTATGGTTAAGCTGTGATATTTCTTTATTGTTTTTTTTGTTTAGTTGATTTATCTCTTTGAAAAAGCAGGGTGTTAAAATCCCCTACTATGATTGTGCTAGCGTTTATTTGATCTTTTAATTTCAGCAGTTTTGTTTTATGAAGATAGGTACTCCAGTATTTGGTACATATATGTTTATCAATGTTATCACTTCTTGTTGGATTGTTCCCTTAACTAATATGTAGTGACCTTCTTTTTCTCTTCTAATCAGTTTTAGCTTGAAGTTTACCATATCTGATATTCGAATTGCTACCCCTGCTTCATGGTCCTGGTTCATGAAATGTTGTTTTCCATCCTTTAGTTTTTAGTCTATGAATATCTTTTTGGATTAGGTGAGTTTCTTGAATGCAATAGACTGTTGGATTCTGTTTTTTGATCTGGTCTGCTAATCTGTGTCTTTTAATTCGGGAGTTGAGGCTGTTAACATTGAGAAATATTACTGAAATGTGTTGGTTATTTACTATCATTGCCTTTTAATCTATTGATGAATCCTTTGTTTCTCTTTTCTTGTCATTTTTTTTTTCTCGTTTATCCAGGACCTCACTAGTTTCTTCTATGTTTTTAGCTGTATCCATTTCGTTTTTTCTGCCAAGAATATTCTCAAGTATTGGCTGGAGATTTAGCTCAGTGGCTGGAGTGCTTGCCTCACAAACACAAGGCTCTCTGAGTTCAATCCCCAGCACAAAAAAAGAAAGAAAAAAAAATTTTTCTCAAGCACTGGTTTAATACTCATGTATGTTTTGAGCTGGTCTTTTTCATGGATTTCCTTATTTCTTCATCCATTTTGAAGGATAACATTGCTAGATAGGTTAATCTTGGTCGTAAGTTATTTGCTCTTGGGGCTTGCAATACTCCACTCCAAGCTCTTCTGCCCCTTAGGCTTTGTGTTGAGAAGACTTTTGTGATTCTAATTGTTTTACCTTTGTATATGACTTTTTCCCCTCTAGCTACTTTTACTTTTTTTTTTTTTTTTTTTTTTGGTCCTGGGGATCAAACTCAGGACCTTGTGCTTGTGAGGCAAGCACTGTAACCACTGAGCTAAATCCCCAGCCCCTCCCCTCTGGCTACTTTTAAAATTCTGATTTTTTTTGCTGAATATCTGGTAATTTAACAAAGATATGCCTTGGTGAGCTTCTTTTTTCATTGTAATTATTTGGTGTTCTATAAGCATTGCTTATTTGTATTTTAAACTCTTATCTTATATTTGGGAAATTTTCTTCAGTGAGTTCTGTAAACATGTTAATAAATCCATTTGTCCTACCTTCTAGTTTTTCTTCAACTCCAATTAGCCTTACATTGTTCTTCTTATTGTCATTTAGTAGCTGCTGGATAATGTCTTGTTCTCTTATTTTCTTTATGGCTTCTTTCAGCTCTTCATCATAATTCACTATTTTGTCTTCAGTATCAGACACTGTCTTCATATTGGTCATTTCTGCAATTTATGTATTCTATACAATTTTTTATTTTGGATATTTCTGTCACCTTTTCGAGGATTCCATATCCTTGTTGAATCTGTCATTAAAATTTTGAACTGTTGTGGTTAGCTCACCCAGTTTTTGTTTTTGTTTTTTTCCTATTTCCCCAAAATTCACCATGGACATACTAAGTGAGATTGCTGTGAACTTTTGATTCATTTCCTCTTTGAATTCATCTAGTTTCTTCTTTCCTTCTATGAACTTCTCATACATTACTGCTATTGATGTTTGTTTCCTTCTCCCTTTGTGACTCCTTGCTCTCCCTTGGGAGAGTTGGGAGAATCTGAGGATCTTCTGTTTCCTTGCTACCCATGCTCCTGTGAATATTGGAGAGATTATATATATCTCCCTCTTTTTTCCCTGCCTTTTCGTGGGTGGTACTGCAGGTTGAGGACTTGAAAAGTGAGAAGAGTTTGTGCCTTATATGGAGAATTTTAGTTGGCTGCTGCCTCCCCATAAATAATTTTCAGCTTTGTATGTCCAGAGTTAGTATTTACTTGTTCTGATACTTACTTGACATGATTTGGAATTTGTCCCTATGTTTTGCCAAAAGAATTACTTCTGGTTATCACAGCATCCACAAACTCAATCATATAATACTTCTATATAATAGTTCTTGGTGTTTCACTTTCCTCCTATCCTTTATGCACACTGTGATGGTTATTTGTGGTTGTTCTGTAATGAAGTAGTTGCCATGGGATGAGAAGAATGGGAGGTGGTTGGATGAGGAGTGTTAGACGCTTAAGAGGGAGGTTTGAAGGAGGAATAGAGGTAGATGAAAAGAAAATTTTTATGTGTGTTCTGATTCTATTGGAGTACTTTTAGTTGAGTTGAAGTGTTAGTACTGAGAGTTCTCAGAAGATATTTGTGGGGGCAAGGGAGAGGTAGATGAGAAAATAGGTTAACTTTGTGATTGAGGAAAGCTACGTGGTTGTCAAAGCCTGCTCATAGGGAGGACAATAGGCTAAGTAAGATATAAAGGAACCAAAGGCTTTTGTGATAGGGAGGATCCACAGTTAATACTAGAGAGGGTAGGAGTGACTGTGAGGGAGCTAAGTACAGGAAATTCGAAAACTTAGGAAGAGGAGTTTGTGCGTTTGGGAAAAGAATAGAGATCTGTTAATATTGTTTCAAGCATTTGAGGTGAAGAAACTAGATAGGGAGCTGAGATGAAGGAAAGAACCTAGATACCTATTAAATCAGAGCCAGTGACAAAACACATATAAAACATGACAACCTAATAAACACAAGAAATCATTAAAGAATACAACATAGACACATGTTACTAAATGAATCAAGAAATAACAAAAATTTAAACATATATGATGTCTGACAGGGACACAGATTAGATGTTCCAGTGAAACATTGCATAAATGATTGTCAGGTACCTTCTTTGCCAGAGAGTCTGAATCTTCACACCCCAATAACTCCTCTGGTCACTCCATTGCAACACCAAAGTCAACTCAGACTCAGGACTTCTTTTAGCCAGGTTGCAGGCATTCTTGCAGAGACTGTTCCACACTGAGTTGTTGGGTTGGGAATTCTTGCTGTCCCTCTACCTGGGTGTGATGGCGGAATTGGCACACAGATCCACTGGCACGAAATTGTCCACTGAGTCAGGATTATCCCTATGCAATCAAATCAGCTGTACTAGTAAAAACCTAATTCATTACAGTGGTATCAGGGCTAGTTGGAAAATAACATACCATGAGACCCTGTTTGGGGTCTCCCTTCGGCCTAGAAAAGAAATCCATAGTATAAGCATCTAATAGCCCAAGTTTTGACGCACTAAATATAAGCACTAAATATGATATCTGTGGTGGACTTATTATTGTGGTCAACTTGAGCAGGAATGGCCAGCTGAACTGAGTTGGTGTGGTTCTGGGCGTAGAAGAGCGACATGAAAGTTACTGCCAACACAACATAAAGGAGAACGGGAGCAGAAGATGACACCCAGCAGTTTCCCAGGAGAAGCTCTGTTGTGACTGGTTCTCCTGAAGGGAACTCAGCTGTTCTTATTGCAGAAGGAGCTCTGGACCTTGCTGTCATCTGGGATGGCTACTGTTCTCTTTGGGATGGTTACCGTTCTCTTTGGGATGGCTATTGTTCTCTTTGGGATGGCTACTGTTCTCTTCGTCTCTGTTGCAGGCATCATATCCTGGTTCCAGTATAGATTTCTTTGGCCTTTTAGTGCAGACACGGATGTACATGAGACATTGCTGTGGGCTCCCAGCCCTTGATTGGATCTTTTGGGGGTCCAGTACATAGGTAGATATCTGTATTCTTCCTGCATTTGGCTTGCAGGTAAATGTTGTAAGTGTCCTGTATTAAATCTGCCCTCTTGCAAACCACTGATTCTAGAAAAGTAACTAATACGATGTCTATGTCTCCTCTAATGGTGAAAAACAGCATTCCACAGTAATTTTATAGAATCAGTTATCTGAAGACCAGGGGTTTAGGGACTGGGTAATGCTGGGGGTGATGGGAGGGACAAAAAGTTTTTTGTAAGGTTTTTCTGTTATCTGGTATGGGGAGCAGGGAATGGGGGACAAAGAATCCTAATGATGATAAAGGTGTGCTATATATTTAGATGGAGATAATAGGGAAAGCTGGGTACAAAATTGGTAGTGAGAAATGGGGATAGGAAAAGATTCTATGATTAATACAAATATTTTTTCTTCTTCTTTCTTTTCTTTTCCAGGGAAAGCATGAACATAGTCCCCCAGTAACACAAATTGTGCAGTTGAGTTTCTCACATTTGGGGAAATCTCAGGGGTCAGCACATCTGGAGTGTAATGGATGAGCCTCGCCCTGGGAAAACCACCTTGGTGATCATGGTATCTCCGCTGCCACGTAAGTATGATTGATACAGATATTAAAGAAAAAGTTAAAGGGAGACAAATGAAAAGAGGGAGAAGAAAGAAAAGAAAAATTGAGGAAAAATAAGAAACAGAAGCCTGGTGAAAAGATACGGTTAATGTAGGAGGTGTAACATCTGGGGAGGGTTGCACACCATGCTACGCTATGCCACCCTGTAATGTCCAGGGGTGGACAGCAAGCCACTGCTCTGCCACATGCCACTGCTCTCTGCTGGAACACAGAGCTCCCAGTGATCGTAAACTCAGCATCAGTAAAATAACTCAAGAAGCAATTTAAAAAGAGGACAATTGATTTGAAGGGGGGAAGGGGGGAGGGGCATGTTGGACAGCTTCTCTGGACAACTAGGGAGTATTTAAAAGTGAATAACTCAGGGATTCCTCCTCTGCAGCTCCTTTCATTGAGATCCTTGTCCCAGGTAGGCTCCTGGAATCTGACGGCTCCCTGGCTTGTCTCTCATTCTAACCTTGGATTTCTTATGTCTGTGAGACCATTTCCCTGTCCCTGGTAGAGAGTAAGATTATGGGTGGGGGCCTTAAAGATAGGTACTCTAGGCCCAAGGATTAAATAAAGGGAAAGTTTGGGATTCTTATGTTAATCACACTACCTGGGAACTTCCTTGTCGTGAGTTCTTTGCCTTCCACTTCCTACTTGCTTCAGTCTAGCTGCCTTTGTCAATCTAATTGCTCAAGTCTAGCTGCCTTTGCCCTCCTAATTGCTGGAGTCTTGCTGCAGAGGCCAAAGATGTCTTATTAATTTGTAATAAGGCTCAATGAGGCCTTCATCTTATCTTTTCCCTACCTATGGCGCCTCCTCTCCCTACAGAGGGATATAAAGGGACGGGGTGAATTCCCTCACCTTTTGAGGACTGCATTGGAAGAAAGAGGCAAGAGGAAGAGAAGCACACGCACAAAGCAACATGCTCATATAAGAAAAAAGGGGAAAAAGGGGGAGTAGAAATAGGGGAGGAAAATGAACAAAAGAAAGAAGACAGCAACAAAAGAAAACAAAAAATTTAAAAATACAATAAAGCCAAAAACAATTTAAAAGAAGTTTTCTATTTTTGGAACATGTGGCTCTTTACCTCTGCCTAGGATTAAAGAGCAAAGCTCAAATCCGAGCGTCTCTCTGTTCTGCTGGCAGCCTAAAACAGCGCTCCACCTCCAAGACGGTGCTGTACACAGCAATCAGGTTACAGTGAGCGCAGGTCACCAATGTGAGGTTTCCATCCTGCGAAACTCAGGCTGAACCTGCCCTCTGACCACATGAGCCTGGTCCGCCTTCACCGGCTCCAGCCCCTCAGCGGGACACCCTGTATGTAGCCTGCTCTCCGACCGCTGGCCGTCTCCGCAGCTGCCCTTCGCTCATCCGCACTGGGCTGGACGGTGTGGACTGTGGATTGCAGCCAGCGGCTGCTCTGGGACCCAGGTTCAAATATTCAGCCCCTCTCTGCACCGGCAACCTGCAGGCTCCTGTTCCGCGACTGTGGCAGCAGACGCTGCGCCAAGGTCACTTACAAACCGTTGACTGTGGAAGGCCACTCTGGAGGCAGCGAGCCGCGTTTTCCCCGCAGGCTCCAACCCCCAGTGCGGTTCTGCAGCTCTGCGGTTCTCCACGAGCCAAAAGTTCCGTCTCACCTTGTCTTCCGGGTGGCGGCCAGCCAGCCTCTGCTAGCAGTGCCGCAGTCTACAGGGATCGTCCTCTCTCCTGCATGATGTGATTTCTTAGGTATCACTTAAAACATTTTTCGTCTCCTTTGTCAGTTCCCACCTGGTTCCCGGGTAACCTCCTCTCACTTTGATGCCTGTTCAAGCTACTGTTTTCCAGGTTCTAGAAACTTTGTCCTGGAGAAGATGAGTTGCTGGAGCTCACTACTCTGCCATTTTTCTTCCTCCAAAAAGCCCTTCTTTATAGCTTATATATTTAATTAAAGTGAATGAAGTTCAATGTTTAAATAATCTTGCAAGAATGTTTTCAGTATCCCTTGAGATCACTGGATACTCTACACAGAGATCAGGCTGTGAGTCTCACCCCGACCACATTTAATGACCAAAGGAAGAAGAAAAAAACCTGGTGGAAATAGGCGTAAGAGTAGAAGAAAGGAGGCAATTCTAAATCAATGGAAATTTAAAATTATATATTTTAGGAAAAAGGTTAATTTATTACTTCCATAAACTCTACAAATTAGATACAAAAGTATAAGTAACTATTCCAGAATTACATCAGAAGAGTTAACAAAAAAAACTACAATTCCCAACTAAATCAGGAACATAAATCTCTATTGCCAATCAGCCACCTCAAAGGAGTTGGGTGTAGATGCAATTTAGTTACCAGGATGAGGATGGGAACTGCACACACGCTGAGTTCCAAAGACACCTACATCTTCTCATGTCCTTCAGCATACTTCAACCCATGCAGGCTGTCATGTCTATCTCCCTGACATGAACCAGTGTCTCCCATCTTAAAACCAAAAACCAAAAAGGAAAATTCAAGACTCCAGTGAGATCAAAACAAGTTTTCTTAACTTCATGCCTCACTTGTCTTTACATGATTCTTGCAGAATAATTCCATACCAGTTGCCTCCACTTTACCTCCTGGTATCAATTCAACACTGATCAGACTTTTAGTCCCACTCACGCCATGGGTGCTGCTCTTGAGCAGGCCTTGAAGGCACTCCTTGGCAAATCTGTTGGCCATCTTTATCTTGTGCAGCAATAGCAAATTTACTCATTATAGCCCAAAACTCCAATGTCCACAAGTGGGACAAACTATGATACATCCATACAACGGAACTACTTAGCAATAAATGAATGCATTACTGAGACATGTGGTGATATAAATAAATCTTGAGATTAGTGTGATGAGTGAAAAAAACCAGATCAACCACAATAGAGTACATATTCTATTAATATATACTTCTATTAATATAAATTCTTAGGCTAGTCAAATCTATACCATCATAAAAGAAATCAGGACAGTGATGGCTGAGTGCATGGGGTACCTAGCTCAGTGACAGAGTGCTTGCCTGATGTGCATGAGGCCCTGGGTTCCATCCCCAGCTCCACCAAAAGAAAAAAAAGAAAGAAAAAAAAGGTGGTGTTTTCATGGAAGGGGGCTGATTGGAAAAGGGCACAAGGGAAATTTTTAGGATGATAAATATTCTTTATATGTTGATTGTGGTATGGGTTTCATAGGCATATTTATCAAAACTGATGAAACTACACTTGTGATTTGTGCATTGCACTATGTGAAAATACTGGCCAAAAGGGAACCAAGAGACGGTGGGAGGGTTAAGGAAGGAGAAGGGAGGGGAAGTGGATTAAAAAAATAATTAAGATGTGTTATGTACATGTACCAGCTCCCTACAATGAATGTAATCATTATATACTGCAAACATGTACTAATAAAAACAAAGACTGCCTTCTCAATTATATGCCGTGTCTGGGGAATACACAATTTTTCAAAATATAACTCACTAAGTTTTTAAAACATTGTCACCACATATACAAATTTTTTATTGTCTAAATATGTATAGATGTCTTTAGTATACATCATCTGAACATACTTTAGTGAACATAATTTTATTATAAAAAGTGGAAACCATGTAAAATTTATTATATATGTATATTAGTCTGCAATGTGATCCTATATTAAATGTTATAAATAATAAAAAAAATACTGGCCAATTTTTTATGTTCCTGCCCAATCTCTCAATACCTCTTAGAAACGAACACTATCTTTCCCTGGCTCTAGAGATCACAAACCTACTCTGGTTTCCTCTGGCCTCTCGGCATTCTGACTTCCCCTACTGATACTTTCCTATTTCTTTGCTACTTGTGTGATACTTGTCTTCTTTCTGTTTCTGAAACACACTGAGCTTTTCCCTCTGAGCCATTGCTTTTGCACAGCCGTGTCCATGCCTGGCTGCCATGAGAAAGTCCTTATCATTCAGCTCAACTATCATGGCCTCAGAGACTCCCTATCCCCACTATTTAATGTCCCCCTCTCACCCCAACTCATTCTATTTTTGTTTTATTGTTTTCATACATGTGTTTCTAGCTTGAATCTTTATTGTGAACTTGTTTACTATTTGTTTTCTTCCCAAGAATGTGAAGTCCCTGAGAACAAATGTAGTATCTGCTGTAGCCCTCACCTATGGCCTGTCACAGCCAGCCTCCATGATGGACCCAGCTGTCTTGGCCCCTGCTTCCCATCCCTCTGTGTAGCTCCTTCCAACAATGAATCGGGGCTGTCCCGTGTGACCAGTAGAAGGCAAAGACGGTGACAGCGCGAGACCTTCTGCCTTGGTCTCTTGGATTGCTTTCCTTAGGGGAAGCCAGTCGCCACACTGAGGGGTCACTTGGGAACCCTGTGAGAGGAGCGGAGGTCTTTGCTAACGTCCAACACCAATCTTCCGGCCACATGAGTGAGCCATCTTGGAAGCAGATCCTTCAGGCTTAGTCAAACCTTTGCTGGGCTGTGGGCTGCAAACTCATGAGAGGCTCCAAGTCAAACCAGAACTGCCGGTGACGCTGGGCTCAAATTCCTTATCTGTAAAAGTTGTGAGGTGAGAAATGAGTATTGTTGCTTTAGGCCATTAAGATCCTCGGTGGTTTGCTGTACAGCATTAGATGAGTAATACAAATAGTTACATTTTATTCACTTGAAAGGGATCCTCCTCAAAAAAAAAAAAAAAAAGAAAAAGAAAGAGATCCTCAAACTATGGGTTGAACTCCTGCATGTCATTTGACATCCATCAGCCCGTCAAGACCCCTTACTGAGCACACACTGTAGCAAACACTGCTAAGCTGGAGGTGCAGAGCTGACCTCCTGCCAGCAAGCAGCCCTTGATACAGTTTGGAAGACAAGACAGTGCTGTTGATGTAATTTGGGATACAAATAAGATCATGTGAAAAGTTAGCAACAAAAAGAAATTGAGGAGACGACGATTTAGAGAGAAGCAACAGATTTCAGGCTTTGGTTGCCATGAAAAGTTTTCTTGGTAGCAATGGACAAGAACATGAAAACATAATGTAGATCTAGAATATTTGTGGTTCTCAAACCGTGAAATTCATCCGAATCACCTGGGGGGCTTGTTAAAACTGGTATTTCTGGCCCCTGTCCTCGGAGTTTCTACTTCAGTCATCCTGGTGAGGAAGAAGAACTTGCATTTCTAATGAGTTCCTAGAAGGTGCTGACCTGAGAGCCACACTCAGAGCCCTGTTAAAAATGTGCACTCTTGCACTCTCGGGCCCCACCCCACACCTACCAAGTAAGAATCTACCGTTAACAGCATCCCTGGGGGAGGGGCTGCCCATTAAATCTCCAGAAACCCAAGGACTGAGGGAAGGAAGGTTGTGTACCTCCAGGAAATGGGCAAATGCTGGACTGGCCATGCACATCAGAGGTCAGGCTCAGCCTGTGAACACAAGAGAGATCTACTCTATGGTCAGCCCGTTTGGGCTTCACTGATTTCCTCGGGCAGACCCCCCCCTTTTTTTTTTAAAAAACTCAATGATTTTTGTTGCACCTGTATTCCTCATCAGTTCTCTGCAGGTACGTGGTTTGATTCACTTCCTCGCCAGCTTGGCGCTTCGCCACCAGAACTTGGCAGCTCAACTAACTGTGCCCCCCTGTGAGTGAGTGGATGTGACACAACCATGGAAAACTGTGAAAGGTCAAGGGACTACTGCCCCATGCAAAAGTGGAGAGGCCCGGATGCCTTCTGCAAAGCCAGGGAATCTGAGCGTGGGATGGCTTCCCTACCACTGGTGAAGTGAGACGTGGGTATCAGAATGAACACCTCCACGGCCAGCATGGAACAGTGCTGAGCAACTCTATGCTAACTCGAGGGGAATGAGCTGTTCTCCCCTGATGGTTACGGCATCAGATAGATGTGGTGGCATCAACTGCTGCCGTGTTCAGCCCAAGGAATTTTATCTTGTGCCTCTTGCGCTGATAGGAAGACCACACCCCGCCATAAAAAGAGGCGCCTCGAAGCCTGCTACATCGTGTCAGGATACAGCGACAGCCCCTTCCTCAAACTTCCTGACCCTGAGTTTCTCTTCCCTTTTCCTCCTCCCAAGGAGATGTGACGCGTATATTTCCCAAAACAGCAAAATCGGGCCAGGAATGTAGCTCAGTGGTAGAGCTCTTACCTCACATGCATGAGGCTCTGGGTTTGATGTCCAGCACTCAAACAAAACAAAACATGCAAAACAACCAAAAACCCCCAACAAAACAAAAACTGCAAAATAGTGGGCTATCTGTTATATAAATACCGATGAATTTATTCAATCATTCAGTTCTCTCAAGTAGAGGTTCCCAAACTTTCTCTTTCATGGTATTGTTTTCAGTGTACGCCAAGCCCAAAGAAATTCCTAATGGTTCTGCCATTTCATGTCCCATAATCTTGGTAGACATTTAAACAAATACACATAAATTTAAAGAAAATAATTTTCAGATGACCGCACTTACTCTCAACATGTTCCTGCTAGTTGGGTATTTAACTTATCAAAGTTTGAAGCAGACTGAGCACTACCAGCCCTTGCTTTCTGTGTCTTATTGATTTGGGGACCTAATGTGAAGACTACAAGCTAGCTGGAGCCAGCAGTTTGTACAATGTCTGGCAGCTGTTGAATACCTCTGTTTTTCCCTTAAAAAATTGATACATTTCATGGTATCCCTGTGAGCTTGCTGGAATGCCCCAGGGAGCCACCAGGTCATATGAAAAGCTGGAAAAATAAGCAACTCAAAAAATTCTGGTGTTCCATGATGCCCCAGTCTCCCCATGGACTTCAGTTTAGGGAAACACATTCCAACGAACAAAGGTAATTATGAAGGGGTCCATTTTTCCCTGATGTTGTGACCCATTATCCTACCTGATTCAAAAGTTTTACCCATTTTAAGTCTTTAATATTACAGAGTAAATAACTTAGTTGGTTCAGAATTACGCTTGATGGAGAACATATCGGCTGGTCATCTTGCTGAATTTGTACAGAGGTGTCTCCTACTGACCTTTGAGCTGGCCGATTCTTTGTCCCAGGGGAACTGTCCCATGAGATTCGGGGTGGTTAGTGGCATCCCTAGGCCCTACCCTTCAGGTGCCAGTAGCATGTCCTCTCAGTCACGATGACCCAAAACATCTCCCACCATCCCTAAATGCCCCCTGGGCAAAGCCGTCCCTAGCTAAGGAGGACTGTGTCATGCTTATGCAAAAACCACACCCAGGCTGTCAGATTTTGAAAGTAAAACTTCAAGATAGCCACTTACATTTAAATTTCAGATGAACAGCAATTTTTTGTATTGGTATAGCTCCAAGAGGCAATGAGTTGGCCTGTATTTTACCTATCAAGCCGACACCAGAAAGATTGAGACGCGGAACATTTCCACACCCTCGCAGGCTCCTACGGGCCCTTCCCAGTCCATACTCGCGCCTCAAGGCAGCTGCCATCTTGAGTGAAGTCAACCTGTGCTCTTGTGAAACCCAAAGCAACGTTTCTCCACATTACTTTTCCTCTGTTGCCCAATTTGGGTTTCTCTGGGGCCTCACTGCTTCTCACTTCTGAACATCAAGAATCTCCTGGACCAGCCCGTGGACCTTTTCTGTTTCCCTCCTGCTCCCCTCATCCTCGGTGACCCGCTCAGCTCTTTGCTTTGCTTCCTCTGCCCACCGCTGATTCCTCCACAGAGAGAGGAACTGAGAACTGATCCCGCAAGAAGACAGGGCTCTGCATTCCTCTCATCCCTCTTGTGCTGCTCCTGCCACACATGTTCTGGATTCTGCATGATCATAAGACAGAACCAGGCTGGAAAGACTTGTTTGTAGGGGAGAGAGGAATTTGGAGTGCGCATTTGGGGCTGTGGACAAGGGGCACCAGGTTACACAGGGCTACAGGGGCAATATAATTAATCCCTGCAGCCTTGGTAGGGCCTCTCCTGCCTCAGCTCCATTACATTTTTAGGTTTTGCTTTGGTTTGGTTTTGGCACTGGGGATTGACCCCAATGCCTTCGCGCTGATATACACCTTCCATCCTTTTTATTTTGCAACAGAGTCTTGCTAAGCCTCTAAATTGCCCAGGTTATGCTCGAACTCAGAATCCTCTTGCCTCAGGCTTTTAGGATTCTGTGATTACAGGCAAGCACAAAACACTCATCTCTATTAGACTCTTACCAGGCACCTAACTACGGCATGAGACTGAAGGACAAGACTGGAAGTTCCTCATTTGCAGAGTAAGAGCAAGCTGCAAGTTTCCTCCTTATGTTGATGCCTCTCTACCACATACTCTCATTTTATGATACTTACACCCTGAAGTATTCCGTTTTCTTGTTAATACAAGTGTCACATCAGCCGCTTTTCCTACATAGATGATTAATGGGATGATTTGGGCAGCTCTGAATTCTCAGAGAACCGGCGAATGTGGGCGAGAGTCGCCGTCATGAACAAGGTAATATTTTGACACCAAAAAGCAACCCTTGATCTCACTTAGGTGGATGTGACTCGGGGAAGTTTCCAGAGGAGGAAGATGGTGTGAGCTGAGATTTTTAATCTTAGATTTTGCTAAACGGTAGTGACAGAAGAAGTGTGTCTTGAGTTAAGAGCACATAGAAGAACGGTCAGAATCCAGTACGGGTTCTGTGATAAGAAGGGGGGTAGGATTTATATCCTGGGCGGAGATGGTAAGGTAGACAGGTAGGACAAAGATGAGGGTGGAGTGAAGTGGGGACTTCGACATTTTCTGTGGGGCTCAGGGAGCTGTAAGAACCTGGTCAGATCACCCTGGTGGTTCTGGGAAAGTAGACTAGAGCAAGGAGATTTGTAATTTAGCTCAAAGGGGCCAGTCAGTCACCTATTAGTGTGAATTTATATACAACCATTCCTTCCGTCCAAAGTTCTAGTTAGAACTAGAGGAGCTGGACATCTCCTTGAGGATACAGCAGGACAGTAGAGACCACAGTGGGAACTTATGTTTTTCAGGCGGGGTGGAAGGGTCCGCCTCACTGCAGAGCAGCCCGCTCCACAGCCCGCAGCCCCTGAGCACATGGGAGTGGGGCAAGGAGGAAGGGAAGCATGGATTATAGAGAGGGTGGATGGAGTAAAGATGGCCCACCTCCTGTGCCTGCCTGGGCTGGGCACTCACCACATCACTGGGCTTGTGGGACTTTGATTCCCCTCAGCACCCGAATGACAAAGGCACAGCATCTCCAGGACACCAGCTCTGTTTATTAGCCCGTCCAGGAATGAGCCCAAGATGAAGAGAGCAGACAGTCTGCAGATGAAGTCATCAAGGACTGTGCTCTGCAATCCGTGTGGTACCTCATTTAACGAGAGCAGGAAACAGTAGTTTACAACTGCAAAGCACAAAAACTGCTCTTCCAGAAAGTTCTGAGGTCCTGGTAGGAACAGTGAGCTTACAGGCTGGAAAGGTCACAAAGGGAAGTTGACCTGCACCATGGAAAACTAAAAAATGACTTGTTACATCCCTTGTCATGGGTCTCATTTGTTTAAAATCAAATCCATCTGTTCATTTCACACCCTTTGTTCCACTTCCTTGCTGCAATCCACAGTGGATTACTCCATGACTTTAAAAACTGGCTGCGTTTACAATAAGCTAATAACTTATTTTGTGGTTAACTGTGTCAAGATATTCTGGGACGCTGCCAACATTTCCTCATATCCTCCCCCACCCCTCTTGTGCACATTGACCAGGAAAAGCCTTTAAGTCCCCTTCACCAACACGCTCTTAACAGGCTCTGAAGGGACACAGTTCTCATCCCTCTTTCAGACCTGCCTCTGTGCCTCAAATAACCTGCGAGCGCTTCTTTGCCTCCCATGGGCCACGCGTTACAAAGGACTTCGTGGCCCAATTGACCCCATTTATGATCTCCAAATCTTAATTTCAAATGACGCTTGCTCCTTTTCAGGAAAGAATTATCTTCTATGCAATAAACCAGGGTCCCCGAAGGCATTCATTTGAGATGCATCGATTCCTTTAAGGTCTCAGAACCCGTTAAAATATGTACAGTATTTCTGCTTAACTGTTGGCTTGTTGGAAAAATGGGCTTGCATGCAAGTTATAATTCAAAGAAAGGCACTTGGGGTTGTTGGCCAATCCATTCATAGGAACATTTGCTGATTGGGAAAATATTTTATTTTTTGGCTTAATCTTTTGCCAGAGCACACAAAGTAGTGAAGGTTGTTATGTTTTATTTGTTGGACCTAATTTGAATGCAATGGAATTTGTGATTTTGTCATTGTTGCTGATTAAGAAATGACTAGCTGGCATTAAATCCAGTCAGATTTTCATTTTTCCCCCTTATTGAGGGCAAGTTACGGCTCGATATTAACATTGACTCACCCCTGTCTTGTTCTGAAAGGCCAAATATTTGGGAAAGCTTGTATTTATGAAATTGGATATTAAAATGACAAGTGGTTTAAGCTGAAGAGTGGGTGTTGAAAGATCCCAGCACAGGCACTTATAGTAATTTTACATTTTTCATTACTGAGGTAATTAAAAAATTCCTTAGGGCTGAATTATAGTAAAATTTTATGTAACCTTATACCAAGCATAAACTAATTTTCTTTCCCACTGGACAGTGCTAATTTAAATAGGAAATATTTTTAGTTCTATCTCATTTATTTATATCATGAAAAATCGGAAGCCTTACTAATTTTATTCAACATCATTTCCTCCTAAGTATTCTGAGATTCAGTAACTGATATATTTAGTATTAAAAGCTGAACGTAGATGGAAGATGTATTTTCAAATTTAAAAAAAATCTATTTTTGCTCACAAGTGACCTTTACCAGTTCATTCCTTTGGTGCCCTCAGAGAAGTTCAAAGGTTTGATGAGCTTTTTATGTCTTAGACTTTCATGAAGGTCATAAAAATGTGCCCAGAAATTTTTCTTTTTAATTTTTTCTTTCTTTGTTTTTTGCAAGGGTTGCTGGGGATCGAACTCAGGGCCTGTGCGCTTGCTAGCCATGCGCTCTACCACTGAGCTATGTCCCCAAGCTAAACTCCACAGTCTTTAATGTTAAGACTGTGGAATATATAAAGGCTGCTTGTCTTGGACAAGTGCTTGACATATCTTTATCTAGAAAAGAAATTTAAAGAGCTAAACTCTCTCTCCCATACTTCAGTCCTGTGCTCGAAGTCGCAAGTACAACACTCGATAAAGCCCTGTCACTAAAGCCCAAAGGGTGCGTTTGGTGTATGGCTGCTCCTCTGGCATTAACTTCGGGGTTCGCTTTTGCCTTGCTCATGGAAAAAGTGAATGTGGCATAGGAGAAATGGTACAGAGTCTGATGAAAAACGATCCTACCAAGAAAGGAGAGAAGGAAGGGAGGGCATCAGCTCATGGAGCAGCAATGTCCTGTCACGGCCTTCCATCTGGCCGTCTTGCCTGAGACAAGCACGGGGTGGAGGTAGGAGGGAGGACAGAGCAAGGGTGCTGTACCCAGAGCTGGCCGGCTCCTGGTGTCTGGGCCCAGCGAGTCTGCGCTTCGGAAGCGGGGGCGCCGGCCTGCGGAGACAGCACACGCTGCGGGCTGTGGCAGGAGGACCTGCAGGAAGGAGAAGACAGCAGGGCGGGGGAGGCAGGGAGGGTAGCGCCTCCCCAGCGAGGTGCTCCATGGGGTGAGAATCTCCAGCGTCACTTCTGTCACCGTCCGGCAGCGAAGGAAACAAACACTGACCAGGTCACTTGGGCGAACTGCCACAGCTCCTAAGGTGTCAAGTGAGAGCCGGTTGGCCTGCCTCTTCTGCTGTGTGTTGCTGGCATCCTCAGAGATTTGTTGTGGGTGTTTGTCCCTTGTTATGGGATACATTCCGTGTCCCTTCTGCGTCCCTCACCCACACCCATCTCGGGAGTCTTCCACCCCAGCTCTGCAGTGGGAGACTCAGACAGACCCCGGGCCTCTCCTGGACTGCTCCGAACGTCCCCTGCAGCCTTGGTAGGGCCTTTCCTGCCTCAGTTCCCCGGTGGGGCACGCGAGCAGAGACTTTCATACAGAGCACAGTGGTCCTGCGCACCCACTTGCAGGTTCGCATCTATGGACTGAACTAACGACCACAAAAATCTGAAAACATTGTGTCTGCATTGAACATGTACAGATTTTTTTCTTGTTGTTCCCCAAACAATACAGTAACATTTCTGTAGCATTTACATTGTATGAAGTATTGTAAGCAAGCCCAAGATGATCTAAGACATACGGAGGTGTGCATAATATACATGCAAATACTGCGCATTTAATATAAGGCGCTCAAACATCCCTGGGGTTTGGTATCTGTTGGAGCCAGCTTCCCGTGGATACTCCAGTGTGCCTGGACTAGTTTCTACTTAGGGGGCTCCATTCTGTACAGCTGATTAGTGTGTGTAAAGGATTATTCGAGGCCTAGTGCTGGACACTTTTGGATTAAAGAAAAAAAATCTCTGTTTAAGAGTCATGATCAGGGCTGGGGATGTAGCTCAGTGATTAGAGTGCTTGCCTTGCAAGCACGAGGCCCTGAGTTCGATTCCCAGCACCAGAGGGAAAAAAAAAAAAAACCAACCAACCAACCAAACAAACAAAAGAGTTATGATCACTGAAACAAGCCTTCAGGACGGGAAGAAGCACAGATAAGGAAATTCCAGATCCCACAACTGGCAAGTGGAAAAGAACATCTAGGACACAATTTTGCTGGGACCTCCTTACATTTCTGTTGTTTGGGTGAATCTCCCCTGCCCATTTTCACAACCAGTGGAGCTGCGATGATGTGCTTAAATCAACCTTGCAAATCACAAGGTTGGAAAATTTCCAACCAAAACTGGTTTCTTTTTCTCTTGGAGGTGATTTTTTTGTCTAATGTCATACATATCAAATATGGTAATGAGCTGAAAAATAAAGACTTGCAGCACTCATTTTTTAAAGAGGTTTCTGCATATCAGCAAACGCATCAGGAACTATATTTGCCTTCCAGTGGTTAATCCGGCCCAGAGAGATGGCAGGTGTTTCTGCCTCTGTATTACTAATCTGTAAAGATTAGATGTTTCTATCATTTTTAGGAAGTGATTAGCTTTCTTGGAGGTTTTTTTTTTTTTCAGACTTCTTAAGGGTCTTTGGAGGTAGACATCATTTAGGAAGGGAGTTCACAAGCTTAGCTAGGAATTCTGCATTTCTCTTTGACACAGATAGGCTCTTAACCCCTTCCTGCGTGGGCTCCTATAACCTTAAGACTCAGCCCAGCCAGCCAGCCTCCTTACCCGAAGGCAAGAGTGTAATTACCGTAATGTTAGTAAAATCATTAGCAAGTAGATCTGGTTGACCGAAACATTTTTGTTTATGTGCTTTTCAACTGACAGTCTCTGGATGCAAATGATCAGACAGAGCATTGGTTACCATTTCCATGTTGGTTCTCTTGAATGGAAGCAGATTAGGAAAACCGAGTTGCCTGATTCTCAGCTGTCCATTTACCTGCACTGTTTAACTCTAGCAGAGCTGTCCTCCCTCTCTGCACGGTTGACTTTTGCAAGCAGTCTGTTTCATCTTTCTTCAAAAGTAGCATTGAGGCAACTGCTGCCACATCTTGCAATTTATCTGTTTACATGCCTGTCTTTTCCACTAGACTGTGAAATCCCCAGCAGCGGGGATTCTGTCTTATTCATCTTTGTAGCTCGGGATTTGCCAAGCTCGCCATACAGCAGGTCTTTTATAAATTATGTTAATTAAAAAAATGCTTGAGTTGCTACGATGACTAGATTTTTCTTTAATCAGGCTTTTCCTCCCGTATCTTAGCTATCCTTTCTAAATCTTTTAGATTGAACATGTATTATTTATGTAATAACAAAAAAGATTCAGGGTTGGGAGTGTAGCTCGGTGATAGAGTTCGTGCTCAGCATGCACTAGGTGCTGGGTTTCACTACCTGGCACCTCACATGCAAAAAAGACTTAAATTAACATCAGGGTGTTTCTATTTCATTCTCTGGAAACATTTCTGCTATTGTATTACATGGTTAGCTTTTGAAAAACAATCCAGACAAAGCATAAATCAGTGTTGCAAGCATGTTTTACAGATGCTTGTATTATTTTTTGAAATTCATCTGACTATACACAGACACATGGACCTACTACATCTAAGAAATGGTCTTCATCTGCTGGCCAGAGATCTGCAACCTGTTGCGTGGCGTGGTCCCTTCATCTCTTTTAGGATCTTCTTGCCAACCTTCCTACTCCATCGCTTAAAAATTACCAGCTTAGCCCTAACACTGTAAACAGGAATTATTGAATGCTAATAATTTCTGAAAAGCAATCTAGGAGACATTTAAGTTACTAATATATATGTGATCCCCCTTTCGGTGCAATTTCCAGGAAAGTGCTACAAAGTGATATGTGGCAATAACAAATTCGAAAGGAAGGAATATGAGATTCAGCGAGCAGCGTGAATGATTTGCTGTTAGCATGGGGCCCAATAACGCTACAAAGCTATAAACTTTGTCGATCTAGATTGCCCAGTTAGGTGGCAGGATGCAATTTGTCTTTTCTGAAGCCGCCTGCTGCTTGCTAGCTCCATCTCCTGTCACAGCCTATTAGCTCCCCGAGAAAATTGGTGGGAAATTGCCTGCAGATTGTAGGAAATTGCATCTCCAGACCCTGGAAAAAATGTAGGATAGCACAACACTGACCCTCCCAGAGCAGCTATTAATACAGCAGAAACTGACCTTTGACTTTCCGGGAAACGACTTTGCTATTTGCTGCATAAAGACTGTATTATATGTGCCTGAAGGAGGGTGCAAATGATTATCCTCGTGAGACTGGAAGCCACCCTGCTTTTGAAACCTTAAATATTAGCTGGAAGTTTTTGTCATTGTTTTGTTTTTGATTCATTTATTTGTTTTAGGTGGAGAGGATTTCTGTGCTAGACCTCTGCGGGTCCAGTTAGCTTGTTTTTGAAAGCACCTTTTCTCTGAGTTAAAACGCAAGAAGTAAATGATCTCAAGGAAGTGTTCCTGAATCTCTAAAGCAAAAATCTAGGAAGCTGATCCTTCAAAGATAAGATCAAAAAACAAAGACAAGTGCATTTCCCCCTTACGGGTTGTGGGGTTGTGCATGCACCTGGGGCTTTTCCTGCCCTCCCTAATTGCAGTTTACAGTTTCATCTGCTTCGACTCACTTCTGAATTGTTTTCTTTATAGACATCCCCAGAAATTCAGGCATCAAGATAATTCAGTGTTCCACAGGGGTATGTATTGTGCATATTTTAAGCATCGTTAACTTTATGTTAGAAAAAAATAAAGATCCTGTGGTGGTACTTACAGGCCTGCATTTCTGTGTAGCAGGATCTGTTCTCCCATTCACAAGCGATATTTTGGGAGAGGAAGAACCACAGTTTAGCTGCTGCCGAACAGGCAGGATGCCTTGCTCCTGCCATATCCTAAATTGTGTCCCTCTCGATCAGCCCACCCCTTTCCTGTGACTGTGTCTTCTGCACTCAGTGCCCTCCCTCCGGGGCCAATCCGACATGAGCTGGCAGGATGAAGACCATAATGGCTCTAAAGAGGTCAGATATCAGCCATGTTGACAAAGGAGGAACTCTGCTCAGGGAAAAATAACTCCAGTCCAAATGTCCATATGATAGAAAGCACAGCCCGATTGTTCCCAGGCTCATAATTTCAGGTGAAATTTGCTCTTTGCTTTTCTTCTCCTATGAAGTGCAATACCGTTCCCTTTATTATTTGCATGTATTAAAAACTTGCTACACAGCACCCCTCATCAATTCCAGGGTCAACGGGTTTTCTTTAGACCTACTGCCTTCTTCCATTTGGTTCCTGATTGTAGAGAGCAAAATATTGGACCCCAGTCATATCAGACAGAACTGGATTTAGCCTGAGAATATCTGAGTTTTTAAATGGGCTCTGATGTTCTCTTTGGATAATTCTTATTTTTTAACCTGGTAGGGCATCAGTTTCTTTATTAGAAAAAAAATAATGATGGTCTCTAAGATCCTTCCAGATTTTACATTCCATGGGAAAGTGTTCAGAGCTGGGAGGAGGGTGAAGGCTGAGCTGGTCATCATAAGTTAGGCTGTGTCACCCTGGAGCTGCTTACTTCTTGTGCTAGACTAACTGCCCTGGAGAAGAGTTTCTGTTTAGCCAGAAAACGTATTTTGTAACTTACATTCTCCCAACATGCAACCAGCTATAAATGAATAGCTAGCAATGAATTTCTGATAGCTAGACAAGGACCGGAAGGAGTTTTTAAGGCCTGGCGGAAGGAGACGTCTCCTCCCAGAGTGAGTGGATTTGGCTGGCCAAAGAGCCATCTCAAAAGGACTGCTAGGGGTGAAATTTCAGTCTGTAGAGCTACATTTTAGAGAATGGAAAGGACTATCAAAGGAGGTCCAGTTAACTTTGAAAATATGCACTTAGTAAAAGAAGCTAGACACAGAAAGGCACATGTTGTATGATTTTATTTATATGAAATATCCAGAATAGGTAAACTCATAGAGATCAGTGGTTTCCCTGGTCTAGGGCATGAACTTAGTGGGTGCTGTTTTTCTTTTAGATAGACAGCAGTGTTTTAGAACTAGATAGAGGCAATGGTTGAACAACATTGTGAATTTACTAAATGCCACTGAGTTGTACGCTTTAACATGATTAATTTTAGGTGATCAAATTTTGCCTCCTTAAAAGAAAGAGATCTAGTTAAATGGTTAGTGAAGGAACAAATAAGAGCTGATAGAATATAAAGGGAGACTTTTAGCCAGGCATGGTGACACACACCTGCAATCCTAGCACTGTGGGAAGCTGAGGCCGATGAATTACAAATTCAAACCCAACCTGGGCAGCTCAGTGACTCAAAGTACATAAAAAGGGGCTGGGGCTATAGCTCCACACAAAAGCCCTAGGTTCAATCCCAAGTGCTGAAAAGAGAGTAAAAATAATGCAATGAACATAATAAAAAGGAGACTTCGCCCAGGCAGTGTGCCACAACACAAACCATCCTAGACCTTTCTTACCTGCCTTTGACCAACAGGATGGTGTGCGAGATGATGAGAGATTGTGATACGCCAGAGCCCTCAACGGTGTCACAGCTTCCCAGGCCGGTGCCAAGGTCGGTTTCCAGATATCTCAGCTTTCAGATGATTTATGAACACCACTTTTCCTGTGTGCTCCTTGCGAATCCATTTCCGGTGCCACATCTTTTTTTCTGATAAGTTTCCAAGCCTTCCAGCTGAAAGAGATCCCAGCTTTCTCTCAACAAATGGCATTTATTGACTCTTTCAGGGCTTTCCTCACCACCTGCTTGGATCAGGGTTGTTTATTTTTCAGACATGTCTCACCTCTCCTCTCACTTTGTGTTCTCCCACACGCCAGGGCAGTCTGCACTCAGTAAACACTTGCATTTTTGCTCTTGTTTTCTTTGCTACCTGAAATGTGCTTCTCAGGAGAATTCTGCAGAGGTCATTTTCTTCCTTCTACCTAACTGCTGGACTTGGTTTAGTGCCCCAATCCGTCTTCATTTTCTGTCCCTGCAGTTTGAGTCAGGCTTAGACCTCCCCATTTACACACCATCTTCCACTTACCTCCATACCAAACTCATCATCATGCTCCAACCATGAGACCCCTCCATGGAACTTGAGCATTTGGGGTCATGTAAACCTGGTACCTTGAGTGACCATTCAGTCACCATGGGGTGGTAATAAAACCAACACGAAGGAGTGCGGGGCCAAGCATTGGAGAGAGACCAGTTCCAGGAGTATTGTTTGGTTCCCAGGCCTCTGCCCACCTAGAGCCAAATTTGCCTGGGACTTCTCACTTTCATGAGCCACCCATTTCCCCTTTTTTGTTTAAACCAGTTCGATCTGGGTTTCTGAGTGAATCATTGAAAGACTCCTGTCCATCCTTGGTCCTCTTCACCAAGACCAAAACATTCATCTGGGTCACTTATGTTGCTTCCTTTTTTTTTTTTTTTAATCTTAATCACTGTTATCCATTATTCCACTTCCAACCATGATTTATTAAACAACTGAGCAAAAGTAGATATATAAAAGAGTAAAATTTTTTTGCTTTAGTGAGTCATATTAATAGACAACCTTATATTTAGATAATTTCACGCCATTTTATCTCCTTTAATCCTTAGTCTTGTGAGGTCAGTATTAGAACTGCATCGGGGAAACTGAGGATCAGAGAGGACCAGGGGTTAGGAGGTCACTCGAAGAAATACGTTAACAGCCCACAGTTTGCTCCTTTAGACTCCAACACAGACACTTGCTTCCTTTGCTCCCTCAGCACTGTCTGCCTTGGGTCATGATTTATATATGTTTTCGTGTATTCTGCTAGGTGAGGTCCCCGACGGGCAGGGACTGTGGTTTTCTTATTTTTCAATCAGCTGCAACACTTGGCACTTTTTTTAAAATGATGATAGAGCTCGGTGAGTTCTTTAGGGGCTGACTCTATAAACACATGAGTGAACTGCAACTGATTGATAATTTGAGTCCTCTGAAGTCCAAACCAGAATACACAACTCCAGAGTCCAGGAAGCTGGAAACTCACAGTGTTGTCTGCTATCTGTCTCCTTTGAGGCATCACCCCTGCAAGAGGGTGGTGTGGAGCCTCAGGACTCAGAGAGGATTTACATGAGTGACACTTCAGTTTAGGGCAACTCATTTGCAAGGTTTCTATACAGTTAGCAAAAGTAAGATAATTTAAACATAGTGCCCAAGACCTTTCCAGCCTCTTCCCGTCACTCTTTCTCGTGGGCAGGTGGCCCTGGGTTGGCCGTGAGTGTTGGCAATCCAGCTGGATAAGAAAGAGCAAGTCAAGGTGGGGACACATGTAGTTGGGGTTTAGCAGGATGCGTTTGTGTGACTTTACACTTACTGCTGGAAGTACACAGTGAATGGAACGCGCCTACTGCCTCCTGCCTTGTGCTAACTGACCGGGTGTGCCAGAAAGGTGGGGGAAGAATATTCCAGAGATACGGATGTGTCTTACAGAGCCCAACGTAAGTGGGTGAATAGTGGAGGAAAAGTGATCTTGGAAGCATGCAGAGTCAGAACCTGCATGGAAAATTTGTGCATCTCCAGGTCTAAGCAGAAATTCAGTTCTCACTGAAGCTTAGTAAATGGAAGGTCATTCTTGGGAATACAACCTAATAATGCAGCACACACAATTGTAAAGACATGTTTTCCTCTTTTGTGATAAGAATTGAGGAAAATACAAGATTAGTAAAGGACTTTGCAATGGGTCTGTGGGAGCGAGGGGCTGCCACAACTTCAAGGTAAATCCACTCAGGAAATGCATTTGCAAAACCGTCATTCTATGAAGATGTTGGTCAAGAATGCAGACAAAAAGGTAGGGAAAGTATTTTGAAGGTGTATCAGAGGGTACAAATACCAACACTTGTCTGCATTTTGAGATGTTTGTGATAATTTCCATTCAAAATGTGTTCTGACATTTTGCATTCTACAGACACAGGCATTAAGCGTTCCTTTTACTAAGGAGCATGGGCCTTTCCCTCAGGAAAATGTAAACGCTTCAGGTCTTACAAAAGCTGTATTTGCCCCCCTGGGAATAACGATCAAATGACTTCTGTTAGGTCATCTCCCTGAACGCTTGTGAAACTCAGCTCATGATGATTCCTCCCGAACAGCATTTCCTTTTGGTTTTCTTCAGGGACAGGGATGGACCTGTTTGCAGTCTCTGTGTTTGCAAATTCCAAAGCGAGAAGGTTCCCCTCACTGTAGGGCACTTTCTTGGGGCTCCATGTAACAACCTCAGCTCCCAAGTCTGATAGGGCAGCGTTTCTGCCAATGAGCAGTACAATGGAAGGGCTTTTTGGCTTTACATAAAATATTGAAATTGTGTAGTCCAGTGGAGTACCATTAACTACAATTTATGCACAAATAGGCCAGGGCCCAGGGAAAAAAATTGCTTCACCCAGGTTCATGGGATAATGAATATCAGAGCTGCAATTACAGTTTTCTGACTCCCCAACTGTACATGTAATTTGCAGGTTTACAATCTTGTACAAAAAACCAACAGAGAACACAGATGGGCTTGTAACCCCTGCTAATGAGAGCATCACTCTTCATTGCCAGGATCATTAAGCAAATATTTAGTGGTCAGAAACCCACCCAGACTTTAAATAAAATCAATCAAACCCCAATCTCTGGGGAGATGTTGATTTTGGATTTTTTTTTTTTTAACTCTGAAATGTAACTCTTTGGGGTGTGTGTGTGTGTGTGTGTGTGTGTGTGTGTGTGTGTGTGTATACAGTCCTTATTTTTATGATGTGAAGCAGAAGAGGATTAATCTGATGACCTTGTGCCTATTACAAAGCCACGTTCTGCAGAAAAGCTGCGTGGCCCACACTCAGAGGGACAAGGTCAGAAGAACATTTTCTCTTTGTTGTGCTTTTTGTCCCCCACTGCATTTTTGCTCTTCTTTATAGAATTAAACCTTTAAGTAAATTGCAAGCAGCTCCCCCTGTGTGAAGCAACGTCTGGCCTCCCATACCGCCTGACACAATCATTGACATTTCTTGAGTAAATAACAGCGGTAGATTCAGCACTTTGAAGAATGAGAGTTGAAAAAATAATGAACTATGTTTTTCCAGATAAAACCTACTCTACTCTCCAGAAAGTAGAAGGATCCAAGGAATGAAAGAGGAACAAATTAATAAATACTTCTTGTCTCATCTGCGCCCGCCACTCCTTTCTCCTTACTCTGCTGAACATTTACCCCCACCCCCCAACTCGTCACCTTTGAGCAAACTTTAGACTATATTTCTTGTGGCTACAGCTTATCTGTCTCCGCCTGCTGGAAGATCTAAGGGGACAAGAATTTTCATCTGGGTGTATCCCAAGCACCAAAAATAGCTCTTGGCACATTGCAGGAGTTTGAGAAATAGTTTTTGAATGAGTACATTCTGTGTGTCAGCACTTGGAGCATAAACACTGATCTGACATTATTATACCTACCTGGAAGGAGTTTAATTACTTTCTGCCTGGATTGGAATTCTAGAACTGTGGCATTTAATACTTACGCCATTCTTTCCTGTCCTTACTGTCAGAAACTTGATTTCTCTTCTTTGTTCTTTTTCTTCTTTTTTTTCCTTGGGATGGAAACAGTCTACTCCCCTGCCTTCTCCACAGCTTTCTCTCACTTTTGGCCAATGAGGGATGGTTGGATTATATTAGGAATATCTAGGAATGTTCTGCTTTCCTTGTATCGATATTCTCATTTCCCGGTTGTCTCTTTTTTTCCCTTCTGCCTGGAAGGTGGATGGAATGGAGTCTGTGAGGATTAAAGCAAAATGCCGAAGATGACAGAGTGAAAATCCAAGAGTAAGAACAAGATGGCCTATTTCTGGAGTTGTTACAGGACAAAAAAAGAAAAAAAACCACCTTAGTGTTTACTTGGTTAAGCCTTGTTGTATGGTTCTATTATAGACAGCGAAGTAAGGTAGAAATATTATAGGCAGTCAGACTGTGCTGGGCCCTCAATGGAGTCAATACACAGGACAACTATGGCTGGAGGCGCATCCATTGAAGGTCAGGTCTCAAAATAAGGATGGAAAGACCAGAGCCACACCCCTGGCTGAGGGATAAACAATGAATTGAAGATTACATCTGTTAAAGTC
>PVJO010000694.1:0-53147 GCA_004026905.1 Hystrix cristata
ACAACTGACACGTCAGAAATCCAAAGGATCATCAACACCTACTTCAAGAATTTATACTCAAACAAGATGGAAAATATGGAAGAAATGGACAGATTCCTAGAAACATACAAATTACCAAAACTAAACCAAGAAGAGATACAAACTCTTAATAAACCAATATCAGCCATTGAAATTGAAGAGGTGATTAAAAACCTACCAATAAAGGACTAATTTGATTTCAAATAATACAACTGATTGAAGTCCAACACCAAACAATGTAAACATCAAAATCCACAATATACAATCAAAATTTACCAAGCAAGAAAAGAATTAGGAAAATATGACCCATAAATAAAAAGAAAAGAATCATTGTCGGCAAACCCAGAAATGACACAGAAAATGGAAATATTAGTAGTTATGAAAAGTTCCATATGTGCAAAAACATAGAAGAAATCATAAACTGTATTAGGAATAATAAATTAAATGTAAATTTTATTCTTAAGTGCTAATTGATGATGTAGAAAAACAAAATTAAACTATATATATTGATGTTGAATGGAAACCACTTACTTATTAAATATGCAATACTTATTAGAAGTTCTGTATATTACTGTATAGTACCGTATGTATAAAGTGGGTATATTAGTTACTTTTCTAGAGTCAACAGTTGGCAAAAGAGCAGATTTAATACAGGACAAGTCCAAGTTATAACATTCACACACACAAGGCAAATGCAGGAAGAGTGCAGAACATCTACCTGTGTACTGGAGACCTGAAGGATCCAGTCAAGGGCTGGGAGCCCACAGCATTGTCCCATGTACATCCGTGTCTGCACTAAAGCTGAAGAAATCTATACTGGAACCAGGATACGATGCTCACAGCAGAGATGAAGACCAGAGCTCCCCTGAAGCAAACAGCAGCCATCCCTGAGGACTGCAAGGCCCTGAACTCCTCCTGTGACACGAAGAGCCAAGTTTCCTTCTGGAGAACCAGCCACAACAGAGCTTCTCCTGGAAACAGCCAGCCCCTATCCCTGCTCCCTTTCTCTTTTATGTTGTGATCTCCACTATGATAGTTAATTGTGGTGTCAATATGAATAAGAAATTCCTAATAGATTGGTTTAGCACAGTTCTTATTGTGTCTGAGAGACGACTAAAAACGGAAGACACCTGACTGTTGGTGGCACCAACCAATAATGTGCAGAGGGTGTCTAGGAGCAACACTAAGAAGGGAAGAGAAAAGAGTAGGTGCAACACAACCTCGACAAAGGCTTCCACCGACTCCAAGGAAGTTTTAAAGATCTCAAAGACTTTGGTATTTGTTTCTGTTTGGGGAAGGGCATGGACTTTCACAAATCTCAGTCAGTCATTGGAGACAGGCTGTCTGCTCCTGACCTGGAAAGTCGCTAGAGCGAATTTCTGGGAGAGAGCAGATGAGAGCATTAATAGCTGGCAGCATTGCCAGGAACAGCCTGAGAAATGAAGATTTCAGTCCTAAAGGACTCATGAAGTGCTGTCCACTATAGCACTTCATTTGGGGTGACCTTTTGCACCCCAAACATTCCCTTCGTGGTATAAGGTCTGGGAGTGATATTGGTGGGCCTGTGCTCCCAAGGACAATTTATAAGAAAAGAAACTTGTGTGATTAATTACAATTTTGACAGCTTTGTGGGCTCTTAGGTTGCAACTGATATTCATCTTCTGTCTCCTCTGCTATTCATTTTAGATCCCCATTCTCTCTCATCTCATACCCGTGTTTGCCTAAGTGACTTCATGGGTAGAGTCACACTGACACTCATCCCTAAAGGATTTGAACTTCCTGTGATAGAAGACTCTCTGCCATTGGGACCAAAACATCACAGAAAATGGAACTTAGGGAAGGAAAAGTTTATTTTGGCTAAGGGTTTTAGGGGTTTCAGTCCATGGTCAGCTAGGTCCATTGATTTAAGCCTGTGTTGAGGCAGAAATATCATGATCGAAGTGCATGGTGGAGGAAAACTGCTCACCTCACAGCAGCCAAGAAGCAGAGAGAAAGGCGAGAGCTAGAGTGAAGGAACTGAGAACAGGATATAGTCTCGAAGGCATGCTTCCAGTGATCTACTTCTTCCAACCGTTTCTCCATGAGTTGAGTTACAGTTTATTACTCCATTGATACAATTAATCCCCTCATGATTTAATCACTTCTGTGGGTCCCACTCTGAACACCTGAGCCTGGAGAATGATTCAGATTCAAACTATCACACCTCCTCACCATAACTCTCTCAAAACACATACTGTATACATCCGTGTATCGTTAAGGTAGTGCAAATGAGTGCTAAGAAATGGCAAATTGGAACATCTGGTTTCAGACACATTCCATTTTATCAATACTGTTACCAAAAGCTCATCTTCCTCCAGGTATTTAGTCCAGCTAAAATAGTGGGTTTTTTTTTTCTTTTTTTTTCCTTCAGTTTCCTTACCACAAGAAGTTCAAAGTACTTAGGCACAATTTAAAAGTCAAAGGAAAACTGGCTACTTCTCCTGTTGGAAATGTTTCCCTTTGAGAGATCAGAATTTCTACATCTACAAAACAGAGAAGCATGTTCATCAAGTGAGTTACTTGGAGTGACGGTAAGTGAAAACTTTGCTACAGTACTTTGAACCTGGGCCTATGTAATCTACCTTTTGGAATTAAAAACTATATAAGGATTGTTCATTTAGGAATTATGCTGTTTCCTGAAGAAGGTGCTTGTCTTCCCAAGGCATCTTCTCCCACTTGGGACTGCATCTGTACTTTCAATGGTTCCATCCCTGTAGCACACCAGGAGCTTCTGGGTGATGTAGTGCACAGTAGGACCAGTGGACCTTATGGGGACCAATTGGTATGTCTTTCCTTCTGTCAAGTGGGTTCCTTGGTCTGAATTAGCATGATCCATGATTTGTTGGCAATTAATCCATCTACAGTCCCTTTAACAGTGGCACTTGCTGAGTCCTTGTGGGAAAGAAATATAAGCAAAAACTGGAACTCTACTAGTTAAATTTAGTTCTGGGTTAAAAAACTTCTACTGTATCGACTTACCACAAGAGCATGATTCTGGAACAAGGCCCAAGGCCCAGTCTTCCTTCCTACATGGTTGGATATTTGATGGAAATGTAGATAGGTCAGATTTGGTGAGTGGAAACCAGTACGCCATCTCTACTCACATTCGTTTTGAAGAGTGACAGAATCTAGCTAATAAAAATGACCAGGTTAATTTGTCTAGTTGGCTATTTTGTGCTTCTTCCATAGTGCATGCCGTCTGGTAGGCATTAGTACAGAATTCAGGGATCCTCATATTAAGTCTAGCCTTTGATAGATTCATCCCGACTCCTCCACCCAACACCGTGTTGTTCAAATCTTCTAATATTCCTTCTTCCAGGTCTTGATGAGGAAATTGGTTTCTTCCTATTAATTTGTGTACATTCTAACTTCAGATAACTTCTATTTCCATCCAAAATGAAAGCTCGAGTACTCTGCCCAAAGTTCTGCTCATCGAGAGGCATTCCCTTCATTGCCATTTTTCAGTGAGACTGTGCTACAGCTCTTTAATTTCAGCTAACTCCTACAGGAAGCCAGCTCAGATTTGTTTCAATTCACATTTTAAGGAAGATTGGTCATTTTCATCTTTCATCTATTCTACAAAAGAGACCCCCTCCCACTAGGGGAAATGGGTAGGCCTTATATCACTGCTTGGCTCATCTATTGTTTGGGAGCTTCTCAAGAAGTGTAACTTCATGCACCCTTTTCTAGCTCAGTCATTGGCCAAGGGTACCTCTGAAAAGTGCTCCAGCCTCACACTGTGTTCCAGGTAAGCTGTGCTCATTGACAGTACCTGTATTCATTTTCTAGGGCTCCCATGACAACACACCATTGACTGAGGGGCTTAAACAAAGAAATTTATTGTTTCACAGTTCTAGAAGCTAGACGTTCAAGGTCCAGTTGTTGGCAGGCTTTCTTTCACCTGTGCCCACTCTCCTGGTTGCACAAATGGTTGTCTTCTCCCTGTGTCCTCGTGTGGCCTTTTCTATGTGCATGCTTGGATCTGAGGACTAATCCCCTCTTTGAAGGGACAAAATTCATTTTGAGTTAAGGCCCACATACATGAACTCATTTTACTTTCCTTACCACTTTAAAGGCTCTATTTCCAAATAAAATCACATTTTGAGGTACAGGAGGTTACAAATTTAACATAAGAATTTTGGGAAGACATAATCAACCCATAAAAATAACCCTAAGTATTCCCCACCCTCTTCAGAATGGTCTCATATTGCTTTTGTTTGACATTCTCTCTTCTGCCCCAGAAGCTCATGGTCTATATGTTAAATGAAAGAATAGTAAGGTAACCAATTTTCCCCAAATTGTGCAAGGTAGTTTTGCATTCTTTTCCTTAATTTGCTAACACCCTCCTCCATCAGCAGCAATAGGTACAGTAGCCTAAAATGAAGAGAGTAATTTCTGAGGCCTTTCCTGTTTGGGGTCCATCCAATGTAAATCTGAATACTGGGCCCTGATCTCCCATTTAATTGGATCAAAGCCATCTCCTACCACACCTGCAGCTCCAGCAACTGTGGAGCACAAATATTGGGTGATGGATGAAGGCCCAAAGCTTCTGAATTTTGCAAGACCACAGAGTTAGTACGCGAGTAGAGCATAATGCAAAAGCACTACCTGGAAAATAAATCACTGTTTGTAATTTCTAGACCTAGATACTTAAATAATATTCAGAACATTTTTCTTTCTTTTAACAAAGTAACCACATTCCTAGGTGTTAGGAGAGTATGCGATTATTTTTAAATACTGTAGGAATAAATTGAATTTTGGCTCTCGAAGGGTTCTCAAGCACAAAATTAATCATACAAACTACTAGTGTTTACTACCTTAAAGTATATTTCTAATCTCGAGACAAGTAATTCTATTATGTTTAAGAAGTGCATTAAAATTAAAAATAAATGCATTTCTCTATACATATGATTTATCATTTACAGTGGTTAGACATTTTATAATTTAGGTTGTTAAACAATAGGTGATGATTTCATATTTTTAACAAACATTCTTAGTGACATAGAAAGTTATAAGCTATTCTATCATAAATTTAATAACATCATACTGTCATTCTACAAGATTGTGAAGAATGACTATGCTACATCTCCATGAATCTCTACAATCCAGAAAATACGAGCCTCTTTTTTTTAATGTTGTTTTTAGCATATCTATTAGGTACAACATGGAAGCTACTCCTAGTCAGTTAGGTTACTTCTCATATGTTTTTGTGTTGAAGTTCTCTGCAAATACCACCAATCCAGAGAATATAATTTTAGTTTTACATGGCAAATTGACTAGGACACAGTGCCTAGAAATTCAGTTAAATATTATTCTGAATGTTTCTGTGAGAGTGGTTTGTTTTCGTTTTTGTTTTTGTCGTTGTCTTTGATGGAATTAACATTTACATTGGTGGACTTTAGTAAAGCAGATTTCCCTCCTTAATATGGGCAGGGCAGGACAATTCTGTTAAAGGCCTGAATTGAACAAAAGACTGATTTTCACTGAGTTAGAGGGAATTCTACCTATATCCAGTATATATTTCCATTAATATGTAATCATGACAAACTAATACTTGACCCTCAGTAGGAAATTCAGCATTAGGCCTCAGTTATTACCTAATTTTTGAGCATTATGTGTAAAAATGTGAACTTCATATGAAATGAAAAATATCTAGTTGTTTTTTTCTCTAAATTTCAAGTTTGGGAAAGAGTGAATGTGTATGAAAAAATAAACATTGAAATATACGTTTTACAGTGCCTATTATACAAACTGATATACTTCTTTTCCAAATGAGGAATTGAAGTATTTGAGATGAAAAGTCACTTGTTTGTGGTCATAAGGTACATATAAAAATAAATGCAAGGGGAGATTAAAAGATATACTTAAAAATATAATTTTTATATTAATTATTATTTTTGAAAGTCACATTGTCGTACTGCCTGAATGTAAAAGAATCAATTAGGAATATTCAATAGCTAATTGAAACAAGCCAACACATAGAATAAAACATCCAAATGCATTCATAAAAAAGAATTTAAACTTTCAGAAGCAAATTATTATTAAATAGATGTAGGTCAAGGTCTTACCAAAAGGAAAATAGTTTGTGTTCATTAAGCAATGCATGTTACAAAAAATGTTTGAAAAATTCATCCTTTTAACTTAAAGTACATTCAAACTACTTTAAAAGAGAATTGTCCTGACTAAAATTAGTTTCCTTTCAATTCATTATAATTACAAAATAATTTTCTTGCATAAACTACATCTTCGAATTTAAGAAATTAAACTTTAAAAAATGTCCTTGTACATAGTGTTGGACAAGTCATAAACTCATATAGGAATCTGATAAAAGTTTTACTAATGAGCATTAAATAGTAGCTTTCTAGACCATCACAAATAATCATCTGACTGTTGCTGTTTCTCAGCATACATAATAAAATAAGCACACATGAACTCCAGCATTGGACTTTCTAGTCTGTAACAAGAAGTACAATAATCAGGACGAAGTTATGTGGGAAATACTTTCACATTTGTCCTTTACAACCCTACACTTGCCCTAAAATACGCTCCCCAAAACTCATACCTTAAAGGTAATGTTAAGTCAAAATAAATATAGATATACTTCTTTTGGTTCTTCTAAATATTTCTCCTTATCTTGCTTCCAAATTTATGTCTGGTACGTTGCAGTTTGACATATATCCTGGCCTTTTGTTAGGATCTTGATTAACCATAGATTTGAGATTCACAGTTTGCTTTCTTTAGCTTTGACTCTTGGGCTCAGTCTCAACACAAGATTCTGATGTTACAAATTTAGTATTTTTCCTTAGATAATTTTAGACACAAGGCATGAAGTTAGTACGTACTCTTTCTGATCATTTGTTACATTATTAACACATTGGGAATATTTTCTATATCATTCTGTTTATGACAATAAACTCTAGAAACTGTTCTGTGTGCTTTATGCTAATAATTTAATTCTCATAGCAATCTACTTGCTTTTTAATTCACTGAGCAAGCTGAAACCATAGCAGAAAACTTCAGAGATTTCACCACAGATCCACCCTGGCTACAAAAATATCTGCCCTTCATTCTCTTCTTCCATTTTTTAATGGGGCCAACCTTGCCAAACAGCTACCTAAAGTCAGCCCTTCAACAGGATCCCCAGAGTCTGTCACATTTCGCCTACTCAGGAATATCACTTTGGCAGAATCTTGTCTTTCTTCTAGATCATATATGCATATGAAACATCTACTGAATAATTCTCATCAAATGGGCTGTTATTTAACCAAACTCTAATCCTTCTTAATAGGAACCTACTTCTCTGGCCTCTTCACTTCATTTTTTTTGAAGCAAAAACTTGTCAGAAGTTATGTTATCCTTCCTCTTTCTAATTCATCTCCTCTTGGGCCATCTCAACTCATTCGACAGTTGCCACCATCGAAATCAGCAGTGACCACGCATCGCTAATATAATGAGCTTTCAATTTTTATCCTCTTGATTCACAAGAATCATACGGATGATGTCCCTCCTACTGTATTCATTTACATAGTTTCCAGAGAACTGACATTCAGTTTTTTTACCTCTAACTTTCCCTGATTCTCACATTAAACACATAATTGCCATTTAGATGCATAACAAAATTCCGAATCCAACACATCTAAAGCGGATGCCCTCCAAGTGCTTCCAGGTCACACCCACTTGCCTTCCCCCTTTCTTTCCCATTTCAGCAGATGGCAAATGCACCTTTTAAGTATACCAAAAATCTCGAAGCCATCTTTCACTCCTGCTTTTCTCTCTTGCCTAAATGTAATTCATGAGTGAATCCTGCTGCCTCTACCTCCAAAACATCTAGAATTCAAAACTAACTTCCTGTCACCATTGCTAGTTTCCTCATTCACATTATGTTCACACTTCTCACTGAAATTGTTGGTGTATTACAGTCCCCTAAAAATGTCCTTGCTTCTGCTCTTGGCCTATAACGGCTTATTTCCATTCCAGCAGATGAGTAATTCATCTGAAATGTTAGGTGGATAATGTCTTTTCTCTGAGGAAATAGTCTGCTCTGTTTTCCAGTCACAGTGAAAGCTGTGGTGCTCTATGGGGCTCCGAGGCACACTGTTGTACGGCTGACTTGCTGCCTTGACCATATCGCCTTCCCCTGCATCACCTCCCTCTCCACTCACTGCACTCTGGTCAGACTGGCCACCTTTTTTTCCCCAAGAGTAGCTCACAAATATTTGCCATTTGCTCTGTTGTACAGCCTTTACTCTGATATTTTTTTCTGCCCTGAACAACCTTTGTTCTGATAGCCTCCTGAGTAAATCTCTCTCTTCAAGTTTTGCTCATATTTCTTCTTTTCAATGAGATTTATTTTGACTGCTCTTCCTAAAACTGCAAAGGCTTAGCCTCACCTCAGCCCTTGTGACCCATTTTACTTGTGACCCAAAGAACCAGATATTTTATTTTTTTATAATTATGCCTCTCATCTTAAGACTCATCCCTCAAACATCACTCTTGGTCTATTTTTTGCTCTATTATATTCACTGATATAGCCTACGTACCTAATTTTCTTATTGCAACATAAGAAACATGAAATAAATAGTTGATAATTATTAAATACTAATAGGTATCATCATATTTTTGTTTTTAAGTGTAACTGTTTTCTTTGCGATATTTTTATTCTTAGTAATGTTTATTGATATTAAAATATTCCTGCTTTGAAGAATATTTTATTATATACTATTTGAGTTTGATTTGAATTTTACTTTGATATTTAATAACAAGTAAAATCTTTTTATAGTGGTTAGTTAATTTTTTTTCCTATTCCATTTATTAAACAATTTATTCTTTCTCCACCTTGGCAGCCATGAGTAGAAAGCATATAAGGAAAAGGGAAAGATCAATGGAGCCAAAAGTCAATGGAGCATCAATGTGATAACTGATAATTAATGACTTAATGTTATTAATTAATGTTATTGGTTCAGTACCAATAACATACTTAACAGAATTAGAGAAAACAATCATGAAATTCATCTGGAACCAGAAGAGACGAAGAATAGCAAAAACAATCCTGGACAAAGGGAATAAGGCAGGGGGCATCACAATCACTGACTTGAATTATACTACAAAGCTTCTGTGATAAAAACAGCATGGTACTGGCACGAAGACAGACCCGAGGACCAATGGAACAGGCTAGAAGATGCAGAAACAACTCCAAACACACTCAAATACCTCATCTTGGACAAAGGAGCCAAACACCTTCACTGGAAGAAAGACAGCCTCTTTAATGAATGGTGCTGGAAAAATTGGCTTGCCACATGCCAAAAACTAAAACTAGATACATGTCTCTCACCATGTACTAAGCTAAAATCAAAGTGGATCAAAGATCTAAACATTAAAACAGAAACACTAAATCTACTGGAAGATAGAATAGGAAGAACTCTTGAAGATATAGGTGTAGGAAAAAAATTTATGAACAGAACCCAGTCTGCACAGGAAACAATACAAAGAATCAGTGCTTGGGACCACATGCTATTAAAAAGTTTTTGCACAGAAAAAGAAATCACCAATAGAGCAGGGCGAAAACCCACAGACTGGAAAAAAAATTTTTGCCAGCTGCCCCTCAAACAAGGGTCTAACATCTAGAATATATAAAGAACTCAAAAAAGTCAACCCCCCCACAAATTTAAAGACCCAATCCAAAAATGGACATCTGACATGAATAAACATTTCTCAGACGAAGAAATGCGTGGACTGTTCTTATGCAACTGACTCTGTTTCTGGCTGTTGATAGTGTTCTCTGATCCTGTCTATTCTAGTCCCATCTCCACAACTTCTGACTATGTTAAAACATAAAGTCCTTCCCTGGCTCAAAATCTTGTTCCTGTATTTTCCTCCCAGTAAAAGTCATGAATCTGTCTGTCTCTTCTTCTTTTAGGGTTTTATCATTAAGATGTATAGTTTTATAATAAACTTTAATATTTTCTAGATGTGTCTTCTCTTTTCAAAGTGAATTATTGCTCTGCTATGAACATGGTTGTGCATATATCACTGTGATATGATGATTTTAATTCTTCTGGGAAGATACCAAGCAGAGGAATAGCCGGGTCAAATGGAACGTCTAATTGTAGTTTTCTGAGGAATCTCCACACTGATTTCCACCATGTTTGGACCCATCTACATTCCCACCAACAGTGGAGGAGGGTTCCTTTTTCCCCGCAGCCCCGCTAGCACTTGTTATTGGTTGATTTCTTGATAATAGCTATTCTTTCTGGAGTGAGATGGTATCTTAGTGTTGTTTTGAGTCTTGGAAACAACCTAAATGCCCAACAACTGATGAATGGCTAAAACGATGTGGTTTTTCTACAAAATGGAGTACTACACCACCATCAAAAAGGATAAACTAGAGTCATTTGTATGTAAATGGATGTTCCTTGAGAACATACTATTAAGTGAAATAAATCAGACACTTATTAGTACACATCGAATTGTTTCTCTGATATGAGAAACCATAAGTGTAAATAAGGACAAAAGGGTAGAATAGATATTTTGTTTAAAAAAAAAAGAGAGAGATAGTATTCAAAAGAGAGAACTAGATAGGGAAAAGGGGGATAAAGAAGAAGGTTAAAAGAAAAGTAAGATGAAAGGGGAAAAAATGGTAAAGTGTAGCTATGCTTGTTGCAAATAGGGAGGGGTGGGTGAATGGAAGGGAGGGGAGGGGAAGGGGGGAAGAGGGGGAAAACTAAGATGTATCATGTACAGGTACAAAATAACCATGTTGATTATGATCATTATGTATACAATGTACCAATGCATGTTCTTGGTAAAAATTAAAAAAAATAAAATAAAATGCATTATTGCTTTCAGTGGTTTCAAATATTTTTTTCTCAGCCTACTTTTAAATTTTAATTAGAATTTCATCAAATACATCAATTAAACTTTCACAAGGGCCAAGGAAGTTCCCTAAGCATGAGCTGTCTTGCATAGAAAGCATTAGGCTGGATGATGGCTGCTGTCCCTCTGACAGATCAGCACCTGGAATCTGAGTCATATCTGCCAGGAAACACACACAAAGCCTATTCATGTAGAAGGGGGAAAATAAGAGAAGTGAAGCTTATACTAGAATCACATATGGCTAACAGGAAAAGCTTAACGATGTGCCTCATGTTTCCATCTCCTTTCCTTCACAACGGAGAATTGCCCACCTATCCTCCTTGCTCCATCACACCTAACCTGGCAAAGTTCTACAGAACTAGGTCCAGGAAAACCTGCCGATCCACAAATTCCCTCAAACTGCCTTCACTAGCATCATGGAGGAACTTCTAATACTGGTAGTTCACATATATAGTTTTGTTAAGGACCAGATAGCAAGTATTTCAGATGTTACAGGTCTCTATATGGTCTCCTTCCTCTCCTTTCTCTCTCTCTCTTCTCATTTCCCTTTATTTCATTTTTCTTTTTATGTTTATTTTACTCCTCTTTCTTCATCTTCTCTCCTTTCTCTTTTTTTTACTCTTTAAAAATTAAAAAAAAAAAAATTCAACTCACAGGCCACAGAAAAATAGGGCGGAGGCTGGATTTTGTCCAGAAGTCATAGTTTGCCAACCCCTGATCTAAAGCTGATGTCTTTTCTACACACATTGTTAGCAATCAAGAGTTTGGCCTGTTATTCCCATAATAATATCTAGCTGTACTCTTTCTACTCAGTCCTTCTTTCCTCTCCATTTTTTCTCAAATGACAGATCTGCATTGTAGTCTAAAGATTCCCTTTGCTTCCTCCACCTTCAACAGGCATTTCTCCTAAGAAATATATTACATAGCTAAACCCCTTTGGTTTCTACTTATAAAATAATCCAAAGTAACTCACCCGGTGACTCTGCCTCCAACAAGCAGATTCTTTTCATGCTTTAGTATTCTTCACTGGGTTAAAAATCTATTCGTTTGCTGGCGCCCCCATAACAAAATAACAAAACATACATGGCTTAAACAAAAGGAATCTACTATATCACAATACTAGAGGCTAACACTCCAAGATCAAGTTGTATTCAGGGCTGATTCCCTTGCAAGGATCTTCTGGTATTTCAACCTGTTCCCTGTGGGCAGCATTCTCCGTGTGTGCGAGCCTCTTCCTTGACATGGTGTCCTTTTTATTAAGATGCTAGCCATATCAGAGTCCCACCCTACTTTACTATAAGTTTGTGATAAATAATTATATTTTGAATGATCTTGTTTCCAAATTAGTACATACAGGTGATTAGAATTGCACAGTTGTAATATTCATCATAAAGCAGAAATTTAACATTTAACATTTTGTTTGATGTTCTTATTCTTAAAAGATATTTTGGCCAACCTCTACCAAGGAATTATTTGGCTCCATTAGTCAATCAATCGTTTAGTATTCATTTCCCATTTTCTTTTCCCCTTCCATCTTTCCTCTCCACTTTTCCTTAAGGGAAAAAAAACAAATCCTCCTCATTTTCTTTTTCGTATATGATAAATATTGCCCTAGAGTAAAAATAAGGCAGTTGCAATAAACAGGTCTAGTCTCCTGGATGCAAAATTCACATTAAAATAGTATTTTGCCCTCCTTCTTCAGGCAGCAGACAAGCAATATAAAATGTTATCTCAGGAGCTTATGGACTACACAACATAAATTTATTGCTTCATAAGACTGATAGCTTCAGAATACAGTGAACCACAAATGGGATACAGTGCATTTTATAGTAAGGTAATTTTTCTTAACATATTTTATCATCAAGTTTTCTCCTCTTCAGGAAAATATTAGTATTGATGGTTGATAAGAAGTTTATTATCAACTAACATAAAAATAAATTATGGTAATTGTCATTCCATAATGTCTCACAGTTCCATAACTACACAACCCTCCCAGTGAGTGATAGTACGTCCAGTTTCCTACCTAGAGGATGATTCAGAGCAGCAATCAGACTAATCTGCTGTCACTTCCTTCCAGGTCCATAAGCAAATCTGTAAGTCTCACAGAATCCAAACCAACCAATTTAAACCCAACAATCCCAATGTGTCACAGTCCTTATGATCACACAAACATCTCCCATCCTGCTCTGAGATTACATTCCTTATCAAAACACAAATTCTAGACTATCAAATGTCAGAAAAGAGATAAGTTAGGATATTTAAGTATAAGATCGAGAGTGTGATGATGATTTTACCTGATCTCATTGTGCTACACAGCTCAGGATTTAGTGCAAGTTCCACGAAGCTCAGATGAGCCTTCCCTGGAAGCTTGCTCCCACCTACGACACTGTATTTCCCCACCGTGGAATCCAGGAAAAGAGAAGTCCTGGACAATGATACCAAGTAAAGCTGTGCTCAGAAGACCTCTGACAGGCTGACTAAAGGGGGGCTGGAGGGCTGGAGATGCTCAGAGAAGAATCACCTAAAATGCAGGTGCTCTGAAACGGGGAAGGAAATCACACCCCAAAACAAAAAAATAAATCAAGCCAAAAGATGATTCGTGTAAATCCAACCAAATATCTGGTTAATGATGAAAAGGGCAAGTGGACCGCTATGACTGGTCTGCACTGCCCACGCTGTCTCCAGGGAGCAACCATCTTGAGATTATCACATATTGCATGAGGGAACAATTACTGCTACGGAGGCCAGACTCCTGGTACAGACTTGCGTATTTTGGCCCCTTCACCTTGTCATCACCCCAAACACTGGGAAACACAACATCCCAGCAGCACCCTCTCCAGCACTCCTCTTGGGCAAAGGAAACCCCCCCACACACTAGGCAGAAAGAGGCTCAAAGTGGCCAAATGCACTGGCCAAGTTCTCCAGCAGGGACCCACTAAGGAACACACCACTGGAATCAGAGTGAAGTAGTGGGACAGAAGAGCTGATCCGGAGTGTGTACTTCCCTGTCATTTCCACAAAGACCAGAAAACTCTGAGCTGGAAGGAAATCCTAAACAGCGGCCACCATCACCATCACGCTGTTCGTGGTGGTGGCGGGGTGGGGGGAACGTCACCTAAGCAAAGCCTGCGGTCCTCCTTATTGTATTACTTTTGATCTTCCTTAGTTTACCTATTCCCTTTTCTGTCCTTGCCTCTTCTCTGCCTTTCAGGCACACAAATATATCAATAGGTACTGTGTTTTAGTTACTTTTCTCTCATTGTTGGGACAGAATACTCGACACCCAAAGTTAGGGGAAGAAAGGTTTATTAGCTCACAGTCTGCAGAGGTTTCAGTCTATAGTCTGCTGGGTCCAAGACAGGGCGGCATGGCAGAGGCAGGGCGGACCGGCATGCCAGACCGGCAGCCCACTGGCAGCAAAGTAAAGTGAGGAATACAAGGAATGTAGGCGGGGAATGCAAGCAAGCAATGCAAACAAGCAGCTAATTAGCCTCTTCCTGTATCTTTTATCTAGGCTACCTGCCCTTAGGGCGGGTAGCACTCCCACTCTTAATTTTAGTTTCACATCCTTGATCCCAGCAGAACCATGCCAAACCGATCAGTGGATTAATTTAGTAACCGCACACTCTAGATCCAGCTATCTCTTACCACATGAGGCTTTGGGGGGACAACTAGACACAAACCATAACATACTGACAACCAGGCAGCTTTACTCATTCCAGAATTATACCTCCTCTCTCCTACATCCTGGCCCTGCCTCCACAAATCCCTTGTTAAAACTCTCAACACTTACTGTTTAATCCAATTCTAAAAGACCTCCAACAGATTCTCACTATGCATTTATTTACCTTTTATTATATACTGTAAGTACCTCTCCTCCTACCAATTTATGCCTATCTTTCACCCATTCTTCAATGTTTTCCCTTCCCCTTCCTTTTTTCCCCATAGCTCAGACTAAGTGATAGTAACAATATAATACAGACTGTAAAGGGTACTCATAGAAAGTAAAAGTATAAATGCAAAGGTTAATACAGATGAGTAATATATGATTGGATCTTTGATACTGTTATAACCAATAATAATTCACTCACAATAGAGTGGCAGGGTCCAAACCATTTAAATTGAATAGATGACTGAGTGAACACTCTCTCTGATCAAATAAAGCTATGAACACATCACTAGAAGACAGAATCTAACTAAAAAGATCTTTATATCAACTATGATCTTGCATCACCCCACTTGGCCTAAACCGCCAGGGCAAAATAATAATATAGAATATAATATATATTAAAGACCTTACCTCAAACTGATAAAAGTTATTTATGACAAACCAACAACCAAGATCTTATTGCATAAAGACAGACTGAAAGCTTTCCTTCTAAAATCAGGAACAAAGATATTCTCTGTGACCACTTCTGTTCAATGAAGTACTTGAAACATTAACAAGAGCAATCAGGCAAGAAAAAATAAAAGAGATGTGTATATGAAAGGAAGAAGTCTTGGGCTGGAACTTTACCCATGCTCTGTGCTCCTTCTACAAGTACAGAGTGAAGTGAGAGCCCGACAGTTTCTCTCCACTGTGGCCACAAGTGCTGGAGAAGGGGGTTCCTATAAAACTTGTAAATAAACTACCTTTGTAGATATCCTAAAGATGTAAAGTTTACAATTCAAGGGGATATATGTTAACACTATTGATAAGTGCATTCTTTAAGACTAATTAATGTACATTTATATAATAAATAATTTTAAAATAAAAAAAGAAAGGAAGAAGCCAAATCCTCATTATTCATAGAAGACACAATCCCCTATACTGACAACCCCAAAAATTCAACCAAAAGACTCCTAGAATTAACAACAAAACTCATTAATGTAGAAGGATACTAAATGAACACACAAAAATCAATAGTGTTTCTGTACATCAAAAATGAACTCGCTGAGAAAGAAATTAGGAAGAGTATCATTCAAAATAGCATCAAGAAAAATGAAATACTTAGGAATTACTCTAACCAAGGAGGGGAAAGACATCACCAGGGAAACCCACCAGTGAAACTCTGAAAAAGGAGTTTGAAGAAGATATCAGGAAATGGAAAGATGTCTCCTTTTCCTGGATGGGCGGAACCAATACTAACGAAATGGCCATTCTTCCAAAATGAATTTCACACAATCCTAATCAAAATACCTACAGCATTCTTCACAGAACTAAAGAAAACAATTCTAAAATTCATGTGGAACCAGAAGAGACCCAAAATAGCAAAAACAATGCCCAGCAACAAGGGCAAGTGGGAGGCATCACAGAACCTGACTTCAAGTTATACTGCAAAGCCATAGTGACAAAAAAACATCATAATATTAGCACAGAAACAGATATGTGGATCAAGGGAACAGAATACAGCATGCAGCAACAACCCCAGACACACTCGGCCACTTGGTTTTCGACAAAGGAGTCAAAAACATACAATGGAGGAAAGATGGGCTCTTTAATAAACGATGTTGGCAAAACTGGCAACTCACATGCAGAAGACTGAATTTAGACCCACCTCTCTCACCATGTACTAAGCTGAAATCAAAATGGGTCAAAGACTTGAGTACTAAGACAGAAACTCTTCACCTACTGAAAGATAAAATAGGTAATAGTCTTGGAGTCATAGCTGTCGGCAACGATTTTCTGAACAGAACTTCAGTCTCACAAGAAACAACAGCAGGAGTCAACAAAAAGGATCATATCAAATTAAAAAGCTTCTGTATAGCAAAGGAAACAAGCAAACAGTAAACAGACAACTTACAGAATGGGAAAAAAAATTTGCCAGCCATCTCTCAGACAGAGGACTAATGTCAAGAATATATATATATTAAAAAAATTAGACCCCCCCAGATTCGAAGACCCAATCAAGAAATGTGTAAGTGAATGAGTAGACACTTCTCAGAAGAAATACAAATGCCCAATAAGTACATGAAAAAATTGTTCAACTCTGTTGGCCATTAGAGAAATGCAAATTAAAACATCATAAAATGCAACATTATCCCCTGAGATTTCATCTTACTCCAGAAAAGAATGGATATCATCAAAAAACTCAATAATAACAAACGATGACGGGCTGTGGTGAAGAAGGAACCCCCCTATGTTGCTGAGAGGAATATAAACTAGTATAACCATTGTGGAAATCATTAAGGAGATTTCTCAAAAATACTAAAAATAGAAATTCCATTTGACCCAGCTATTCTCATTCTAGGTATCTTCCTGAAAGAGTTAAAGATGTCATATGACAGCAATATCTGCACACCAGTGCTTATAGCTGCCCACATCATAATAGCTGAATAACAGAAGCAGCTGATATGTCCATCAACAGACGAACAGATTAAAAAAAAATGTATCAATACACAATGGGATACTACTCTGCTATAAAGAAGGATATATTTGAGACATTTGTAGGAAAATGGATTCATCTTTAAAACAGCGTTAAGTAAAAATAAATCAGACATGGAAGCTTAGATACCATATGGTTTCTTTTGTACAAGAAACCCAAATTAAAAATAAAATAAAGAGCAAAATAGAAGATTGATAAAGGGAAATGGAGAAATAAATCCATTGCAAATTTTATACTACAGAATATATAATGATTATATATTTGTATTTGGCATAAAATAATGGCACAAGAGACCAAAAGGGGAAAGGGGGAAGGAGAAATGGATGTAAAAAGATTTAAGGTGTGTCACATACATGTATCGGTTACTGTCAATTGATGTAATCATTATGTGTCATTAACATAAACAACAATGGAGACACAGGGTCTAGAGAAGGAGCAAGAAAAATGGGTAGGAGAAGGGGAATAAAAAGAATTAAGATATCTTAAGTGTATATACCAACTCTCTAAAATGAAAGTAAGCATCATACACTACAAACATGTACTAATAAAAAAGTTATAGAAAAATTAAAGTGATTTCATAAACAGATTATTGATCACATTCCTTATTAAAATCTGGAACCAAATATTAATCCAATAAACTTCCCTTGCATCAGCCATTGCATGCACGTCCAGCTTGCTTTACTGTGCCTTTCATTATCGTGCTTAGAAATCGGAGTTATCTCAAACTCCTCCCTTTCCCTCACACTTCACCATCCAAATCAACCTTTTCTAAGGATCCATGTTGACTGTTTCCATTTTCCTTGCTTTCATTAATGCCCATCCCAAAATCTCAAATACTGGAATTCTTAAATTGGAAAATAAGTCAGAAAGAAATGCAAATGTATTGCATTCTTGTAAGTCCTCACACTTTCCTCTGTGCTTTCCGTGAATTAATTGCTGCAAACACCTTACCCGCACACATCAGCATGGAAACATTCTGGACTGTAAGCATTTAAAAAAAATGTTTTTTCTTCCTACTCTGTATCCTTTCCAGTAGTATCTAAATTCTCAGCTTTCACTTTGAAACAAACGAGCAAACAAAATTCCCCATACTTGCTGATTACAATTTATCTTCCTATCTTTTACATTTTAAGATAAAACATTTCCCCTACGCTATAGAATATATGATGATTATATGTTTGTATCTAGCACAAAAATGATATAATGCATGCACACCGCCCAAGTTAGGCCACAGAGCATCATTTGATTTATATGAAATATGGGAACTTCCCAGTCTGGACTTTGCTCTTCATGCTTCAGCCTCACAGCACTCTTGGATATTCCAGGGATGTCCCAGTACATGCCCAGCACAGATCCTTTGCATCTGCTCTTCTTTGCCTGGACTCTCAGTATTACAAAGCTTGTGAGAAGCTGAATAGTTTAGTCCTCCATGAAGCCTGCCTTAAACATTTTTTAAATGGAGGTCTCTACCGTATTCTATCCTCAGATTTTTGTTATAGCCCCATTTCCACATTACATACTATATATAGCTTCAATTTTTATTGCTTTTCCCACTCAAAAATCTAATCATAATATAAACACAGAATTTTTTTCTTGTGTTCACTATCTTATCATCATCTCTTGACCACAGCCTAACATGGAGTAAATGCACAAAAAGTAAATATAATTTGGTAAGTATAATCTCATCATACAGAATAAGAGATGAAGTTAAGATAGTTTGTTGTATTTCCCCATTTAATAGTAGGTAGAATAGCTCAAAAGTAAAACCTGGTCAATTTTTAAGTATCAACAAAACAAAACAAAAGAAAAAAGTGACAATTCCCATTGCCCCTCGCCACACTCATGAAATCAATGTTTCTTTCCACGGTATTCTGACTTCCCAGTCTGATTCCAACCCATCTTTGACACTTCATCTCCCATGATGCATTGCTGCTGGGAGAAGTCCTCTGTAAACTTCGGTTCTGTTGTTCTGGCTGCCTTCTCCAAGATCTCACCCCTGCTCAGCCCTGTGCTCTGCCTCATCCTTTGCCCTAGCCCTCCAGGGACCTCCTTTCCACTTCCTGCTTTTGTTCTAACTCAGGGCAAATGTCACTCATACTATTAAGTCAGCTCTGATCATTGCAGTAAGAATTGATCTCTTTTCCTCCCAGGAACTGCCAAAGCACTTTCTTTTTATATAACTTCTGGCATTTTGAGTTATATGCCTTTTATTAAATGTAATCATGTCCTCGTTTAGGTCTCTCATGAGACACTAAGCTTCTTGAGGACAGGTGCTTCCTTCAAATCATCATTTCATTCTTTCTTTAGCTATTAACATTGATTCACACACTACTTAATCAAATAATTCAGAAATGCTTTTAACCGTTCAATGATATTTGTTTACTTCAATGATAAAAGTATCCAATTATTCTCAGTTTTAATGTTATTTTTAATGTATAAAATAATAGAATCAAAATTTCCTTCTCTTGACTGCTTGATGTGTTACTCTAAAGATCCTTAATGTAACTGAGAGTTATTTATTTAAAATACGTTTTCAAATAAATACACATATTTAGGGCTGGGAGTTAGCTCAGTGGTAGAGTTCTTGTCTAATATGCACAAGGGCACAGTTTTAATTCCTCATGCTGCCAAGAAAGTAAATAGGGAAAAGTGTTAGAGAAATAAATGATAATACACAGAGAAAGAGGCAAACATGGAAAAATAAATTGTTTGTCTTTGTGACATGAAGAAAAACTAGGTCTCCTCAGTTCTTTTAATTCTTTGATTCTGTTCCATAATAAGCTCAGCAGCTTTTACTTTCTCCTGTAATTCAGTTATTTTTCAACCTTTAGCAAGTGGTAGTACATAGCTATGGAATAACAGATAATCCTGAAAGAAGACAGTGAGAGAAGAAGAAAGGATATGAGACTAGAAAACAGTGGACAAAACAAGAGTAGTACCTTCTCACTTAACAGTAATACATCATATGCAAATAGGTTAAACTCTCCAATGAAAGACATTAAGTGGTAGAATAGAGAAAAACAAAAACAACTATATGCTGCCCAGAACAGACTCGCTTCCCCAGTAATGATGCACATAGAAAGGGAAAGAGTAGAAAAAGATATCCTGTGTGGAATACAGGATATCCAAAGTGGAAACCAAAAAGAACAGAAGTAGCTATCCTTATAAAGGATAAACGTAAATATTCATGCACAAAATATAAGGACAGGCAAAAACTTATTATATAGCAAGGAAAGGTTCCATTAGTCAAGATGCTATAACAAGGGTAAACATACACGCTCAATGTAAGAACCCCTAAAAGTATAAAACATACATTAATCAATCAAAATGGAGAAACAGACTGCAATACAACTGTAGTAGGAGACCTCAATACCCAACTTTCAGCAACACACAGAGCATCTAGACTGGAAAAAAAAAAATCAACAGAGAATACAGAATTTAAACCCAACGAATGAAACTAACACACACACACACACACACACACACACACACACACACACACACACGGTGTTCTGATTCCCCCAATTTTTCATTTCTAATGAGTTCCCAAGTGACTCTGAGACTGCCGGATAGAGGACGACAACTTGAGAAAAACTGGCACAAATAAGAGTCAATTCTGTAAATAATCAGAATAGTCATGACTTTAATCGCATTTCCCATTCTGTCTTCCAGCCAGTGCTTAGTCAGAGACAGTTCTTGAGCCACCTTGAGAAATTCTGTTCTTAATTATTTAAAAAACTGAAAATGAGTCTTCAACGGGCCACTGTGTGCCATCTCTGAAAAAGTTCCCGTGTCTCATTATACTAGAGGTTCCCCTAGCATTGCAGAATGTCAATTTTGCTACTAAAGAGGAAGTTCTTAAAAGTGCATTTTACAAAATACAGAAAAACAAGCAACTAAAAAACTTTTCTTATATCCAGGCCTCTCTTTATGTAATCTAATCATGAAGAATACCTCGGATCCTTGCAAAAACTGTGTTATAACTAATATTAACATAAAATGTGAGCGCTCCCAATTGCTTCCTCATAAAAGTCGTTGACTTTGTATATTTCCGGTAAATGATTTTGCTGCTCTCACAAGCGGGGCACGTTAGAGAAGCCACCTACCCAGTCCAGGTCACTCAGTGATTTTCTGCCTTCCTTCCAAAGCCATCTCTATTCATGGACACTCCCTAGACCTCAGTGCCGTTATGTGTACAGTTCTATTTTTCTGCTGCTGTGAAACTGAAGCTAGATGCTTCTGTCTTTCAGTTCAAATGTCAAGTGCCATTTCCTCAGGCGAGCTCTATCTGACTCCTTTCAGGCTTGACTCGGAATTTCTTTGCTCTAAGCACACACTGGACACTGCTATTTTCATTTTAATATTTATGTGTGGACATGGATTTGTATCTCCATGCACATGCAGAAACCAAAGACGCACAGATCAGTGTATGGTCAGTGATTAAGCACACCCGTGAAGTAGCATACTGTTACTTGAACTCTGGCAACAGCAGCAATACTGTTGTGCCCAGTCAGGTTCAGAAAGGACAGGACGTCTTAGTGCCTGTACTCCCCAGCACCTGTAAACAGGCTCAGCTGTGTGCCTGACTTCCACATTTCTCATGCCTGTACAATCATTGCCCTTCACTGGAACTCAGCTCTAGGCTCTACTCAGAGAACGCCCTTCCTGAATCCTGGTGGAAATTCAGAGATTATAGAGCCTGGCCTGAGGCAATACGCAAAGAGACTTTGAAAAGAATAAGAAATTTATAACCTCTTGGATTCAAGAAATCTGGTAATTAAAATCCTGTGAGATTTTTTGTGTGTGAAACTTATGTGGTACAGAATATGTCATGTTCCCTGTACAAAATTGGCACTACTTAAATATTAATTTATTTCAATTTACAGAGGAAGATATCTGTTTTTCCAGAATTCTGCCAAATGTTTCTGTTCTTATTCTATAATTCTCAGTCATCTTATACAGATGAAAATATTTTCTTGAAAGATGTGATGCACAAACGCCTCTTATTCATCAGCCATCATCTATCATCAGCACCCCCATACCCCTTCTTCAACCACACCAATGATTGATAACTAATTCAAGTGTATCTACTCAAGTTCCCTTGAAAAACTTGAAACAGTGTTGCTTGTGAAAAAATAGTCACAGATACATTTCTTCTTCAGGACTCTTTATTGCAAGGCTTTTTTTTTAATTATTATTATTCATATAGATGAGTAGTTTGGTTGATTATCTAGATGCTCCTTATTTGTTTTATTGGACTCCACTTTTTTGAGCAGAAAATAATATCCCTATAATAATACTAGGAAAATATGACTCTATAGCATCTACGTCATCAGTTCTACAAGATTCCCATCCTCTCCAATTTTCTGTAAAATGTGCTTATGATTTTGCATTAAAATATCTAATGTGGTAAAAGAGCATTCTTCTCAAGAGGACTCTTAACTCTTGCTTTCTGCTGACCTGCCTGTGTTTGGTTAGATCCTCAAAGGAGGCCGAAGATACTCACTTGTCTCCTTCTAGGTCTAACTGGTGACAAGAGGTATTTATGATTTTATTTAATGAATGTTTATGAAGTGTCGGGAAACGATGCTGAAATCTTAAGACTCAGTCCTGCTGTTACAGAGTCTTCATCTTGAATCAACTGTCGTGTGCCCAAACTACATTTTACTAGATGCCCATGTGCATTTAGTAGACTTCTCGGTATCACTCTTCCAGCACTGCGGGGCTACTTACTAATACAAAGTGGACAAGACCAACCAACTTCTGTCCTTATTAATGTGTAAAGTTTTGGCAAATGCAAGCAATATACTTAATTTGCACTTGATTTTTATCGTAGGATAACCACGTGTTTATGAATAACAGAGTACTACTTAAAAATAACTTTTTTTTGCAATACTGGGAACTGAACCCAGGGCTTGTACATCAAACTATACACCCAGCCCTTTTATTGATTTTCATTTGAGAAAACGTCTTGCTATGTCTTTAAATTTCCTAGAGTGGGCTCAAACTTGCAATCCTACTGCCTCAACCTCCCAGAATTTTGGAATTGCAGGCATGTACCACCATTCACAGATAAAAATAATGATTCTTAAACTCACTGTACCAATGCCATTGAACTAACTTTGTTAAACTTAACTTTCTGTCCATGCGAGATAAGCTCTTTCTCAGGGCCTTTCTTGGGGCCTTTAACACAAAACTTCACACAAAGCTTCTTTTCACACAAATCTTTGGAAAATACACTGAGCTGGTTCTGTAGAGCCTTTCGAAGGATACAGGAGCAAGGAATGTGAATATATATCACACTGATAAATTGCAGTCCCCAAAGTAATATGCGTAAGTACAGATACAGAATTGTTTCAATCATCCTACAAAAATAAATATCATTTATTTGTGCCTAATATAAGCCAAGATGATTAGTCAACTTATATTTATTATCTCCAGTTTTCATAACTCTGCAGCAAGAGAGATGATTAGTCTCAGAGATGGTAAGTGATATGTCTCAGTCTTGGAAGTGGGATCCACAGGTGGGTACTTGGCATTCTTCCAAGCTCTGTGGGCAAACTGTGTGCCCATGAGAAGACAAACTGAATGAAACCAGGGAGAATATAGCCTTTGTAAATATTTTACTACATATTGAAAAAAACCATGCTTGTGAAATGATGTTGAATATGACAGAATCATTCCATTATAAATTGCTTTTCAATACTGCACATTTTTAAGCAGTGCTTAAACAATATCTGACTGAAAGAAAATGATGTTATTCTAATTGCTGTATGAATGAGGCAAAATGTTTCAGAACGTTTTGTCTCTCCAATACTATCTCTGAAGGAACAGAATGACTTAGATAAAAACATTGCAAGAATAAAAGACCTTTGTAAACATTTTCTCCTAATGTCTGTTGCCCTCCTTTCTAGCTCTATTATATCCTCCCTCTCTCTGTCTCTCTCTGTCTCTGTCTCTGTCTCTGTCTCTGTCTCTGTCTCTCTCTCTCTCTGTCTCTCCTCCTGGAATAAAAAGAAATTCTTTTGGTACAAGTTGCCTTTCAGTCTAGAATTTTAAGAAAATTGTGGTTAAGTACCTTCAAACAAGCATATTGCTGTGTATATCAAGAGAACTGTTATTCAAGGTAAGTGGTTTTGATGCATTTGCGTTTCTATAACTGAATGTAGTACATTTGTGAACATAATAATCTCACAGTAGTTTTGCAACAGGGAAAGACCATTAGACTGTAGGTCTCCCCACCCAGTGCTGCAAATTCCACCTTTGTTTTTCTTTCTTTTTTTTTTTTTGAACATTTAATTGACACCAGTGACCTCTAGCTTACTTTATTGAAATTTTGAATAAAGAGATTATATATGTAATAAAGAGATTATAATCTAATATATATGTATATATATAAAATGACATTTATATCACCCTGGATTTCTACTTTGTTATGAAATTAAAAAATGTTGTGAGATAAGTAAAAATGTTGTGAGACATGAATGCAGGTCTATAAAAATATTTCTTTTAAGCAAAAATGCTACACCTACATTTTTAATATGCACTATTTCAAATTTGTATAATGAGTTAAATTTTTAAATGGACTGACTGCTATTTTTCATTTAAAATTTTTACATCTACAAATAAGATATATTTGTAACATGTAAATAATTACTAAATGAAACAATCTACTTTTGAGACAAAGTCTCACTATGTTGCCAGGCTGGTTTGAAATTCTTGAGCTCATGTAATTCTTCCATCTCAGCCTCCAGAATATATGGAATTACAGGCATGTGTCACTGTTCTCAACCTGGAAAAGTTTTTTGAGGAATGCATTATGAACTATTTTAAAATTGAAAATTCTTGAGATGACATTTTTGCATTAATTGCTCTTTGAATAGATGTAAAGGAAATTTAAAATCAAATAAGCGAATTTTGAGAGTTGTCTTACTTTTCTGATTGCTGAGAAAAAACACCTGACACCCAAAGTTAAAGGAGGAAAGATTGGCTGTAACTCACAGATTGTAGAGGTTTCAAGGTTTCAAGCCATCATCGGCTGGCTCCCAGGGAGGGCAGCCTGGCAGAGGGCATCGCGGAGCAGGTGAGAGGCAGCAGAAGACAGGCACCAGCAACAGAAACGGCAGCAGCAAGCGACGGCAGCATCCCTCTTTCTGTCCCTTGTATTCCACCCAGGCCACACCCCCTCAGGCTGGGTAGCACTCACACTCAGGGTAGGGCACCCTCAATTCCGGCGTTAGCCACTTCCTCACAAGCATCACACACCCTAGACGCACCTCTGAAAAACCCCACCTATACCACAGGCGGCTTTGGGGGGACATTGGACATAAGCCTTAACAAGAGTTTTTAAAATCCTGCTATTTTTATAGGATACTTCATATGTTTTGATAAAGTAGTCCATGAAATAATGCATTTTTAACCTCAATTTTCGTAATGGAAAAACTTCAAATGATTCATTTAAATCTCTGAATCTCAAATATGGCAGAATAAAAATCTATCATATACAATATATGGATTTGCAGAAGAAAATTGCAAGTATCTTTTGCTTATCATTTTTAAATGTTGAAAGTCCAAAATAACACTTTCTGTGATATGTCGTGTACTAAATAATAGGAAGAGTAACTGGTCTCACAGTTCACTAATATATAGTCTTTAAACTCGTCAGATACAAAATGCAAAGGAATTGAAAATTGGAAGAAAACATCACTAAATTCTACAGGAGACCTATCCCTCTGATTTTGGCTAAAATCTCCAAATTGTGCTAAAGAAAAAAGCTTCAGTAACACAGTCACATAAGGTATCCAACATTTCATTGATTTTTTATTTAATACCTATTTTATGGCAGAACATGTAAGAGAAAGATTGATGAAAGGTTCCTGGCTTTATAGAATTAGGAGTTGGTAAGATATGCATATATTCAATAGATTGTTACATAAATTATTTTAGTACAATTTCTCTAAGATACATGAATTAATAGTAAAATACCATGAGAAATTATAACAGGACTACATCCAAATAGCCTGGAAATTTAGAAATGTATGCAGGTTAATCTATAACCTGAAAGGTTATTACAAATGGTAATTGGAAGAGGGAACCAAACAGGAATGGCTTGAAGATACAAGGAAGAATGAGGCATATTTCATAGTATATACAGTTCCTGAGAAGTCAGAAAAGACAATGATGAATAAGAAGTACATTAGGAGTATATTCTATAAAAATATATTTCTTCCAGGTAAATGGAGAGATTGATAAGACTATTTACTGCCAATGGTAGATTTAACATATCAAAGTTTTCTAAAAATGTACTTCTCACCATAGAAGTATGATCATCTCCAGTACAGCTGGACCGTAAATAACACGGTGGTGGTAATGGGATAGATGATGCTTACAATGTAGGAGTAAGGGGATAAAAATAGAACGAATTTATTTAGGGAGATAATGCAATTAAAATTTATGTTTCAGAAAAATTCTTGTGACTATGACAGAGAGAATGGACTTGAGATGACAAATTTGGAAGTAAACCAAATTAAGAATAATTGTTCATATAAGGATCCTTGTTGATGCTCTTATTTTTGCTCTCTTCTCCCACTAACTCTCCTCCTGACAGCCTCAGACTCCCACCCTCCACCGCCAACACATACATAGCCACCTGTCCTGTTTTCTTATTTGCAAGGAAGAATAATGCAAGGTTTGGCTAGTGTAGAGCACTCTATGAAGTCTGAGTGATGGTCATGTTTACCATGCTTGGTCTGATGGCTCTTTTTTCATGTTACTGTGTAACGTAGTCAGACCAAACTGGATGGGAGGGCTAATAAGAACCATGTTGCTCATTTAACAGTGATCTTTAGGTGCTCTGCTTCCTCCATACCAACCATTGAAGTTGGTTCTGGATATAAAATAATGAACAAAAATAGAAAGGTAATCTAAACCATTCTGCCTTTAAGAAGTACAGATAGCCACTATCTCAAAAAATATGAAAAGTGATTTCTAATCACTTAAATTATCTTTGATTTATGTATAGTGATTACTAGATCACAAGTGAATTGTAGAGAATCCATGACTTCCTAGGAAAGGTGCAGATGGAGCAGCATGTATTTGAACTAGGGGCAAACCTGAGTGCCACCACATTTTTGCCTTGAAGACTTAAAGTTACCAAATATCCCATTTATTTTGAACTTTAGAAAAATGGACCATAGAACACTGACCCCAACATTAATGCACCTAAAATTTCCAGTGGTACAGGATCATTCTGATATACCCACTGTAACCTGTTTTTCTTTCGTTATTCTCGCTTGGTTTTTTTTTGTTGTTGTTGTTGTTGTTCCTAAGCAGTTGACATTGCTATAGTGGCTAATAGTATAGAAACTGTTAAAATTCTTGCAGATTTTCATTTCATTCTGAGCAAATTCTGTTCACTTATCCAAAGAAACCTACCAAAAGCATTAAGATTATCTTTTTAAATCTTAAGTTTTGTCTTCTGGATAGTGTCACTACAGTGAAGGATATACACTGAAGCAAATGAATACAGCATGTAATGTGAAGAACTGGAGGATTTTTATTAAGATTTCCCATCTGGCCTGGAGGCTATCAATAACATACAAACATATAGGGAAATCTACAAAGAGAGATCCATCCCCAAAGATGAGTATTGCAGAATCAGTCAAGAAAGAATCTCTTGTCTGCAAAAGTAGCCACTTTCTAAAGCCTTTTCCATGCTTTTGTTACATTCCAGGATGAAAATTTATCCTGCAGCATGAAACAGCAATGGGTCTTCTAGAGAAAAAGGTCAAAAATAGCCTAACTCAGGTGAAGATAATGATACACAGTGTAATAACCATCGTCATCCTCTTATTACTTGATTATGAAATTTTGTTTTATCTTTTCGTTAAAAAACACAAAAAATGGCCCATGGAACAGAACAGTGAGAGAAGGCATGAAATTCTGTTCTGTGGGTGTTATGGTCTGTAGCAAAAATGTCCGCCAAAGACTCAAATGCTATGAAGTGCACCTCTGGGAAGGTGATTGATCATGGGGGAACTAACCCCGAGAATAGATTAATCCATTGATGAGTCCATAGCCAAATGTGCTGTCAGGAGGAGACGCCTTGTTGGACAAAGTAGGTGACAGGTAGAAAGATTTATTCTTCTCAGTCCCTTTCTCCTCTCGCCCCTGGCTCTTTCCAACCCTCTCTGCTTCCCGGGTGCCTTGGTTTGAGCAGCTACCCCTCAGAATGGTCCTCTGCCATGTCTGTCTTGTAGCAAGCGTAGACCAAAACTTCTGAAGCCATGACCCAGAATAAATATTTTTTCCTTAAATTGCGTATGTCAGGTATTTTATGCTGACAACAGAAAAGATGATTAATACAACGGTAATGTTTTTCTTAGTAATTCATAACAGGAAATTATAATTTTTCTTTAAATAAAGCAATGAATTGCTAGATAATTTTTGCCATAAAATTCAGAACTAGTTTTAGATGTGCTGAAACTCTTTGGTAATTTCTTTTCTTATGTGGTTGAATTTAAGTAGGGCTATAAATGATAACAATTAATTAATTTGGAATATAAATTCATTTTTTAATTGTTGTAAGTCAGACTACCTTGGTTCAAATACTGCATTTGTGTCACAGTTCAGGACTGTGGCACAGTGCAAAGGATGAAAGATTACTCAGAATCATTGTCCATTTCAAATTCCTAGAAGGCCCAGAGGGACTCCCCTTAACAGACCCCTCAGCATGAGAGATCGTTGTAAAGACAGCCCCAAACTGAAGCCTCTATGGCTTTTTATTGATAGAACCAGGAAGCAAGGATAAAAGAAATAAGAAAGGCATCTGGGCAGGAATTCATACAAGGGACAGGGGAAAGATCATGGTAGTCTGTTAAATGACTGACTTGGGGCCCAATCTAAGTGATAAATTGGAGTCTGGAGAAGACAAAGACACTGATTCTTTAAAACAATGTATTTGATCCTACTTGAACTTGTGGTCCTATAAGCTATCTTTTAATCTCTAACCGTGTATTTCAGGAGGTTTGGGGCGTGTGGCTCCAAAAGTCCTGTATCTGCATATTCATCTCATATGTATCTCTAACCAACGCCCCCACACCTTTGCCATTCATTAAATTTTTGACTACACGAATAACACATAAACTCCCTCTATTGTGGATTCCTGGTCTCAGAAGTGGGGCTATTGCTTAGTAACACAGCAGTCATGTCAAGAATTAATGAAAGACCAAAATAAGTACTAGGGAGATCTTTTTCAAATGGATATAGGAACAAAAGATGGAGGTGGAGGAGGGAAAGAGGATAAAACAAAAAGAATTGAAGAGAAGAAAACTGAAGAAAATAGAGCTTTTGCTAATGAGAAGGGGACCAAGTGTTGGGAGGAGCAGGGAGAGAGAGGAGGGGTACGGGATGAAAAGAAATAAGAATTAAAATGTATTATGTCCCATGATAAATGTAATCATTATGTACTGTAAATAGGTACTAATAAAAATATTTTTAAAAAATCAATGGGAGCATTAACAAAGCTAGTGTACATCAAGGGCCTAGGTCAAGGCCAAACATATGATAAGCACACATAAGTGTAACTATAGTTATTATTGTCACTGTTATCATATTTATGAACTTTCTTTAATCAAACTTCACTTATGCCATGTAGTTGTTATAATATTACTTAAGAAAATTTAATGAGAATGAATATGGTATTTGGATTCAAAATTTTTACTCTATTTTCTTCCTAAATAAGATGAAACCTCTAGTCATAAAAGTCCTTTTTGAAGAGTTTTAACAAAATTGAATTCTTCCTTCATGGAAAGTAAATGAAACTGATATAATTCAGTTTTGAATGTCCTAATGAATTTATCTCGTTTACAGACAGTTTACACATGACATACGTCAGACTGGCCAAAGTAATCACATAGTTTTATTCTTCTACAAGATTCTAAATACACACATCATGAACATGGGAAGCGCATTAGGAATCTAGGAACAGAATTCAATGCTAAATAGTAATTATAAAAGATGTGTTGCTTGGAAACTACAGAGAACAATGCTTTGTTTCAAGTGAAGGGTAATATAAATCACACATTAACATAGTAGAACCTCTTAAAAATTTCAACAATACAATTGATGATAGTTTTAATAAGCTCTGACATATAACTTAGAATAGTGGATTTTCAATCATACCAATGGCTCACCAAGATAAGCCACAAACAGATAGATTTATATTGAGGTTTGCTGTCATACCTTATGCAGCTTCAGGTTATGGATGCATAAACTGGACTCAGATCACGGGCAATGAAGTATTCCTTCCAAGAAAAACCACCCTTTCAGGAACACAGAAAACTGCACTTCATCAGCAGTGTCATACACCATGGAGTTTTTGTGCAAGGAACTTGCTGTTTACTAGCTATTTGGTGGCATTTGCAATTGAATGCAGTTATTAAACAATGTAAGAGGCTAATTTGTTACGTGGCAGGGGGAGTGAGCCCTTTCACTCCTACTCAATTGCAAAATGGGTTAGACCCTGAAAGTTAAGGAAAATTAAGAGATCCATATATAGAGAGCAAAAAATCACTGCACAGTGGCAAAGACTGCTCACCCATATTTACCTACTTGAAGGATGGAATTCAAATTCTGGCTTAGTAGCTACTTTTCTAGAATCAGCGGTTTGCAAGAGAGCACATTTAATACAGGACATTTACAAGTTACAACATTCACACACAAGACAAATGCAGGAAGAGTGCAGAACATCTATCTATGCACTGGAGACCTGAAAGATCTAATCAAGGGCTGGGAGCCCACAACAATGCCTGGTGTGTGTCGTACCTGCACTAAAGTCGTACCGGCTGAAGAAATCTATACTGGAACCGGGATACTCTGCTCACAACAGAGATGAAGAACTGAGCTCACCTGAAGCACACAACAGCCATCCTCGATGGCAGCAGCAGGGCCCCAAGCTCCTCCTGCAATGAGAACAGCTGAGTTCCCTGCTGGAGAACCAGCCGCAACAGAACTTCTCCTGGGAAACAGCTGGCCCCTGTCTTCTGCTCCCGTTCTCCTTCATGTGTGTCAGCAACAGTCCTCAGCTGGATCCTCTACGCCCAGAACCACAGCAACTCGGTCCACCTGGGCGTTCCTACTCAAGTTGACCATATCAGTCCACCACACTGACCAACATGGCCACTGAATGGTAAGGTACTCACATTCTTGATAATTTTTCTCTCTCCTGAAGCCTCATGATATCCCAATCTTCTCATATGCTTCTGAAAGTTACTCCAAATCCGAAAAAACTTGATCTGCCCATAAAGCCATTTCTGAGGTGCTACTAGTTTGGAAATCTATTCCTTACTTGACCAAAACTTAATCTGTTCATTTCTTAGCAAATTATAGCCTTTTCATAAGCTTCCAATATATCTATTGGTCATGAGAAACTCATTTTAATGATTATTTTATATCAATTGTAATTATAATAGTTTAATAGAGGAGAAAACATTTATTGAGTCCTATGGAATACTAACCATTTTTTTTTTATTTTACATTTCTGAAGTCCTCAATAAACTGGTAGAGTAGGCATGAAGAAAACAACCATTAAAACTCTGAAAATTCCCAAAAGACACAATAGCTTTTCCATGGATTTTATGAAGAAGCGATTTTGGTGTTTTCCCTTATTGATAATAGAACAGAGTTAGAAAATAATACACATGTGTGTTGTGAAAAGTTTTAAATTTGTGCTGAAATTAGTAAGACTCAGAGCATAAATAAAGGTGGTAATTCCAAATGTTATATTAATTTAAAACTAATAATCTTTAAAGAACTATTCGAAAAGAATTTTTGATACATGTGCTGTATCAAAAACAATTTTCAATTTTAGTTCTCTAATTATTTTAACCACTTGGATCTTGGGGTTGAATATATTCCTGATATTTGACCATAATTCAGAGTATAAAATAAATATTTATATGGTGATTTCTGATAAATATTTTCTTGTGTATTTTCATTAAGGTTTACAACTGAATCCTAAGCCATTTAAGAGAGATTAGATTATTCTCAGGTAACTAGTGGGATGAAAGTTTTCCTGGCTTAGAAGACTAAAGGCTCACATTGTGCTCAAGATAGGATACCCTACAGGAAGTAGGAGAGCGCTGAATTATAGTCCCTCAGGGTCCAGTCCGGGAAGCAACCAACATTTCAGTTGCTGCCATGTCAGAGAAAAAGAAATGAAAGAGAGGAATTTTGCATCCACTACTAAAAACTGTGCCTTATACATATTTGTTACTTTGCTCACAACTCATTGGCCTGAATTTGTTCAACCATAAGGGAAACAGGAAGAAGAAACTTCTCTTGTTTTTAGATGAAGGAATAAATTGGCGGAAGAGTTCATTCTTTTAAATACCATTAATAAGTCTGTTGTTGGCATTGGCTTGCATATAAAGAGACAACAGGCAAGCTTAGGCATTTTTAGTGGTTTGTTCAAAATCATCTAGTGGTTAAGTTGCAAAACCAGGATTCAAATACATATTTGTATACTCCAAATTCAATATTTGTGGTGGATTTATTGTAGTCAATTTGAGCAGGAATGCCCAGCTGGACTGAGTCAGTGCGGTTCTGGGCATAGAAGATCGACCTGAAGATTGTTGCTGACACAACATAAAGGAGAACAGGAGCCAAAGATAGTGCAGGATGTTTCCCAGGAGAAGCTCTGTTCTGGCTGGTTCTCCTGAAGGGAGCTCAGCTGTTCGCATCACAGAAGGAGCTCGGTGCCTTGCCATGGTGGGAGTTGCTTCAAGGGAGCTCTGGTCTTCATCTCTGCTCTAAGCATCGTATCCTGGTTCCAGTACAGATTTCTTCAGCCTTTTAGTGCAGACACAGATGTACAGGGGACATTGCCATGGGCTCCCAGCCCTTGACTGGATCTTGCAGGTCTCCAGTGCATAGGTACATGTTCTGCACTCTTCCTGCATTTGGATTGTGTGTATGAATGTTGTAATGTGTGAATGTCCCGTATTAAATCTGTTCTCTTGCAAACCATTGACTCTTTCTTCGTGCATCTCACTCCCTTCTCTTAGAATGCCCTCTATTCCATTCTCTTACAAGAACCTGAAGAGCAGTTCAGATTTCTTCTGTGCCATGAGACTTCCTTATGTTTTCTAGGCAGAGTCAAAGTCTCCATAGAACATGTGGTCTCCCATAGTACGAAAGAATAAGACCCACCAGGCTGTTCTCATTTATTTATTCCTAGTGCTACCTCCTCCTCGGGTCCTGAACACCACTAGGAGAAGGACTCTGTATTATTCAGCTTTGTATTTTAGTTCTCATCGGCTGCTCTATTACATAACAGTTGCTCAGTGAACATTTTTGGAATGGTCTTTGATAGTCAATGTTTAATATAGAACAGTAAATTTATAATTTCTATTTTTTAGAAAAATAAATAAATCACGTACATATATCCAATAAGTGTTGAGCAATTTCTATCCAGGAATAGGGAGGGAAGATTCACAACCTTTAGATCACAGCCTGATAAAGTCCACATCCTTCCAGTCTTTAGTAACAGAGGGATGTGTGTGATGCAGACAGAGCCAGGGGATAACTCAGACCCCGACAACAGCTCCTCAGAGTAGGCAGTACTTCAGGGTAGGCTGAAAGTGGAGGGACTAATTCAGACCAGCTCCTGAGATGAACACAGAGGAGAGCGCAGACACGCGGGAAATAGGCCACTTTCTGGGAACTACAAGTAATTGAGTATTCATGGAACATAAAATGTGAATATATGCTGTGAGAGGATGAAAAGAGGGAGCAAAAAAAGATAAGGCTGAACTAATTAGTCAGGGAAAGTCCATGAGGACTTGCGATGCCGTCCAAGGAAATTTAGAATTTGTCCTGTTGTGATGAAGAAACCAAAGCTCCCAGTGTTTATATGACTTGTTCAAGGTCACGGAGCTGGGCAGCAGAAGAAGTAGATAGAATCTTGCTCACAGCTCACAGCTCACAGCTTGGTTCCTAACGAGTGTTTGTTTCTTCAGAATACGTTGCCATCAGTAATTAATTAACACTGAATCCTGAAATCCCAATGAGCTACAGCGACCAACCGAGGCTTGCTTCACTTTCCAAGAGAAGGCTGATAAAGAGATCGGAGTAGTTAGGGCCACAATACAGAGTAGTTGGGGCCTTTTGAATTAAGGGTTAGCATGACTTAGATTTCACTGAGGTTTATTTTTCTGTCTTTTGTCTCTCTTAGTAAATTATGTGAGTGGATTTATTTTTTAAAGACCCCAATACTGCACTTAAATCTGGTTTTTAATATAGTAAGTAATTTTCAAACATAAAAGGACATGAAATATTGTGATTTATATGAATCTGCTAACGATGAAATGAATACTTAAACATAATGAAAAGCCAAAATAAAATGCAGATACACAATACAGGAAGAGGCGAGGCAATGTGATTGCTGAGAACTGCTTGCTATCTGACATAGACAAATATATGATATACTAGCCCCACTATGTTAAACAGTGTAAGGAATAAAGTATACAACAACTTTGTCAAGGAAAAACATTTTTAGTCACATATTACAGTTTTCAAGTGGAATGCCTACACGTACCTTGTAAATAAAAATCTTTTTTAAAAATAATTCTTGAAACTAATAATCAATGCCAAAATAAACTAATCTTAAAGGCAATGCCTAAATAAAGTTACGGTAATGCTATCTGAAAGTAAATCATGCTCAGAGAATTTACCGCACTCCTGTCTTCCTGTATCATCAGGATGATCAATTTGCCTGGGAAAGCTTTTGAAATTGTTTTCAATTCTTTGTCCCAGGGACATGAGGAGAAGCTGGGGAGTACTGAGATAATTTTAATGGGATTTTTTTTCCCCTCTTAGGCTCAGAATTCACTTTAGAAATCCTCCTTTTTAGGGATAAATGGTAAATATTTTGACCAAAATAATCTGAGTAATAATCCACAGCATGACTCTTCCTCTTGCTTACATTAACTTACTCCTTCTTTTGTTTTCAGAATAACTGCTTCACTGTTAGAAATGGATGTTTATAAACTCTGCAGTTGCTCTCTGAAGGAAGCAGCCTCTTGCTTGACTGTTTGGCATGGTTCTTACCAATTCATTTAACATCTTCACACCATCAGAGGGGACTGTTATTTATTTATTTATTTATTTTTTGTGGTGCCGGGGATCGAACTCAGGCCCTTGTGCTTACAAGGCAAGCACTCTAATCACTGAGCTAAATCCCCAGCCAGAGGGGACTGTTAAAGATTATGATTTTGATTTCTTCCTCCACGTTGTCTGTAGAGAACAAACATTTGTTACACTATCAAATTAGCTGAAGATAATTGTGTTAAATATTTTACTTATCTTTTCCTAAGCCAATTATTCAAAAACAGTGTTACATGGTTTATAATGTACTTATGAATTCGGAGTACTGAACATGTTTAATTCAGAGTACTGAACGTATCTAACTGAACAGCTTTGCTTCTATGAGTAGAGAGATCTTCTGTCGCTGTTATTAATTCCTTAGTGTGCATGTAAAAATTTGAAGCCTTCTACTCTATAAAACTCTGGCTCTAGAAATTAACTTTTAATATTAAGATATTTCTAGTCCCCTTCGATCTTTACTTTAATAACATGTACAGATCAAGAATTCTAACAATACCTCAGTTCACAAGTCAAAAATGCCACTTTTCATTCTTCACCTTCCACTCTGCGGTAGATTGACACTCTTTACTATCTTTCATTCTTTTTAACACACCATAGCGACAAGGCCACTTGAACATTAGTCTTTGTTGAATTTCCTCCTTGTTTTCCACTCACCCTTTCACCGTGAGGGCCATGTGCCTGAGGAGCTCATCCTCAGCTGTTTTCTGGCCTGTGTTCCTTTCCTGGGCCATCACAACTACAATCGCTACTTCTCCAGCCACCATAAATGACAGAAATTCCGAGGTCGGCCTCATGGTGGCTGCCATTCTCTCCTTTCCAGCTCTGCCTATTCCAAAGGCACCTTACAATCGTCTCAAATGTGTTCTATTAGGGAACTCATGACCTGAGAAACTGAAATGATCATTCACCAGTTACCCAAACCCTAAAGGTGATCTTCTTTCTACGTTATTTTCCTGATCAGACTTTTTTCCCCCTGTCTTGTTAGGGGTTAGACCTAAAATGCTCCCCAGTCTCACGTGTTCAGTGGTGAGGTTTCTGGAAGGTGCTTGGATCTCAGAGTGCTACACTCATCTGTGAAGGAAGGCGCTTCTGAGCATAGTGAGATGTCGAGCGGAAGGGGGCGTGACCCGATTCCTCCTGCCTCCTGCCTTCTCTGCTTCCGGGCTTGGGTTGAGCGAACTCTTCTCCACCAGGTCCTTCTGCTGTGCACTTTCTGCTTTGGAGCCAGCTAATCGGGCTGAATCCTCTGAAATGCTGATATGAACTTCTCTCCCTTTAAATTGCTCCTGTCAAGTACTTTATCCTGGTGATGAAAAGGGGACTAACATACTTCCATCAAACCACTAGAAAGGTGTACAGAATTTTTATTCCTGATCACTCTTTTAATCCTTATCATTCTCTCCAGTATACTGCTTTATATTTGGGACCCCAGCATTTTTCATGTAGATTATTATGACAACTTGCCAAGTAACCTACCTCTCACCCACTTTGCCCCGTCAACTTCCTGCTCACAATATTTGAGTTGTTCTTCAGTCACAAATTTATCATTCTTTTACTTAAAATGATTTACCCAGGGGTCAGCATTGACTAAATGATAAAAAAAAAAATGACCTTTTCAACACAATCAGGGCTTTGTATGTTCAGTTTCAAACAGTTTTTAAATTATTGTTTCTGTCAACTTTTTTGTAGTAGGACTCAAATTCATACCTAGATCAATTATGCACCAGGACTCAAGATGTGAGTATAGAGGTATTTATTCAGTTTATAACTAAAAATTTCATTAAAAAAATACTACTTTAACTATTAGATTACGATGTGATATTATTGAATACCAGAAACAACATTTAGACATTTAGGCAATATTTAATAATGTTTGTTACCAAATTTAATCATCTACCCCATCGTCAATTATTGACTTTTAATTTAGAGCTAACCAGCAGAAGTTAGATTGTCTCAGTATGTCTACCATTACTGAACAGGAGCTCCATCAAACTGCATATTCCCTATTTAGTGAGATACATTTTCTTACTTCATACACTTTAATCTTGAGGAGATATACCACATTATTTTAATGCTGTGAATTCTATCACTCAGAGGAGAGAATCAACGATTATAACAATTTCCAATGATATGTTAAATATTACTCTCAAAAAGAAGAGAAGAAAATCTGCAAATACTTTAGCTATATGCTATCTAGTCTTCCTAACCCAACAGATACAAACCCAGAGTTTATTTCAATAACAATACTAAGTCGAAACTACTGACACGAATTCTTTTTAACACAATTTGTATCCGTTTCTACATGCTCACAATGTTTTGCCAGGTATTTGGAAACTGATAAAAATAGAGTAATACATCTAAAACATACCAGTTTTCATCAGTTTTAAGTAGACTTTACATTTTTTGGATAGAATTCACCATCATTTTGGACAAGCTCACACCGCACACCCAGGCTTATAGAAAGTTTTCCTAATTCTGGTATTTTAATCAGACAGATTCTTTACACATGAAACACCCAGATTTAAACTCTCTAAATTCACTTGTTAGTGTGTGCAGTATTAACTTTTAAACATGTTCTTTATGGTATGATTCGGTTTCCATGTATTGTATGTTTGACTGATTTCAAAATTCCAGTGATTCTGTTCCACACTACTGTTTCTCTCCTCCCCCATCTCAGGCCAATGATCCTTTTATTTTTCATAAACTTACTTCTTATACCAGCTAAGCTGTAATTTCTAAGAAAACACAACTGACAAATAACATTCTATTTTCTGTAAACAATGTTTTGATTAAGATGTTGGTGTGTTAGATGGCATTCTTCCCGAGTGTGAGAGCTACAGATTTATTTGATGTCTATTTGGTTCTTTACATGCATCCACAGCTCAGCTTCCTAGGACGCTAAGCAGCGCTTTTCTACAGTGTGGGATTTCAGTTCAGGAGCACAAGTTAACCCTCAGGTTTTCAGCATGATTACATTTATCTATATTTAAACTACAAAGGAATCAACATGCTGGAAAGTAATTGCTCTGTTGCCTTAGGGAAAGAGATTAGGAAAACTGTGAGTTTAAGGGAGAAACTGCGCCTGGGTAGTAATCCTTTTTATTATCTTCTCTAAGCCATAAATGATTCTAACCCAAGCCTGATAAATAATTATGTCGTGAACTGTTGGGTCAGAGGCCTTTAGCAAGATTGCTACGAAGTCCAACTATTTGAAACTTTCTATACTCCAAAGGTCAGAGCATCTCTTTTAAAAGTGCCTGTCTGACCGCACTAACTGTGGTGCGGATGCTAATGCTCGCAGCGGGGGAGAACAATTACCGAAACCATTCATTTGCTAGGTGATCTCTAAGGCCTTTCCTAACTTTAAAATTCTATGCCTGTGTCTAAATTAGAGAGTCATTTTCATCTGAATTGACAAAGCTAATAATATGTTTTAATTAAGATATTTTCTTTTCATTAAGTGACTGCGTGTCAGAGCAGAGAATTATGTTAATGGCAAACCCAAAGTCTGTAAAGCCAAGGTCAGGGAGCAGGCAGAACTTCCACAAATGACCAGGATCTCACGGAACAAGTTTACTGACAGAGCCTGGGCCAAGACCCCTGTCAGCTGGGCGGGAGAAATAACAAATGTATAAAGAGAGCCAGATGGGAACAAGAATCAGTGGAGATAAACATGCAATAAACAGAGAAAGCTAACTTAGATTTGGTGAACAGGTAGACAAAGCAAGCTCTGGTGGGTATCGGTCCAATACTACTTCTCTGTCAGGGCCCTCAATTTCTTTCCCCCATCAGCTTTGCTTCCAAGACAAACTCTCTTAAACTTTATTTATTCCAGGATTGTAAAAGTCCTAGAATTTGCAATCCACCTGCCATGTCAGAAATCTTTGAAAATCAGGTCCAAAAACAATTCTTAGATAATTTGAATATACTATGAACACATCAAAAAAATCAGGGTTTGGGATCTGGTTTAGTGTTAGGATCTCCTGTGGATGCAGTTGGTAGATATTAATAGTTTCCTTGACTTGCCAGTCTGCTTTGTTTTCATTTTCTACATCCAGAAATAGGCCTCCACGCTGGAGCTGAGATGGAGTCCCAACTGTCAGGCATTTGACCAGACAATAAAGGCAAATCATCAGCTCCGATAAATAAATCACGAATTTCTTCAGCCTCTCTGTTGTGTATAAGGCAAGAAGGAAATAGCATCAGCTCTCAAGTCCCATTTTTAATACCACACACTCCAATTATTATTTCTGACCATAGCAGCCTCCTCTTAATGCCTCTATCACCTTCATATTAGAGTCCTATACTATATCACACCAACTAGTGAATTATTTTCTTCTGTGATTTAACTATTTAATACAGTTTAGTATTTTAGATTTGATTTTTTTTCCACCAACAAGTCCACTAACTACTTGAGGACATTATCCATGAAATTTAAGATATTCACAGTAGCCTAATATAGGTCCTGAGGGGGTAGAGTTTAGGCTTTTCCTCCTCAGGGTTATGTCCCCCCAAAATACACCTCATTGATACTTATTGAATGAAAAAGGGCAAACAAGGGAGAGTTATCCCTGTTCTGAATGGAGCAAATAAATAGATATTCACATTATTGAAATTATCTTGAGCAAAGATAAATAGGTTTAAGGCAAAAAGATAAAGAGTATTTCAAAAATTTTAAATATTTTGTATTTGTGCAATGTTTAAGGCTGATAAGCCCATCATTCCTCGCGAATATGCTACCATATGTGTTTTTCTTCCCCTGGGTGACAAGTTTCATGATGAAAATAATTCTGCTTTTGTATTTGCTACTATATAATCAATGTCAGGACCATGTATTAAATATACCCAAATACTCAAAGAATCTTGACAACCGTAATAACTATGTCCATTTCAGTAATAACATTACATGTATACTCCTTTTTACTAGTATTTATTACAGGGTTTTCTATATGTCAGATAACATAAAAATACTTTAGAAAATATCAAAGCACTTTAATGGATTAGTGAACTCATTCTTCAAAACAACACTTTGAAATAGCTGCTACACCTACTCTACAGATAATGACAGACACAGACATGCTAGTAAATTGTCCTTGGTTACAAAGCCGGTAGATATTGGAACTCATATCTGAACGCAGGTAGTATAATTCTTTATAGAGGACACTGTTACTCATTGTCAAATGTTTTCTCTTGCCTCCATAATGATAATAGTGCTTTAAATCTATACTGGTTAGCCTGTATACAAAACAATTGACAAATGTATAAAGAATTGAAAGAAAATAAGAATACAAAAACTTTGGAATAAGAGCAGTATGGAAAAATGAGAAAGAACTCAACTGGTAGAATCAAAATGTGTAAGGAAACTTATTAATGCTGGAAAGAGGAGAAAAGGGGAAACAGAAATATCTTTTAAGTAGCTCTTGCTGGCAAGCAGTACAAATATTCATTTAAGAATGTGATGCTACCAAAAAAAGAACTTCAATTAAGAAGCTATTTCAGTTCCCCAAGTGAAAGGTAACTTGGACAAATAAGAATTGAACAAGGAAAAAAAAAAAAAAGAATCGAACAAGAGGTGGGGAGCGAAGGGGATGGCTTCAGAAGAAATTAAAAGAAAAGAATTAGAGGGACACAGCCATGGATAAGACATGAACAATGATAAAGTGTGAGGAGTAAAAGTAAGTGTCAAGCTTCTACCTCTGAAGACCAGACCCAAGATCACAAAGATTTGGGGGAATTCTGATCACATTCCCTTCTGTGTGATGATGAAGTCATTTTTGGACACTTTCAATGTAAGATATTTCATACATCCCCAGCCTCCTTTCTGGAGCAACATCTATCTATCTATCTATCCATCCATCTATCCATCTATCTATCTATCTATCTATCTGCCTATCTACCTATCATCTATCACTGCCACCATTTTATCTCATGAACCCCTCAAATTAACACACAAATTAGGTTCTTGAGCTTTTGCTACACCCTGCTCCCCTCCTGGTGTGCACAGTGTGAAGAAAGGGCACCCTCCATCATCTACTCAGTGCCTGAATGGAGTTTCTCCTCACTTTGGTTCTCTCCTTCATTTCACATCTACTCAATCACTATGTAGTTCTGAACCTGTATTCTCAACACAACCAAATACCTTCCTTCTTTTCTGTCCCCAATTCAAAGTCCTCATTACTTCTCATCTAGACTTGGTGTTATTCTGCTAGATGAGTGAGTAGGTATTAGCTGGAAGAAAAGTGAGGAGATGGAGCTTGCTTCTCCCTTATGCTAGAAAAAGCTTTGCTTTTGCCCACTTCGCAAACCAATTCTTCACTTACCTTAGAGCTCCACTAAAAAACTTCACCAGGAGACATTTTCTAACTTCAGAACTGGAGTAGGCTGCTCAATTACATGTTCCCCTGACACCTTTCTCTAACATTTGACACCTCTATAATTACTTGTTCAGCATCTGCCTTTCAAACTACAAATATTCTAGGAAGTGGTCTGGGCCTGCGTTGTGCAACTGTTTTGCTAGTGTCTGGCAATATTGGATGCTGAATAATTCATTAAATGAATTAATGACAAGAGGTTAAGCAGGAGAACACCACGAAATATCATTTTTTCTATAACATTAAAATGACTGATGATACATGCAAGAGCGAGTTCCATGTGGGTGCTGCGTCAGAAAATATAAAAGGTAAAGAAAAGAAAAATAAAGAAAATACTGAAAGTTCAAACTTATTTCCAGAAAATTATATGAACTGGGAGAGGAAATTGTAACAATTGGTTGAAATAAAAGTACCCTCTGCTCATTGACAGTTACCCACTGACTTGAATGATTGTGGGCTGGAATGTTTGCAGCCTTGGACACAACGGGATCAGCAGGAAGGATTGCAGTAAATGCTTTGTTGCATTTCTTTGGAAATGCCAAATATAAATCACAGATTTCTCAGTTTCTAAAATGAAGTGAAATGGATTTGACCTGTTTTTTCTCTAGCGAATCTCATATTCAAGATACCCCCAAGATTCCCCAGAGCTAATCTTACTACAGGACTCAAGAGACTAAAAAACAAAACAAAACAAAACAAAACAAAACAAAAAGATAAAATTGATCTTTCTTTTCACTTAAAATTTTCCAAGGACAAAGAAAAGAGGTTTAAAAAGTTTTTATAATAAATACTGTTCTCCTCTATTTTAAAAACCTCTCCGTAAAACTTCTTTCCCAAGTGAATTTTAACACATAACCAAAACTACTGCCCTTTCTCTCTAACAACATGGTGCTGAATGCCAATTAGTGTAAATCACTAAGAATTTTAAAATCTAAACAGAAGAGGGTAATTTAAAACACTAAATGTTAACTGGTTTGGAATTTTGTCACTCTGGGGATCTGAACTAGATGGGTACTCCCCTATGAGTGTGTCTAGTCATATGTCAGATGCCCGTTCACTCTTTTGAAAACATTTTTCAATTGTAGATTGAAATAATATATTAAGAGATTTCAATGTTATTCAATATTCACTTGCTTGAAAGAAGAATTAAAATGCAACAGATTACTAGGTATATTGGAAAAAGCATAATAGTTTTACTCAGTTAAAAGTCATTAGGGCAAAGATTTTTGCATAATGAGTACCTGTAACAATTAAGCTGGTATAAAGGAAATGAATTAAGTGTTAGCATTTAATAATGCATAAATGTCACAATGAGGTTTTTAGTTCCTATTTCTAGTATTAAAAATCTAAGGAAGGAGACAAAGAGGAAAGGCCCTTGAAAAGAATTTGGAGTACAATTCTGATGACTAAGGCAGTCAGTATTCAAGTTCTGCTTTTGTGTTTGCCAGTTACCTTGATAATTTGTCCAAGATATTTTACGTTCGTACATAAACACAAAGGTCCAATTTTTCCTGAGTGTGTGTGTATTTGTTAAAACTGACATATGAGATTATTTAAAGTTTTCAGCCATGAAAAATCAGGTTAACTTGGTGGAGATTTGAAAGCAACTCCACAAACTGGAAGGATTTTTAACCTAAGAAACCATTCTGTGTATGATCTATGGCATCAAATGACTTCTGCAGCCCCAATTACTAAACTGTAGATAAAAGGAGTTCTCGGAGGAATTCTTTAGAGGACTTTTGGTGAAATCAAAGAATGTTCTCCTCTGTATGGTTTTGCCAGTAACTCAGTTCTTTAGCTCCAGTACAGACTGTTTTGTTAAAGAATACTTTTATTCCCAGAACTGCCCCCCACAAAAAAGAGAATATTTTGCACAGTGAAGAGAAGGTTACTGTAAATGTACGTGTAGTACAGACATGAAAACCATCTAAAACCAATAAATCTCTGCTCACTGGCAGGGGTCTTCTCTCATCAGCCCACTCGTTTGTCCCTCTCTGCCCATCTCTACCAACACCCTCCCTTCGCTTAGGATTCATTCCTTTTCTGCCTAACTGTGACATGAACGTGCTTCTTTGAAAATTTTTCGCCCTAATTTTTCCTTATGATCATTCAGCTCATATTCTTAGATCATACACTTATCCTCTAGTAGATAATTAGTTTCATTTCACTGAAACTATTTTCATTTTTTATTTTAAAAACACCTGGTGTGGTTAAAGTATAGATTCATCGCTCCTCAGTCAAGTAGTTGCTCAGAATTAATTAGCTGTAACCAAGGGAATATGTGCATCATTTGGCAAAAAATATGGCCACAAAGAAAACTGTACACAAAATAAATGAGTGCTATATATGGATAGGCATGTAAGGAAAATTATCTGCAATAAGAAAAATTGGGTTTACCAGATACTGTCTGTTAAGAAGTTAAGTAAATATTGAGTATTTTTATTTGGACAAAAAAAAAAAAAAACAATGACAATTGTAGAGAAAACCAAATTCTTTGGATGTATAACCAGTTTCTATTATATTAGAGTTCTATATTATTTATCTAGAATCAATTTTTAAATATTGAAGTTTTATATTTTATGTGATAGTTTGAGGTATAACGGAGCAAATGCATTTCCCTCCATTATTATGAAATGTTTATTCTACTAACGTGTACCAGCAACACACAATCATGAATGTTGAGCTTATTTTTGGTACAGATCAAATCAGACACAAACACTTAACAGTTTTAAATGTCTCATGATGATTCAATATATAATCATATAAAATTATGACCTTTCAGAATAGAATAGACCATCAATGGAAAGTGTACTAATTCTTACAGTGTTTTTCTTTCAACATGTATTTTAAATGCAGATTACTCCAATCTTAATCTTGATCTGCTTTTTGTCTCACAAATGTTATCCTTTATTTCTTGTCATAATATTCAATTTACAAATTAAATATTCATTTGCCAGACTCATGCATTTTGATACTCATTTTCTTCATTCTTTTCAAATTTTATGAACCAGTATTCTATTTGATGAGGACAGGTAACAATACTTTTCCTAAACCAAGTCACATAGTCATTCAACACGCCGGGTCTGAACCACAGACATTCTACTGCACACACTGTCTTCCATTACTCCCATTCAAATCCTACACATATTTACCAAACTGGCATTCCAAAGTGCTGCAGGTGCTTAGAACTGATATTCATAAAATAACCATTTTCCTTCACACTATCTCCTTTTCACATTGACACTTTTTCAGACATATTTTCTCAAAAGTTATTCTTCGGCTCAAATAACTATAAAGGTAGGAAATTTTAAATTAATAATAAAATAGTCTTAGAAATTTGCATCTCTAAAAGTGAGCACATAGATAAAAATACATGCAGTGGCTGAAAAAAGTAAAGAATAAAATAATTTTTTTCTGATTAAAGTATCATTTTATTATTTCATGCTGCAGATTATTAGAACATATTAGTGTAATACTTAGTGCTTCTTCATTATGAATACCTATCCTTTCTTATCTGTCAGCTATTGTTTACCCACCATGGAAATTTCAAGTAGAATACCAATCAATTGGTGGAATATAAGTAATATCTCAATACTCTATTTGATAACGTCATACGAAAATGTTACTTATTTCCAAATCCACTACATGACAATAAAGTAGTATATGGAAGAAAGTAGTATCACCTCAGGAAATAAATAGACCACTTAACATAAGGGTAAAACTTAAACTTTTAAAAACTACTTTAAAATAGAAAAACTCTAACTTTAATTTTTTAACCTATTTCCAGTAGCGATGGTCGTCCACCATTGAAAGTCCTGTATAATCTCCCTCAGATTTAAAGCACTTCCTCGCAAGCTACGTACATAGCACTTCACACATGTATGTGCGGAGGTCCAGGTTCCCTAAGTCGTTCCAAATTTAATGTATGCACTCTCAAAGCAGGAATGACTTTAGTGTTTCATCCTTATTACTTTCGGTCACCACTAGACTTTTTGGAAAACTGATACTATATAGTTTTAGATAACATATTGTTACAAAGCAATATGATCTATAAACACAGCTTATGGTAAAGAATCATTTACACATGCATAGCAAGAGGAACATTATTTAAAACATAGTATGTTCTTTTCCGGAGCAGTTTCCCACACAGGTATGAGCGTTTTGCTGAGGGGTTCATCTCTACGGAAGAGAGGAGCTGAGGACAGGAGGGCTGAAGAACAGGGCACAAGCTCTATTAGAGTAGAATTGATTATTTGGGTTCTGGTATCCAAAAATGGGATTTCTGAGCATGAAGAAGGGAGATCTTTGATGCCTCGCTTTTTGAAGGAAAACACAACTTCGAAAATCTCTTAGCACATTTTATGAGGCAGGCCTTAGGAGAACAAACCATAGAAATTGTCCCTTAGGCCAGAGACGACCTCTTCCCGTGACATAGGCTGCGAGGCAAAAGAGGCACAGAGCAAGGTATCAGAGTTATGTTGTTCCTACCTAATGCTCCCCATATAGAAATCCAGACATCCAGCATCTCTGCTCCCCCTGTGAGGTCATGCAGAATTGCTGGAAGCTAAAGTCTACAAAGACGCAAATAGATGGGCCACAATTTCAACAATGTGCACTAGAGCTTCACCCCAAATTGCCAGTGACGGCCTGTCATACTTTAGTTGTCATCAACTGGGCCTAGACCACCACAGTCATTCTCTACAGAAACCAGAGAGACCCAGCCGGTACCACGGATGTCCTAAGAATTCTTCCCACTACAGTGAAAAACCAGTAATCCCCGAATACAGACAATTATCATGGTAAATCCTATGAGAAGAGAATCACATGTGATAGTGTTTCATATTCCTGTTTTAGATTATTTCTACCATTGATTTTTGGTATTATTCTTTTGTGCAGTTAAACTTTTTAAAAATTCCATTTTCATATTAAGAACTAAATTTTTACTTAAGGCAGTAGTATATAGATTTCTTTTTCTTATAAATGTATACTAACCAATGAATAAATTTTTCACTGTAAAATTTAGACATCTTCCCCATGTTCTTTATGTCCCTGAACTTCGAAATATGAATTATTAAAGATTTACTTTATTTACACTTCCAGTTTCTCACACATGTACCATTGAAATAAAATTAAATAAATAAATTTAAAAAAAAAGATTTACTTTAGATGCAGTTTTCTCAGTTTTCATCTGAAGACGTGATTCAGATACTTCTCACTGTTCTTGCTGACAAAAGTGTTAGTAATAATTTTGATTTTTAAATGCCATAATTTCAGGGTAGGATGCTACCTGACTCTTTAATCATGAATGCTTATGATGCTCTTAGATAATGCTACTTCCGTGTTTGGTTTTACCATGACGTGACTCTTAATAAACTATCACAGAAAACAAGCACATGCTTCTACCTATGAAAGTAATGAAAGTACAAGCACGCTTGTACCTATGAAAGTAATGAAGACATTTTCCAATATCCTATTTAATTGAGAAATAAATTGCAAAAATATAATGTGCACAATATAAAGTGCATTTGAAGTTCAGTAAATTTTGACAAATTTGTACCCTCCACACAGGCAGTCACGTCAAGGCATAGAACATTTCCATCACCCTCGACAGTTCCTTTGTGCTCTCATCTAGGAAATCTCACATGCGGGGGCAAATATTCTTCCTGTTTTCTTTAGCTTGTTTTGGCTATTCTAAGTGTACGCATTTCCATATAGATTTTAGAATCACATCGGTAACATCTTCAAAAGACTGACTTGGCAAAGTCTAAATTTTGTCTCTGTGCTCATACCTACTGATATTACTGCTCTGCTAGCCCTCCGCCCCTCGCTGCAGTTTGGAAATCTCTCTGCATGTGCATGTAGGTCAAGAGACAGTGAAAAGGCAGAGAGGGATTTGGGGGAATATGCAGGATGTCGCTTTCTTCTTTTGACTTTCTATTTTTAGATATTTCTATTGTAAATTTCCTGCCAATTTTGACCTTGAACTTTGGCCTCTGACTTGTCAGTCCACAATAACTACATTGCTTGCTTGAGCTCTATTTTACGGTCATTACCTAGAGCCGAAAGTTTGGCTAGATCTGCATTTCACTCTCTTTCTTTCAGAGTTATATACTTCCTGGTTTCCATCTGAGTTTGGTCACCCTCTAGTGTTTTCAGATGTAACTCTTAAAAAGTAATTGGCCTGGAAAGGATACTTGTCTTTGGTACAATAATTTTCTATATGGTATCATAATATTTCTAAACCGTAGACTTGTCATTGACTTATAAAAATTCACAAACGTAGCCTGATGACGTGGCGCACCTATAATCCCAGCACTGGGGAGGCTGAGAAAGGAGGATCACCATGAATCCGAGGCCAGCCTGGAATAGATAGTGAGTTCATGGACAGCCTGAACTACATAGGGAGACCCTGTCTCAGAAAACAAAACAAAACAAAACAAAAATTCACAAATGTAACATACTTTAACTGCACCCTGTTTAAAAAAAAAAAAAAAAAAAAAAAGCATCTTCCCCTGCCTGTTCCAACACTGACTTTTACCCGGACGCACTTGTACGCACACAAGGCAGCCTTAGAGTGCATCAGCATTTTGAGAATCCGGCAAGGAAAGATGGAATTGTCAATGTATGTAGTTTGAATTCACTGAGATCATTTAGATGATTCCTGGCTGTATTGTCGCTATTCTCTTGTGAATGAATGGCTTCCGGGAATACTCTTACGGACTACTACGGTAAGGGAAGGTGGTAAAATATCCCGATGGAGCCATGCATGGTGGCACTTGCCTGTAATCCCAGCCAGGAGTCAGAAACAGGAGGATCACTGTGAGTTTGAGGCCAGCCCGCACTGCAAAGTGAGACTCTGTCTCAGAAAACAAAGAACAAACAAACAAAATAACCTAACGGTGTTGTGTCCGAGATTACCTGGCAAAGGTAGTGTATGAGGAGTGGGTAAGAAGTTCTGAAATGTGTAAAATTAGAAGATACCCAATAAAATATCATCCTATCAAGAGATTGCAACTATCAGGACGGTACTTCGAAATGCAGCCTATATTACTGTCACACAGAAAGAAGGATACGTAAGAATCACACCACGCAGAATTTGTCAGAATCCCTGTATTTCTTAGTTCACAAAAGTTTTGTACAACTATAAAGAGTAAGTTTGTTTTTACATGAAATAAAACTTGATCAAGAGAAAAATATAAATTATCTATTTCTGCTTCAATAATTATATAAATTTGGGGCTGGGGATTTAGCTCAGTGATTAGAGTGCTTGCCTTGCAAGCACAAGGCCCTGAGTTTGATCCCTGACACCACAAAAATAATAATAATAATAATAATAATAATAATAATAATAATAATAATAATAATAATACTTATATAAATTATTGTACACAATCTCTTGCCATTTGACGTGATGATTGAAAATGCAGTCAAAATTTGAGCAGGAAACATCTTACACATGAGTTATTAGTCCTCTGGAGTTCATCAGCTTGTTGACAGCTGTAAATTGTTGTGATATAGTTTCTCATTCTGAACGTACATTTCCTTCTCTATCTAATTTTGTGATCATAATTCTGTACTGTTTTCATTAAATCCTCCTCTACCCACCACCAAGTGTACAGTTATTACTACATAAGAAACCAGGATGCCCAGAATAACATATATCTCAGTTTGTCTGAACACTCAGCAAATTACTGAGACTCGGGTTGCCCCCAACCCATCAGCTTAGCACTACATAGACCTCCAGTGGTCCCAAACTGCAAAGATCCTGAATTAACAGCTTTGCTTTGTTGTTTTGTGTTGTGTTTTGTTTGTTAACATTCCACAGAATGAGCACTTGTAAAAGAAATTAGGTTCAGCTATGGAAATGCACATATACACTTGCTGTTTAACCTGAGATAAGTACTCATTATGGAGGTTAAATACATTCTTTATGCCCACAAAATTGGCAAATAATGGAGCAAAATTTCAAATGTAAATCCTTGGATTTCAAAACAGAGTCATTTTTACAAGAATTAGGAAAACATACTTTTTGTTCCAGCTATATTTTTTTTTCCAGCTATATTTTTAATTTACATATATTCCTAAAGTCTGTTTGAATATAGGTATATGTATGCATATATTAGAATTAGAAGTCTTGGGAGAGAAGACAATTTTGAGAAATGATTAATTTATATACTTCATTTGATCAAGTTATGATTTGTTTTATATGACAAATATATGATGTGTAGTATGTACAAATCAGCACGCTGAGGTTTTTACAAATATTAATGGCAAGCTCTTTGTAATGTCTTTGTTAATGGCATGATGAGATGCATGTTATTTTATCCCTTTTTACAGTGTGAGAAACTGCGAAGGGTTTAAGTTGTTACCTAGCTTTTTATCTAATTGATTAGCCTGCCAGACTTCCATAGATGTTAACTGAAAACATGAACTTCACATTAGAAACAAAAGACTTCATTATCAATGATACAACAAATGTATGAGCTCGTTGTTCACATCAGGTCCGCTGGCCCTTCCCTCGGTGAATCTCCATGGAGACAAGAGGTACAGGCGGGGCAGATAGACACTGAGTACACCACGGGTTTGTGCCAAAAATAAATGAACTTAGTAAATCTTGAGTCTCCTAAGAAGTACAGCAATCAAATCTGCATAAGTTTTGACTTTTGTGGGAATCTATTTGTAGTGTTTTAACCAGGAAACATATCTGCTTTCTGACCCACACGAGGAGATCATACCTTTATAGTGAGACCTTCTTTTCTGAAGTCTATTTGCTGCCAAAATATCCTTCAAGAGTTAGACCAGAACAAAACATGTCAGCAGATGTGTGAAACCTCCTCTAACAAACACTAAAGAAAAAGATTTTGATAATCTCTCCGTGATTGCTCAGGAAGAGGTGCATCTGGAGAGCCAACTCCATGATCCATAATCTTAAACACGGTTGAACTTTCCTTATCATGAACTTCCCTTATCGTTCCCTAAGTATGGGCAGGAACATCATTATAAATGCTAAATTAACCCAGAAGCTTCTGTCTTCCTCTTAGACGGGCAGCACAATAGGGCTTTATCAAGGGAGAAAAAGGTCCCAGCAGAGAGAGATCCTGAATCTTCTTGCAAACTTTTAGGACTCTCTTCCCTAAATACATCTAGAAAATTCTCTCATATTCCTTAAGGCCTCATCAAGTATGGCCACGTCAAACATTTCTTCTTCTCTATCCAGAAGTATATTCTTCCTAGAACTATTTTTCATACCAAAGGTTTTGGTTCTGCAAGTAGCACAAAGAAACAAAGTCGTAAATTTTGCTTGGAATGGCATCACTTGACCTTCCTTATGAATTAACAAATAAGGAGCATAAGGCTCAAAGTTGTCAAATGAAACCCTCTGATAATATATCTAGTTAGTAACAAAATCGGCACAAGAGAACTTCTGCTTTCTGACTGTGATTCTGTGTACTTTCCACCACACCACAGTAAGTCAGATCTGCCCTTTGCAAATTTTATGCTTGAGTTTTCAGTGTCTGCATTGTTTGAAAAGACCATAACACGAGCCTTACAAAGGACTAAGGAGAGATACAAGTAAAAGTGGGCACTGAATAGATTTTTTTTTTAATCTAAGAACAATGACTATAAAAGTTCAAATGTAATTAATAATTGTTTTTAAATCCCTAACTTTTAACTGCACTTAAATTACTCACCAAGATGAAGAACATTTTCTGGCTCCAGTAAAGCAATTACGAAAACAAATAGTTTCTCTTCGGTAAAATAAAACAGACCCAGAGGAATGATGTATTTATATCTATTTCCCTAAAGCCTTTCTTTTTTTTTTTTTCTGGAATGACCTTTAAGAAGAAATGAAATTTGGGGACCAGAAGACTCAATTTTGTAAACTCTTTAATTATACATGGAGACAATCTTATTCTGTATGTTTTCTCTTTCTTTTGCCTTTTCCTTCTGACTAGAGTTCTTTTGAGGTACATGTGCTCCCCAGAATTCTGAGCAGGTGAATGACTGTCCGATAAATGTGTAATGTTTAGGAATACAGTTTGATTAACTGTATCCTGTCTAGGTCCTCTAGGTATGGTGATTTCATTAAGGGGAATAATATTTTAGTATCAATGAGATGCATTAGTAAAGGTTTCCATAGATATCCCACCTGATTGGGAAACTCTGTACTATTATGGCCTCATAAGTGGGTTAGTAGGCTTAAGTTTACCCTGGAGGAGTTTAAAAGCTGGTAGCCTTGAATAAATGAATGAATGTATGAATGAATGAATGAATGAATGCAAGTTGGTATCTGTTATGGTTTGTGTCTAGATGTCCCCCCAAAGCCTCATATGGTAAGAGATAGCTGGATCTAGAGTGTGTGATTACTAAATTGATCCATTGATCGGTTTGGCATGGTTCTGCTGGGATTAAGAATGTGAGACTGAGATTGGGGGTGGGAGTGTGGGCTGCCCTGGGGGCAGGTAGCCTAGATAAAAGATACAGGAAGAAGCTAACTAGCTGCTTGTTTGCATTGCTTATTTGCATACATTCCTTGGATTTCCTCACTTTACTTTGCAGCCGGCTGGCTGCCGGTCTGCCACACTGGCCCGCCCTGCCTCAGACCAGCGGACTATAGACTGAAACCTCTGCAGACTGTGAGCTAATAAACCTTTCTTCCCCTAACTTTGGGTGTCGAGTATTCTGTCCCAACAACGAGAGAAAAGTAACTAAAACAGTATCCTCACTCTATGGGATCATGACTGTTACTATTCTTGGAAGAATTAAATATGTTGTGCTGTTGCTAAATAATGATGTTTGAATCACCATTTTTAAATAAAGATTTTCTTGTGAATATATATACATATATATGCATGTGATATAGAAAGTAATGCTGTGATATGGTTATTTTTGAAATACATAGTTTAATGAAAAAAATGAAAGGAATAGAAAAGTGCTTCTGAAAGTCAGAACGTTTGAATGAGCCCCCAGGACTCTTAATATTGTCAAGTAGAGAAAACAGACATTCGAGGCTCTCTGTTATCATGCCTCTGAGCTCTTACATCCACATTCCTCATTTCAGAATTGAAACCTCTCAGATTCTTCATTGATTATAGTGTTCAATACCCAACTCTCACTTCAAGAATACCCAGTGTGGGAAGCTTATTTTCAAAAAGGAAGAAGAAAGGCTTCACATGGGAAAAAAAGTAAATCTCATATTCAGCATTCTAGCAGGCAGCTTCTGCAAGAACCGAGGACTTTTTTTTTTTTCCACATTCTGGAACATTCCTGTGCTTGTGCTTTACTTTAAAATGTACCTACAAGTCAACTGACAAAC
>PVJO010000694.1:53247-112308 GCA_004026905.1 Hystrix cristata
ATGTGGTCACGTGTGTCTGTCTTTTTTATGACCCTGTGCCGGGAAGTTCTTTGTTCCAGGAAAAGCCTCCACCTCACAGCACCCCCCAAGGCTCCAGGAAGAAGCCCGCCAGGCAGTTATACAAGCCCGCCAAAAGAAGCCCGCCAGGAAGGGCTGCTCAAGTTTGAATAAACGCGGGGACCAATCATGTGCCGCCACATTTTCCTTTCCCGCGCGCGCCCTCCCCCTCCCGTGCCTGTTCCCTACCCCATAAAAACCCCACACTCCTGTAGTTCGGGGCCATTACCTCTGCCTCCTGTGAGGGGTACGTATTGGCCCAGAGCTCTGTTTGAACAATAGCTTGTTGTTTTTGCATCGAACCTGGTCTCTTGTCGTTCTTGGGCGCCGCTCACCCTTGTGCCGGGTAAGTTGGGGAGGTTTTAGCCTCAACAAAATGACCGTCTCAGGCCACAGGACTCTATGTTGTAGCCAGTCCTGTTCCAGGTCCTCATGTTTTTTGCAAAAATTAGAAAATACTGCTGATTTAAAATTTTTATTTGAAGTTTTTGATGCGTCAAACGGCTTCGACACTTGCTGACTATTGCCAACTTGGTTTCAAAAGCTCTCAGCTAGATCTCTCAGAATACTTTCCTTGTCATGCTAATGGTTACTCGCTGATGAGAGAAGCCTGCGTGAGATTTGGGAAGCAGAAGCGAAGCAGAAGCCAGGATGTTGAGAGTTCTGCTGCGGACATGTGGCACCCTGCCAGAGCACTTCCTGCCCCGGGGCTTACGGCCTTCCCCAAGCTTCCCAACTGTCTCCCTCCACTCCCTGACCTCATGGTGTTGTAGCTAATAAGCTGTGACAGTATCTGATTTCTAGTTGTGGTCTTCCTAATATTCAGAACTTCAGCTCCTTCTGTGCTGGTAGAAACCCTAATTCCTACATGAAATTCCTTGTTCCCATTATAGTCTAGTGGTTTTACTGACTCAGACATACCCAGCTTAATACAGTTTCCAGAGAAAAATTGTAACATCTTTTGCATTACTGAAAAATTACAACATTCACTTTGCATTAATGAAAACTGCTTTCCTATATCTGCGTGATAGTCATGATTAAGGCTAACTCTGCAAAAAATATAATTTTCAAAAGTAGATTTAGCTTTTCACATGGTTTATAATAAAGAGCAATATTTTAAATTCTTATTTAGAGGTTCAAGTTTCTTTGTTGTAAATATCTAAAGTTGAGGGTACATAAATATGTTGAAGGACATAGCCAGGACTGTAAATTTATACTGTCACAGAGGGTATTAAGATTTTTTTGTTATTTTCAATATATAATTTTTGTTAGGTATATTAAACCTCATATAATGCTCTGGTATCTATAGAGATTTAATTTACATAGATCATACAAAAATATAAAATATTTGCATTGTCATAATTTTAGGCATTTTCTATGTATATAATTTTGCATATATCAGCATCTTCTATATCTTATTGAGCCAAAGCCAACATAAGCACTATTACGACAATAAATGATTTCACATAAGAAATCTAAATTTCAGCATCTCTCCTTTTAATTTTGCTAGAAGGCAGCGGTACTTGAGGGATCCTTTAATAGGGATGGAGACTGTTAACAGGGGTCAAGTTGAAGTGGGACAGAAAGAAAGATAAACCAACTTTATTTACTTGATAAAATACTCATTTTGAAGTTTTCTCATACATTTTAACTACACTTAAGTTTTTTATACTTACAAGCCTTTATCTTGCATCATGGTATGATGAATTTAAAATTGCACTTTTGCAAACTATTTCCCAAAACACCATCATTTTCAAAGGCCACATCTTAGTACGTTTAGCTAGCACAACTCAGGTGTTAGGGATTTTCTATAAGGGCAACAATACAGGTCAGTCTGTGCTACAAAAAGGGCAATCAGTGTTGTATTGAAGCTGCCTTCCTTTTATTGCACTAAGAATCATGAAGCATTGTTAAATAAACAAATCCATTATGCTACTATTCACCATGAAACACTTTCCGTTTCCCCAAGGGAGGCCACATTATCAAACTCAATCCATAAGGTTCAGAGCGGCTGTGTTAGTGTCTGAAACCCAAACGTTAAACTACTCTTGTTATGAAAAATTTGAGGGAGACGTCTCGACACAACAATAATTTGCTCAATACAGATTTTGCTGAAACATGAATGTTTATTTGCAAAAGTCAGTTTAGTCTTGCTGTCCACTATTTTATATGTGCACAATCGAAATAGAGGGTAGTTTGTAACTGGATCATTTAACATCATGAACCATTTTTATAAAATAATTGTATAATTTCATTTTTTATGTTATATTTTTTAAATTTAAAATATAAAAGTTTTTAAATGCTAGGTATTTTTTGTTTCTTTTTAGAAAACCATTGTTTTCTTATTGGTAACTTTGTTATCTCTAAAAAGTACTTTGTTTGAACTACGAAACTTATTTGGTGTCCAGTGCAAACATTACAACAAACTTGACTAAATCTTTAGGTGTTACATACTTAAAACTCTAAGGAACTGTCTTGTTTCTTAACTAGTTTCCTCTGTTTTTCTTTTCTAAAGGCTTATTTTTCTCTTTTTGAGAAATCTGTTGTTGCGAAGTTTGATTTATGAAAACAAAATATGTTGTTGGTAGCTCATTTGTTTTAACATTTTTTTTTAGACTAGTTGGAAGATGGTTCTTTATAAATGTTGTTGGATGTGATTTTAGAGAGTCTTCTCAAGAAACTGAGTAGGTAAGTTACTCTTTTAACTTTATTTCACCCTTAAATATGTGAAGATCTTCAGTGAGATTTTTCTGGAAACATTTGGGGGTTAGGTGAAAATAAATGTAATAGGGTTAAAATAAACATAGTTTTGAAATACGTTTCTAGTATGTATATTGAAATATAATAAGTATCTCCATAATCTTGCTTTATATTTCAATTGAATTGTTACATATAAAGGGATATTATGTTCATAAAAATTATTTTACTAACATTCTGTTAGTCATTTATATTGCTAGTTAATATATTTTGCTATTTATTAAATGGGTTATGGTTTTTAATAATGATTGTTATCATTACTTAATGATTTTCAAAATCATAATTAAAACAGTATTATTTACTCAAAATGCATCTTTTTACTTCAACTTGATAATTTCAAAATATAAAGAACACACGATTTTTCTCTGCAGAATACATCTATAATTTCTACTTTCTAAAGCGAATATTTTGTTACTGAGGCCATGTTCATATTAGATTGTTTTACTGTGTGCTAACGTAATCATTGACCACAAACTAGTTCACAAGTGTCAGAAAAGACAATAACGATGAGTTTGCTGTCTTCTATTTTAAAAAAGACAGGGCTAGAATAGAAGTTAAATGGCAGATTGCCTCTCATTACCATGGCCACAGCCAGACACAGGGCAATTGTTCCTCCACATGCACCTTCCACCAATGACCATAAGCAAAACCTTAAGAGCAGCACTTGGTAAGATCAGAGAACAAAGAAAAGTCAAGTAGACGGAGAGGCTTGAGAGAGGTGTGGTGTTTTAGATATCACGGTCAGGAAGTTCTCTGAAAAATAATCACTGAGGAAGTCAGTCACACAGCTCTGCCCAGGGCCACACTGTTCGTTTTACTGAAGAATGCCATCTGATGTGTTGGTGGGTCTCAATGAGGGCTGCTGATGAGATTCGGATGTAGCTACCCTCTAAATTCAATAAAAATCTGTCTAGTCATTTAACACAGTATAATAACTGACTCTATATATGAGTGTTTGCAGCTGTTCACTATGTTTTCTGTATTGTACTTTATATATCCATTTAAACAAGCATCTTAGCTACTGACTTTTTATATGTTAGAATCTTTCTACTTAGGGTACTTTATTATTCCAAGGAGGCAGATTACAACTTGCTCATTTAAGCAAGAAGTATTCTGATACTTTATAACCATTTGGGCTTTTGAGAGAATCAAGTTACTATGAAGACTGCGTAATGAATTCAACATTTCCTTTGGGTCTTTAATGAATCTGTGTGGAGTTAGGTAAAAGTTGGAATACCATTGTGATTCATTTGCTATGTGCAAAAGAGGGTTTCCAGATTGTCCAAATCATAAGACTTTTCTTCCTCCTTCAGTTCTACTTTCATTCCATCACATGGCATTACCCTGACTTGTTCACTTCTCATCACCTCCACAACGGGCCCATCAGTAAATCCAGTATCCTCCTCCTCAATACCTTCCAAGACAATGCAGTTATCCATTAGAGAAATACACATGCATTTCAAATCCCATCATCCGCCTCCTGGACTATTAAAATGTTATAATATTAAGGGAGAGTGTGTTTTACCTCTTCTAGACTTGTGGAATAAAAACTGGTAGCAAAGCAGGCAATAGCCTGAAAGAAGTAATGACTTGTAAGATCAGTGTGCACTGTTTTCATTGTTTCTGTCTTATTCTCCTGCATTTCAAGTCTGTTTTGGCCACAAACATAGCTCAGGCTGGACTTGGTGTGGCCTGGTATGATGAGAGAAAAACTGGTATATGACTAGAAGGGACCTCCATGGGAGAAGAGGCAGTTGATTTGGGGAGACTTTGATTTTCTCTAGCAGCAACAGAAACAATTCTGAAAGAAGGGAAAGGGGCAATTACCTGAACAGTTTCCTGGGCACATAATCATTGTTCAATATCATGTTGCAATTTTTAAAGAGGGAAACTTGGTAGAACAGGCTTCGTACTTCTCCTGGTTTGAGAAGTGGAAGCTATGATAACGTTTGGAATGTGAAGGAAGTGTTTATTTCTGTAGCTGAATACAGGGACAGGTGCGTTATGCAATATTCTGAATTTAGCATTATCATTAAAAGTAATACAGGAATGTTTACAAGATTACAGCTATTGATAGAAAGAGGCCACAATGAGAAACATTTCTATAAGAGAGTCCGAAGAAACGAGTGTTCTACCAGTGCCTCTTTAATCTTCACCCATGAGTGTATTTCTTCAACAATTATATCCCAGATGAAATGTCACCAGGCTCATTTTGCAGCCTTGTTGATTAAGCCAAGATATAACTCAGAAAGGCACATGGATTGAATTCTTTTATACCATTTGACCAGAATAGCTTCAATTGGTCTCTGAGAGACCCATCAGTTAAATGAAGTGCCTGAGCGTCCTTGCCTTGGGGCAACAGAATCTAAGGTTTAAACATGATTACAGAATTTAGGTTTCACAAGTGCACAAAATCCTAAAGAAATGGAAAAATTTTGCTTTCAGATATTAGAAAAAAAATTAATTCTCTTATGTTGATAGGTAATTTGTGATTCAATTCTTTCCAGAATATCATGGCTCATTTTTCAAATATTCATTTTAACGTTCAACAAGAATACTTAATTACTGAAGAAAATAATAAACAAGAGCTACCTGTGCTATAGATTTTCAACCAAGGGTTATAAATCACATAGTTTCACATAGTTCTAAGATTATAAGGTTAAATTTCTGTTGCTGATTGAGCAGTTATCTTTGTATAATTTTATTATGCCAGTGGCTCATTGTTTTAAATCACTGAAATAGAAATATTCTTGTTAGCCTGATAAAACCAAACCTTTCCATCCTCTATAAATATTTATTTTTAAGAAGGGAAGCAACCAACTAATAGCAATATTATCATTTGTACTAGATAGCCAAAGATGTGATAAATTATTTTGTTTGGTGAATGTGATAATTTTTCTTCCTATGAATACAATAAACCTTTAACAGATCAGACCAATACATTCCAAATTTATGTTGGATGTTCAGAAAGTTTTAAAAGTCTATCTGTATATTGCCTGAAGAGTTCATACATAGAGCTATCTTTTAGTAAGAAAAGATAAAAGTTATTCTGAGCAGATTTTATGTGTTTATAATTACATTATTTCAATCTTGCTGAAATGCCTGTGCTCACCTTTCATAAAAGACAGTTTAACTACCCACCTGCAACATAACTGTAAAATATGCAAAAATTCCTCCTTTGTTTCAATTAACGGGAAAAAAAAAGAGACATGCATGCATCAAAGAGGGAAAAAAAATCCTCAATATCCCCATGAATTGTAAGATAGGCTATCTGATTTTATAGGAAAACAATAATAATAAACAGCGTAAGAGCACAGCATTTCTCCGCTCCTTTCTGAAAGGCTGTTGTTTGGTAAAAAGTCATTGCTGTAGCAGCTGCAGGGACATCTGGCGCAAAGACAGAGCTCTGCTTACAATACACTGTGCTGCTTTCCAAAACACAGGTAGTCACCGAGGCATAAAGGTAGGAAAGATGGAGGGTAAAGCACCCACACCACAGTCAACAACATAAAATGTCATTTCTTACTCAACCCTGTTCAAACAACCATGCATGATTTCTCCAGAAATCACTAGTCCAGCCTTGATGGTTTCTTCACTAGATTTCTTACTGCCCCCTCTGCGTGGCGTGAAACCGGGGTTGGATAATGATTGCCCTGCACATCATAAAGCGGAAGGCCTTGCTAACAGGCCCTGTAACCACAGACTGAGAATGCTGGTGTGTGGGGAGCTTACTCCAAGGGAGCTCTGCTGGCACACAGGTCCTCGTCCGTCTCCTCAGGTGATTTGAATTGAACAGCCACACCATCTGCAACATGGTTTTGTTAGTTAGAACGTACATGAAAATTACTGTGGCTGTAAAGTTTATGGCGATATTTAAATACTCCCCTGGGAAGCAAACATAAGAAAGTCCTAAAAGGAAGGACAAGATTTATCTTGAACTGTAGCTAAAAGGTGGTCCTCAAATACGGTAATTTTGGAATGAAAAAAAAAAAAATAATGATGATACTCTTGAGTTTTGGGTTTTACATCTATTCAACTATGGTATAATAGCATTGCTATGTAACAAAGTACTCCAAAATTTAAGGGTTTGAAAGCAAACTTAGTATTCCTTAGTTTTTGCGTGTAGGCACCTAGGCACATTAGTTGGCACAGGGTTCTTCAGGAAGTTTGAGTCAGGCTGCTGGGCAGGATTCAGGAGTCTCAGGGTTATCTGCAACTGGATATACACGCCTGTACGTTAACTTTTCTATCTCTTCTCAGCCAAAGGAAAATCAGTTAAAATTCTATAATAATTATTTTTCAGCTTTGCCATTAAATCAGTAAATATATTTAAATAATGGTCCTACCTTCAGTATCATGTCAGAAATATTAAATGAATGCAGCAAATGATTTCTCATGGAAATGTACTTTATTGAAATTATAATGCAAAAATATAAATCACCTATACAAATTGAAGTGTATCTTCTACATTAGCAATTAAAAATATCTCAGTAAAACAAAGTCAATGGGTAGCCTTAATAATTGATTGGAAATGGCAAAGAAAAAAAAATCAATAGATTTAAAATAGATCCCAAAACTTCTTAAATCTGAGGATACAGTTCAGTATGAATGAAAAGAAATTTTTAAAACATGAAAAAAAATAGAGAACAAAATTTTAAAGTATAGGACAGTTTCAATCAACTTATGTATGCGTATTGAATCTTTGAAGTACAGGACAGAGATGATGGAGTAAGAAAAATATCTTTAAAATAGTATTTAAAATTTTCCAATTCTTTTAGTGAAAACATAAATTAACAAATTAGATATTCATAGGGAGCCATAGCAGGATAAATTCCTACCCTTAACATGCTAATGGGATCTTTTGAAGATGAGAGAAAATGACATAAAAAGGAAGGATTGGAGTATCAAAAATATTTATTTTCCACTCACTAATAAACCTCAAAGATATATGACTAAATAAATACAAAATAATAACCTTATGAACCTTACCCGTAGTTGGAATATATGATGTTCTTAGTGAAATGTACAGTTAGAAGGTGGGTCCCGGTTGGAAGAACAGGTCACTAGAAGCACACTTTTGGAGGGTGTATCTCTTGCTGGCATACTTTTCCTGTGTTCTGCTTTCCATCTGCCATTAAGTGAGCGATTTTGCTCCCCCCCACCTTTTTTCCAATACTTGTGTTCTAAAGTCAGCTTACTATGAACTAAGTTACCTGAGCCATGAGTCAAATGAAATCTCTCCTCCTTTCAGCTGTGGGTATTGGTTATTGTGTTCCAGTAACTGGAAAGCTGAACAGTAAAGATAATTGGTACTAAAGAAGTAGGATCATAGCTGTGACTGTACTTTATTATGTGGTTCAAAAAGCCTTCAGAAACTGGTAAGCAGATTGGAAAAGTTGGAGAAGCAGTCTCGAGAGGCCCTAGAATGTTGTAAGCAGAACTTTACAGGCAGTTTTGTTGAAAAGTCAAGTCAGAATACCAGTAGGAGCGTGGATAGAAGACGGCAGTCTCATGAGGTCTCTTTTGGGAATGAGAGCGGAATGGGAGTTGAACTAAAGGGCAGGCGTGGCACAGTCTGGCAAAACAAATCTCTACTCTTCTCATATCCTGTGACAGTGTACAACTGAATTTTAAAAAAAAAACTGTCTACTAATTGATTAAGGGGAGGAAATTTCAAGGAAGTCCAATGTTCAGGCTGTGATATGGGCACTGCAGGTGACTTTTAGCCAGAGTTATAGTGAGAACTGGGAGCAAAGTAAAGAGCAGAAAGATTTAAAAGAGTTGAATTTGGGCAAGAAAAGAAATACATATGAAGTTGAGGCCGAAGAAGATAGAGTTGTTAAAGAAATTAGCACCAATAAAAAGATGCACTGGACAATGGAAAAGAGGCATACATGATGTTTCAGTTACTTTTCTCTCATTGTTGAGACAAAATACCAAACACCCAAAGTCAAGGGAAGAAAGGTTTATTTACCTCACAGTTTGTAGAGGTTTCAGTCCACAATTGGCTGGATCCAAGGCAGTGTGGCCTGGCAGACAGGCAGAAGGCAGCAAGGCACGCAAGGAGGGTAGACAAGCCTCTTTCTGTGCTTTATATTTTATCTAGACTATCTGCTTTTAGGGTGGGTAGCACTCCCACCCTTAATCCTAGTGTCATATCCTTGATCTCAGTAATCAGCAAGACCCCACTTGTAGCAAGCTCTAGGATCCAAAAGTATACACCTTTCATTTGAATAGAGAATCCTCAGGCCCTCTGGGTGATAATGACTGTCTAAAATTGTTTACCTGGGATTCATTCCACTACGCTCAGCCATCCAGGCACTCAGAACCACTGTGACGATGGTCCACATGAGCCAGCTACTACTTATACTGGGAGATAATTACATTACCATGTAATACTGTTTTTTCAGGCATGCAGAATCCAAGAGTTGTGTGGTTATGGAGGCTTCTACATAGATTTTCAAGGACGGTCTGGGAAGCCAAGCATGTATCCTGGAGAGAAAAATATGTGAAACTATGGGAATGAAGCCAAAGTTTCAGTGGGAATCATGGAATGTTGGAGATGCCAGGAATGTGGAATATATGCTGAGAAAAGCTGTAGGCAGTGAAGGGACTTAGCCCAAAAGAGAAGCCATGTGGGCTATAATTAGTAACACCAAAGGGGTGCGGAGCACAAGCTTTTTGGCCATTGCATCATGCCGCCACGTGCCACGAATGGCAGACTTGGAGCTATAGGATTTAAAGTTTGCCCTGCTGTGTTTCAGTCTTGTGTTGGTATGATTCTTTTCTATTCTCTTTGGAAATGGAATTTTTACCCCAGGCCATTATACATTGGGATTATATAACTTGTATTTTCATTTTTACAGGCGTTAACAGCTAAGAGTTTGTCTTGAGTCTCACAGGAGACTTTGGATCTGGACTTTTTAGCAAAGTGAAATTGTTGAGACTTTGGGAAATAGATTATTGCATTTTTTATATGCAGAATAGTAACATCATTCTAGGCAGGGTAACGACCTTGTTTTTATTTGGCAATTAAGTATGGTTTAAAGAGACACAAGTAGATGTAATGCTGACAAGAAGTGGAATTGTGGTATTGAATCTTAATTTTCAGCTTGACTGGATTAGGAAACTCCTGGAGAAGTGACTGGGTCGTGGGGCGCTACACTCAGCAGTGTATTAACGTAGTCAGGTTCACACCTGAAGGAGGTAGAGTGCAGTTGGAGGAGGTGAGGCACTAGGGCCCTGCCTGTGGGAGGTGTATCTCTCCCTGACAGTCTTCCCCTGTGCCCTGCTTCCCACTTTCCATGCAGTGACCGGTTTGCTCAAATATGCTCTTTTATCGTGATGTCCCTGCCTTTGAACCAGCCATCCACGGACTGAAAGAGCCAAAAGAAACCTTTCCTCCTTGAAGTTAATTTACATGTCAGATACTTGTCCAGGCAGTACAAGTGGGAGAGCTGACCAATACAGACATTCTGGGCTGAATTTTGGCTCCTTTACCTGCTACATTCCTATGCAGATGTCATACCCTCCAGAGCCTCCATATGTAACTGTATTTGGAGATAAGATTTTTTAAAATGTCAGTATATGAAAATGAGGTCTTTAGACTGGACTGTAGTTACAGTGGGCTTGACAACTTATGTTCAAGTACAAGACAACTTACGTCCTTATAAGAAGAGGAATTTGATTAGAGGCTTAGAGACATGTGCAAATACAGAGCAAAGACCACGTGAGGACACAGGATGAAGGCAGATAGATATTTGTAAACAAAAGAAAGAGGCCTCGAAGAAGCCCTATATGTTGACACCTTGATCTTAGATTTTGGCTGCTAAAATAGTGAGAAAAGAAATTTCTGTTCTTAGAATCCCTTGGTCAGTGGGATTAGGTTTTGACAGTCCTGAAGAATTAATTCAGACAGTGAGGAAAATATTCCATATTGTGGAAAAGAGATGCACTTTACATATAATAAAAACCTGCCGTGCAATTATTCAGTAATTTTCCTATGGCAGAAGTCTCAGCTGTCATCTCTTTCATTTTGGTGAGTTTAGCATTCAAAAAGAAAAAACTAAAAGCAAGAAGAAGCATGGGTACAACAGAATAAGATATTTTGAGATATCACATTTGCAGAATTTTCATTATGCATGGCTATAATTGGTCTAGTTTATAATTGTTCTATTATTTTTGCTAATTTCTTACCATGTCTAATTAATAAATTAAGCTTTATTATAAAAAGTAAACATAAACGACCTGAATCAGCATTATTAAAACAATATAGGAAGGCAAAGTTAGTTAATATCTGTAAATCCATAGAATTACTATATTAATAAAAATTAAAAACTACATATTATAATCTCATAAAACATAAGAAAAAACCCACAAAATGTCTGGAATTATACTGTCAAAATATAAAAAATAGGTTTAATTATGGAGAAGAAACAGACTGGGCAGGTGTCCAATGGGGATGAATACAGCCCCGGTTTTGAATTTATTTTCTTTTGATTTCTTGTGCTAATCCATTTTAAAATTAAAAAACAATGGTATAGGAATATCTATTTCTCAGACACCAATATCTGATTCCAATAACAAGAATTCAGAAAACACTTTCGATAGTTGAATGAAGGAAGAACTAATAATTTAAAATCTTGGTGCCAATCTTGACATGATTTTGAGTAATGAGAATTACAGCTTGTTAAAATTTTAGTGGTATTAAGTTTTATTAATTTTAAGCCAATAATTAACTATAAATTTACACTTGACTTTTCAAGGATTTTATCATATTTTTCTTTAAATTATTGTTTATTCATTTGTTTTTAAACTGATATCATATATGGCTTGCTATACTGGTATATAGAACATACGGCATTTTTGAAAACTACACACATGCAAAAACATATTGTTCAAATGCTATAAATTCAATGGAAATTATTTAGGTTTATTCATTATGTTGTTCAGTTCTAACTTTTATAATTCTATTTTTTCTCAATCATCTCTAGCAAATTTTTAAATTATCTTCTCTAAACATAAATGCTTGAAAACCTCATTGTATATTGAAGAAAACAAGTTTCTGTTCCCTTTTAAGTCCAAGATATCGCTGGTGTATGCTCAGATTTTTCACATTCTCTCTCCCATCCGTTAGTACTTCCTTTTTTTCATGCCCCACTGCAAGCTTTCCAGAACTAGATTCTGCATCTCTGGGAGAAAAGCTAGAAAGAACACGTGTACGAATGGGCACAGAATCCATTTACACACATTTGCGTGCAATGTCCTCTATATTCACCAAGGTCTCCTCCACGAGGAGGCAGAATGCCTCCCCAACAGATGCTTACACTCATCTGCTTTGCAAAGCAGATAACAGGTCAGCACAGCTCCAGTACAGAATGCTTGCATGCTAAGTCGTCAGCTGAGGGTAAAGCCACAGCACTCTCCTACTCCGTGAAACATTACAATGTTTTCTGAGAAACATGAGGTTTACTGAACATTGTCTAAAGAATATGAAGAATTTTTTTTTTCTTTTTGAGATGGGGTCTCACTCTGTAGTCCAGGCTGGCCTTGAACTTGCAGGAGTCCTCCTGCTTCAGTCTCCTTAATTTTTTTTTTTTATTTTATTGACTAGCAACAATTGGACTTTCATAATTTCATGGAACACACAGTAATGCTACAATATACAAACACAACCTGCCATGATGGAATCAATCAAGTTAACATCACCTCAAATACTTATTATCTCTTCCTCCTGTCCAGCCAAAACATTGCTCCCTCAGACCAGCATCCTCCCTTCCTTCCTCCCCTTCTGCCTCAGGTAGTCATCATGCTTCTCTCTGCTTCTGTGGGTTCAGTTGTTTTAGTTTGCATATATGAGTGGGATAATTTGATGTTCATCTTTTTCTGGCTTATTTCACTAAACACAATCAGATTCTGTATCCTTCTATGTATTCTGAAAGCTTTGACCACCAGGAAAGGGACAGATTCAGATTGTAAGTTACCTACATTCTATTCATCATACCTTCCAACATGTGCACAAAATGTGCCTGACCTAAAGAGGAAGGGGGTACACAAATGCATACTGGAAGGGAAAGTACGGGCCCCAATCCTAGCTTCCATTTTATTCTAAGGACAAAAAGAATCAATGCATGTTTTTAAGCATGTAATAAAATGCTCTGTTTTATACTGCAAAGAAATTAATTTGGCTTCTGAAGAGACGTTCAGTTATTGAAGAGATCAGGAGAGACGATGGAGAAGTTACTCATGAGGGTTTTGTAACAGTCGATTAAAAGATGATTTTGGCTTTAATGGAGATGGGGATGAGAAATAAGAGACATATAGACTGCAAGGTGGAAATGGACTCAAGATATATCTTATATATCTATGGCCAATAGGACTGTGTGATGAATTCGCTGAGAATAATGAAAGAAACAGGAATAAACATGTTAAACATGTTGCATGAACTACAGCTCTTGACACTATCACCATAATCCTGTTTTGTTGTGTTCAGTGATAAATCTGCTCAACCTAGCATTGATGTAACATGTAAAAAATTGTACGTTATCATCTTTGTTCCCAGCAAAAGCTCTGTACAGTAGGTTTTACCATCCACAAAGGCACAGAGAGGTTTAGAGAATGCCCACAGGCACACAATCAGCAAGTTGCCTACCATGACTTCCACTCATGCATACTGCTTCCAAATACTCTACTGCACCACTATTCTCAGTGGCACTCAGATCAGGTGGAAAGTGTTTGATTTAGACACATAAGGAAAAGTAAGAAATCCCATCATGCTTCCTTAGGTTAACTCAATAAGTGATCTCATCCTACGCATTCTCATCTTGACCTTTAAATGTTTAGAGTTCTATTTTTTAAAAGACCTTATATATTTCTTGAGCATCATCATAAATTATTATTTTCCAAAGGAAAAGCAAGTTTGGAGCATGAACAGGAATAATATGCAAGCACCGATTACTTGAAATAAGTTATGGTCTTAAACGAAATGTTTGGAATGACTCCAACAATGCACATACAAAAATACATATTTTGTCAACATCAGGACTTGGTCACAGAGCTCAGCACAGAATCATGGAACTCCACACAGAAGGGACCTTGAGTCACCCTTTATACTATAAATACCCTCAGTGTACCTGAGCAAGTTTTTGTAAATATACAATAAATAAAGGAATGAAGAGAATGAGAGAATAGAACAATGTGCAGGAGAGAAAAATAACAATGCATAAACACATCCTCTGTTATGTGACACCGAGCTCTGTGAAACAAAATATTCCATGAGTTTGGCTCATCAATTGGAGAAAATTCCCTGTTTGAAAATGAGAACATAGAATGAGACGCATCATACAATTCAAACACTTCAGAACTCAGGGCAGAGCCACTAACTAGTTCCCTCATGCTGCCTTCCGCTTCTTGCTATTGAGTTGAGAAAAATAATCTCCTCATAGTGTTTTATTGGACTTGAGAAATAATGTAAAATCATACCCACCAATTACATTATGTCAGTTCTCAAGAAAGACCTGAAATGAATGCAGGGCTGAAGGTAATATGGTCTTATGTTTGGAGCAAGATAACAAATGCCCATTATTAAAAATAAATAAGAATTTAAAAAATGATACCTCTTGCACAATGACTTGATCAATATCATAACCAAAATTATATAGAGTAGCTGTCCTTGAACAGCACAAATCATAATTACTGATGAATGTGCTCCTGTGTAAGTTCATTGGTGAATCAGGGCACCACGTTTATAAAACATCACTTTCACCTGCCTGATTCAACGGTCCAGTGTATACTGATGGCTTGGTACCTATTATTACCTGAGTTGTGTTAGGCAAGAAAACTTTAAATTATTTCCAATGACTCTCTGCATAGAAACTTAATTGCTAAACTTATATCTACTGTTCTCATTTTATAAAATTGAGTCTCTGAGAATTGTAGTATTTTAAGTTACCTCTCATTCTGGAAAAATTTATTTTAAGGTAAACTTTGTAAGACAAAAGTGAGTAAGGAATACAGACCCTTCTGTATTTGAATGGTTTGCATATATATTCATGTACTTTCAAGACAGGGTCTAACTCTGCAGTTGAGGCTGGCCTTGAACTCACCATGTAGCCCAGGCTGGCCTCGATCTCACAGCGATCCTCCTGCCTCGGGCTCCTGAGTGCTGGGACTACAGGTGTGCACCACCACACCCAGCTGTACTTATTTTTATTTCCCTGGTCAGAACGGAATTCTTGTAAAAGCTGAATGTAAGACAAAACATTGTATTATTTTACCACAATATTATACAACCTAAAATTTTTCCATATTCCCATAAACTGATTCAAAACTCCAAATAAGATTCCAAATAAGATTTTTAGTCAGAAACTAAAAAGTGTGTTTTTATATATAGCTGCCAAGTGCTTGTCAAATCTATGAGTTCCTAAACCACAGTCCCTGTTTCACTATCATTTATAAAGGCACAAGCAAGTATACGTGTTGTTTCACTGAATATATTTGAAAATACATCGTTGCTTGAGGGAGAGTATTTTTTATATGTTGACATTTATTTCTTCTTTTGCCATTTTATATTTATAACTTGTCTCCTCTTATTTTTATTGTCTTACTAATCTTTCCCCTTAGCAGATATTTTATATGATTTTAGAAATGCTCAGCTTTTCTACAAAGGTAATTTTTAATATCCTTGTGGAACTAAATTGGCCTCAGTTGTCCTTTTAGTGCACCAGCTTTGAGGGGAGAAATTAAAGTCCCTAAGAAGTGTTTTTAAGCATGACTTCAAGTTTCAAAGAAATCTCTAGAAAACATTCTATTGGAAGCAGGTATGCTTAAATGTATGTAGCTCTTTTTTTTGCAGGGGGGTACTGGGGGTATATAGTTCTTTTTAAATCTTTCCAGCCACATTATTTTAATTTATACGAAACTGGATTTTTATAGTTTTTATCATTAGTCCAATCTTACACAATATTCCAAATTAAGTCCTTATAAGATAACTTGCCTATAGTTATATACATTCCTGGATATCTGAAAATAGTTTCAGCTTCTTCTGAGATAAGTATGCCCTGAGTTTTATTTTTTAAAAAGTACATATTAGCCTGTTCCCTCCAAATGTTAATGTCTTGCATCTGCCAGGAAGCTTTTATGACTATATAAAGTTCATAATATATAATAACATTTGTTAATGTTCTAACTATATTCAGTATTATGTTCTAATTAATATCCTAGGGCTATGATGTTTTATTAGCCTGTCTTTCTTAAAATCATTTTTCTGCAAGCTTTTGGAAAGCCGCCCTAGGTAGTGAGCTCATGTTTAGATTTTCTTTTTATCGGGAAATGTTTCATCTCCTACAAACCCATTCTAGAAAAAATGTACAACAAACAGATATTGAATGGTGAAGCTGATTTTTATACTAAATTCCATTAAATGTTTAATTAATCTTCTTTTTCTTTGTTGTAACCATTCTTTTTTATTATTATTATTAACCAAGAACATGTATTGGTACAATGTACATATAATGATCACATTCATCTCATTTATTTTGTACCTGTACATGATGCATCTTGGTTTTCCCCTCTCTTCCCCACCCCTCCCCTCTGTTCCCTCCATCCCTATTTACAGCAGGTTTATTCACATTTCTCCATGAATTCCCTTTCCCCTTTCTTTCCTTTTTCCCTTCCTGCGTTTCCCCCTTCTCTCTTTCTAGTTTTCCTCTCCTTTGTATATTATCTTCCTATTATATCTATTACACCTCTTTGTCCTATTTAAACTTATGGTTTCTCATATCAGAGAAACAATTCAATATGTACTCATGAGTGTCTGATTTATTTCACTTAATAGTATATTCTCAAGGAACATCCATTTACATACAAATGACTCTAGTTTATCCTTTTTTATGGCGGTGTAGTACTCCATTGTGTAGAAAAACCACATCTTCCTTAGCCATTCATTGGTTGTTGGGCATTTAGGTTGTTCCCAAGACTTACCTATTACAAACTGCCCATTATCACCACTATTATTCAACATAGTTCTGGAAACATTAGCAGAGCAATTAGACAAGAGAAAGAAATAAAAGCAATAAAGATAGAAAAGGAAGAAGTCAAACTATTATTATTTGCGGATGACATGATACTCTACAAAGAAGACCCAAAAAAATCCACCAAAAAACTCCACCAAAAAAACCTCTAGATTTAATAACGAAATTCAGTTCCATTGCCGGATACAAAGTCAACACCCAAAAGTCAATAGTATTCCTATACCCAAACAGTAAACCCACTGAAAAAAAAAATAACAGATGATATACCTATCACGATTGCACACAAAAAAATAAAATACTTAGGAATCTATCTAACAAAGGTGTAACCATTCTAATATATTACATAATACACTGCAGGAATGAGTCTGTGTTTTGTTCTCTTTTGCTAGAGGTCACACGACTGGTCCTTGCTCTTCTCTCTATCTCCACATCATAGAATGCCGATTATTTTCCAGGAACAGCTCAAATACCACCTAATCCAAAGTCTTTCCTGACCCATCTTCTCAAAACAGTCTCCCTACTTTCTTCATTCCACAGAACACTACATCTGTCTCACAAGGTGGTATTATGACTATAGCGACTCTAGTGAACAGTTATTGAGTGACTATTAGTTTCTACATATGGCTGTTGTTCATTTTTTATTTGCTGCAACTTTTCCAAATTACTAGGGAAGAGAATAATTTGAAGATGAGTGAAAAAAAACTCTGGCAGAGAGCATTTGTAGGGAGTAGAACTTGAATTTCAACACAGAGGACTTAATACCACAGCCTGTGCCATAAAGATTATGCTGCACATAAAAATATGATATCATTTCTATGTATGAAATAGTTCTCAAATATAGGATATATGTTCAATAAATATTGTAAAATAGAATTGAACCCCGTGTATGATTTTAATTTAACCCACTTGGTCCTTGTCTATGGCCAATCAATAGCTGTTGTAAGCCAAGCAGCTATATCTTCATTTTCTAATACTTAAAATATATTTAAATATATAGTGTTATTACACTGATCTCGCTCCCCTTTCACTTTCTTCATAACATTTAATCTTTCTGAATGTATAACTCTTCTATCTCCCACTAAATTTAAATAATTACATTCATAAAAGGCAAACCACCAGGACAAATTCATCATAAAAATTAGAAATCATGATACATAATAAGTCTAATTATATTACAGTTATGTTATAAAATATTTGTACTATATTAATTTTCTTACTATTAGTTTTCAAAATTCCTTTCAATATGTGTAGACAGAAAAGTAGGCCTCATACTTGCAGAACTGTTTGCACATGTGAGCTCCTGCAACCATTTCGAGCATGAACTCTACTATTTTATTTCTGTGTGTCTTTCCTGAGGAAAAAGTGTACCTGGTCTCCAGTAGGTACACTGCAAGTTCATGCTTAATGAAAACCTACTAGACATTCGAAAAACTATTTTGTAATTAAGAACACAATTATGAAAACATAGTAATTGTGCTGGGGATTTAGCTTAGTGGTTAGAGCACTTGCCTCGCAAGCACAAGGGCCTGAGTTCAATCCCCAGCACCAAAAGAAAAGAAAAAAGAAAAAAAAAGAAAATATAGTAACTGGTTATGATGTTAAAATACACTCCTAAGAGAAAAGACAATATTTGATCAACTTTTTGTATATTATTTGTAACCTGACTTAGTATCCAACATATAGGAAGTTTCTCAAAAAAACTAAATGTGAATGGAATCTATAAAGTTCAAAGAGAAAGAGGGATAGAAAATGCTGATTTTCTTTGAAATTCACTAATCTGAGCAATTTACGTTATAATCAATAAGAATTCAGTTAGAAATATGTTCCTGATATTAATAGTTTGGTATCTTATCTCAAGTGATTTGAATTGAATATTGTAGTTACTAATCATTTATTTGATAATTTGAATGGTATCTTTTGTAATCATGGACGCTGCTGTTTTCTTTAATTTGGAGTCATAGACTACATGATAAAAGGAATCCCACGTCACTTCAGAAAAAATATATATGTAATGACATGCAGATAATTTGTGTATCATTTCAGGTAGTCACTGGCCATGCTTGCCAGATACTCTGTGTCATTCTGATGGATGAATAAAGAAGTGAAACATGTATGTCCTGTAGCATCATAAGACACAGTTACTATTTTAATATGATGGACATCAGAGCAGGGATGTACTCCAGAAAAAATAAGATCAAGACTCTGGCTTCTGTAATTGCTTACTTTTCCTTCCCCATTGAGATCACTGAGACCTGCGAACTTCTGGTGTTTCATGGGGAGGCACGAGGAAGATGCAGGAAGATGTAGACTTGACCACATGTACCTTATTTTATTGCTTACTTCCTGGCACAGTAGTAAGATTAAATGGAAGTACCTTAGGTTGGAACCTTGTTAGTCCTAAGCCTGGAGAGCTCTTTTGACATACTCCTTGGGATCTGTCATGTTGACTTTGTGATTTTGTATGAGTGAGTAGCCACAGTGGTAAGAATGAAACATTTTATTACAGGAATTGTCTGTAAGAATTTTTGGCATTTGGTGGTTTGTTTGTTTAGGAAACGAACATGGAATGCTGAATTGTGGTTCAGATTCTAGTTGCTGGCCATTCTTAGAGGCTGGAGGCTGAAGACTTCTACAGGAATGGGTACTGTGGGTGCAATACGTGCTTGAAATTAGTTAATGTTGGGGGAAAAAAGGACTCTGGTGAGCACCACAGAGTAATCCTTTTTATTCATTCCTCGCCCTCACTTGGACTCTGTTTGCTGTAAAACTGATAGTGAGGAAGTACAGACCTTACAAGAAAAAGCGGAAGGAAATTACCAGAGCTTGAGAAGTGACCTGAACCAATATTTTAACCAAGGATAAGAGCGTGTGGCTGACAATCTCATAGAGAAACAATGAGTTTGTATACGTTCTTCAATCTTTCAGTAGGACTAAAGGAGTAGTGGAAGGCAAAAACAAATCAAAACAAAACCCTGTGCAATGAGTTTCTAGAACAGTCACTACGTATCCGTTGTTAGCATTTGAGATCCATGCTCTTATTGCTCTGGATTGGAAGCTCATTTCACCATCAATGTTCAAACTGCACTCTCATAAGTGGAATTTTTCATCCTATTTTGCCTTTAGGCAGTAGAAGTTTTCAAGTACTTGAAGGAGTCATTGTACAAGGACAGTCTTTTAGTTTTCCTGTGGACACTCTTTTCATCAAATACAGTAGCCCAACTAACTGATAAAACCTAAAATAGAAGAAAAACTACTTTCATTGGGATTTAATGGCAGCCACTGACATGGAAGCATGGATATAAGATTTTGTGGGTACTATATCCTAACTGCTACTAATTCTAGGTTTTTATTCCCGTGGACTCTACACAGACACCACAAGGTTGAACCACTCTACCCCATTTGAAAAACTGTTGGGTTCAAGAGAAATAGCAAACAGGCCCTGGAACTCCAAAGTCATCTGTTCTTGAGGAAGATCGATGTAAACTATTTTATTTTCTAACTTTACTGGACTAGATGTTCAAATAGATGTCGTTCCAAAAAGGGTTATGAAGAAATTGATCTTCGCTAATAGATGTAAGTAGGGGAGGCACATTTTACATGATAAAGCAATTCAATTGTCTTTCTAATGACTATATAAAATAGAAGCTTCTCTTTTCATTTCTGGTGCTGGCCTGAGATCACACATAATAGAAATGTGGGCACACAAGTGATTACAAAAAGTCAGAAAAAAATTGATAACATAATGGATGAGGAGAAGATCAGTTATATTCTTGGACAAGCTATTCATAAGAGCTGTGTAATTCTACCAAAATAAGATATTGTTAGGATTCATTATAAGGGCGACACTGATTCATGTTGGCTCTGAACTTGGATTCTCCACCACACTGAGATACTTAAGATCATTGGATACATTCACAATATTGGGCCCTGACAACTGAATACTGACAACTAACTCCTCAGAAGGTGCCCAAATAGAATGTAACAATTACACCTTCATAAAATGAAGAGATAAGATAAATTCATCTACCTCCCTTATTTTTTGGTTAAAAGAAGATTTAGTTGTATATTACAAAAAAAATCCCAAATAAGGGCAAATCATTGATAATTTAATAAGACAGAGGTTTATTTATCTCACTTAAAATTTATAGCTTTTTATTTTATCTAGGAATAGCATGGTGATTAGTCTCAAAATCATCAGGAAACCTATATTCTCTCCCTGCTCTCTGATCCACCATCATAAAAGCAGTGGCCCTTGTCCTTTTGGTCCAAGACAACAGATGGTAGCAAAAAGGCTCGGACATTTCCTTAGTTGTCTTGAGGTGCCATAGAAGAATAATAAACTTGGTGGCTTAAACACAAGAAATTTATTTTCTCCCCATTCTGGAGGCTGGAGATCTGGGATTAGGGTACCTGAAAGGCAGGGTCTATTGAGGTTCCATTTTCTGACTTGCAGAAATTTTATCTGTATGGCGAAGCTGTTTACATGTGTGTGCGTGTGTGTGTGTGTGTGTGTGTGTGTGTGTGCATGTGCGTGTGTGTGTGCGTGTGTGTTACAGGGAAGAAAACTCTGGATGTTGCCTCTTATAAGTGGTATCTCATAATAGCATCATAGGAACCCTACTCTCATGACCTCATCTAAATCTATCTTTCCAAACCCTCCTGTCCACATACTATTACACTGCAGATTAATCTTTAAATATATAACTTTGGGGGAGGGGGTCACAAAAATCAGACCTTGATCTTAGTGGATACACTTATAGGCCAAAAAATGAAAAATAAAAATGAAAGAAAGAACGAGATCTTAGGGGATATCTTACAATCCGGGGAGGTGAAAACTGAGCTACATGGATTCTGAAAGTCCTGACTTCTACACACAAGATGGTTAAAATCCTAACAATTATAATTATACCCTATTCAAAGAGAATTTACTCTAGCACAAGTCAAAGGCCCCTAAAACAAGGGTCAGCAAACTATGATCCACAGCCAAATGTAACACTGTTATGGTTTGTATCTAGATGTCCCTCCAGAGCTTCATGTGCTCCTCCTACATGTGGCTTTCTGGAGCTGAGTGGATCTAGCATGTGTGATACTGGGATTAAGAGTGTGTGGTACTAAATTAGCCCACTGATTGTTTTAGTAGAGTTCTGAGTATGGATGATGGGAAAGCCCACTTTGGGTGTGGGCAGAACCATGCAAAAGTCTTGTACCCTTGATGGAATAAAAGGGAAAGGGACACTTGCTTTGCTGGCTGCTGCTTACTGCTGTTGCTTTCTGCCTGCCTTGCCATGGACCGATTCTCCTTAGGGATGTCCCTCTGCCATGTCATCCTGTCTGAGAACCAGCTGGCTATGGACTGAAACTATACAAACTGTGGTCCAAAATCACCCTTTCTGGCTTTAACTTGTGGTGTTGGGTATTTTGTCCCAGTAACAAGAAAGTAACTAAGACAGACATATTGCTTACTTTTATAAATATTTTGGAATACAGGCATGCCCTTTTATGTACTTACAGTCTATGGCTTTTTTTGCTACAGCTGCTGTAAGTTGAAAATAGTACAACTGAGACTATATGGTTCACAGACCCAAAAATTTTATCTTAGGGAGACAAAGGTTTTCCTACCGCCATCTGAAAGTGTCCACAAATGTGCTTCATGGGTTTGTGAATCTTGTGAAATGGCATATAGAATGATGCATGTGTGTGTACTTATTATGGAATAAGTTAGAAGTTTTTCAAGTTTTCAACACACATGTCATAGGGTCCATAAACCTTGAGGGAACACAGGGTAAAAGATGCACTTGCTTGTAAGAACATGCAGATGTACCCACAGAAAGGCAAGTGGCAGGTGAATGAATCAATGAAGTGTTTCGTGTCATGCAGATTGGTACCATAACAGTAACTTCTACAGAAATAAATCTAGTTAGTCTGCCATGCGAGACACCAATAAAATCAACTTCATAGAGTCATTTTGTACATTTGGAAAGTTATCTATAAATATTGACATTTTATATTATTAACTAGGCTGGAAGAAAACTCATTAGCAACTTCAAATCTGTGAGGATATTCAATTACTTTTGTATCACTTCACCAGTTTCGTCATTCATGAAAAATATATCATGTAAAAACATTGCCTTTGTTTGTAGCTATAATAATTGAAAATAACTCCCGACTAAGGCATTTTCTTTATGCTACATTTCTATTCCTTTTATTTTTCAGTAATATAAAGCTTTATTCACTGGAATTTGTATTTAAATTTAGACAACCTCCTTTTTATATTAGCACAAGATTCACACAGTTATTTTCTTCTTTACAAAAACAACTATTCTGATGAGAGCTGCCAAGACTTCCACTTAGGAAATATACTCTATGTCTAGTTATTTCAAAATAATGTCAATAGATTCTGTTCTATAAAAGCATATAGTGTGACAATATTAAAATTCAAGAGAGAAAGATAAATCAAGTTCAGGTTTACTTTTTTTTATCATATAAACTTCATTAAGTTTATTTTAAGAGAGTGCAAAGAAAGGTATTAATAGGTTAGTGAGATTACACTTTTGCCTGCTAAGCATCTCAAGATCATTTCCACAAAACTTACATTAAAATTTATCATTTCTGTAGTTCAGTAGGCTGATATTTCATTTTTATACAACAATCTCTTTACATCTTGAATTTGTATAACTTGCTAAAATGTTTTTAAAAATGCTTTCACATCTATGAATTCACAGCCAGCCCATAAGCATGACAATCATGATCTTTTTTATGGGTTAAAAATTTGATACCCAGAGAATTTAGGCCTGTGATGGAGACACGATTTGATGAATCAAAACTTCTAATTCTAAGCTCTTTTCCTAAATTACACTCCTTCAAAATGCCTTTATTTTCGTATACAAAGAACAAAATAGTGTTCACATATAAGATAAATACCTGCATTTCAAATCATCAGGAAAGAGAAAAAATATTATTCACTAATTCAGGCACTGAATGAAAACGTCAGACTTACTAAACGAGAATCCATTGAAATACAAGCTTCCGATTAACATTAAATTGGTACAGTCATTAAACTCATATACATAATATTTTGTCTATTATTATAGTATACATCATTTTAACAAGTGGACATTTTAAGTCCAAATACAGATTTCTTCTAGTTTCTATTTACCATTAGTGAACGTATCACTCTATTCTTGCATCTTCCTCTCACAAGCATTACTACAGATATGAGAAGAATAAGGGTCACTCAAAAAGTATGTTACAGTTACAGAATCACAAGACTAGACATTTAAATTACATCTGTGTAACCAGAGGCTTTCCATTGAGTGGTTAAGCTACAGGGACTTTAACATAATTTCCTTTATTTTAATTCCCCTTTCCACTTAAATGTAACAGGTATATATAGAAAACAGTATCTCCATTTAGGAGAATAAGGACAATTATATAATTAAGAATCTCTGAGGATTATAGATTTTGACATGGTTTTTCACAGTGCTAACATTTCTGGCTCAGTTTTAATATACATCATTAATAGAAATAAATTGGTTCCTTTTTCTCATAGCATTTTATTTTTCATAATCATTGTTTGTTCCTACTAAGCCAATAATCAAAAATAATTCAGCTATTTGGTTTTCTGAGTAATTCAAAGATGTGTCAACTAATTAGGCTATTTGAAAATACAACTGTAATTAAAACACTGTGTACTGAGGGGTTAATGTCTTGGGATTTACGGCTTTCGGGACACCTGTGAAGTTTCTGTAACCCTGCAGCACAGTAAGATTTAGCACAATAAAAAGGTGGGAATTTACAAAATGTCATTAAATGCTTGTGGCCCACTTCTATAAAAACATGAATAATGCACAATACTATCTACGGAATTAGATTTTGCCGCCCCGATTCCATTTAAATAAATGTGTTTATGAGTCAACAGTTTCATTTTCCTCCACTTATAAGTGGTGACCTTTCACTTATGAGCTGAAAAGCAATCAACTCTGGGTATAGAAGGAGATAAAAGAAAATAAGGGTATAGAAGAAGATAAAAGGAAATAAATTTAAATATTTACAGTAAACAGTTATGGTGGCATGTGCATTAATGATTCCAAACACATTTTTGTTCAGAGGAAAAAGATGTATAAAGTCCATTCGCTCCACAAATATTTAGTGAAAAGTTACCATGTGTCTATTCAAGTATGCTACATGCTTCCAATGAAAATTGGACAATAAAATATATGGAAAAATTATGGACAATAAAATAATGTCCAAGGCATTTTAATTTTCCATTTTAAAAATTTACATGGTGAATGATAAATGCCAATATACAGTTGCTCTCCCAAGTGTCCACCTGTTATTTTTTATGCAGTCCATATTTATCAGCCAATATTTATGAGTGCAATTTGACAGGACATATACTCAAAAACAGAGTTAATAATTAAAACAAATTTGACACTCGAAAGGAGATAGCATACTGCTGGTTATATCAAGTGTATTTGTGTTCCCACATATTTTTTCTTTAAAAAAAACAAAACTGTTTCTCCAACTCTCTGTCTCTGCCAGTTTATTTAAAGATTAATAACAAAAGCACTCTACATAAAGTGCTACAACTCTACTTGTGCATCATAGAACCTATTTCATTGTCATATGCATTTACGTGGCTGTCACCTTCCTTGACTATATAAGGAAGAATTTTAATTCCCTTCATTCCTACAGGGCTTGAGCAGTATTTCCTAAGTGATCCAAGTTGAATAAATGCTTGCAAAGTAAGCTGTTACGCCATCTCTTCTTAGGAAGTCTTATAACAGTTATTGTCAAAGGCATTTAACTTTTACCTAAAGCAAGCCATCAACAGCCCAGCCCCAGGCCATAGTCTGAATGTTGCAAGTCACCTCACTTCACACTTTCTAAAACCCACACATAGGGAGCAACTCAACTGTCTTGCACTTTCTTACTTCGCTTTTTCCATACTGTTCTAACCTGTCTTCAGCATCTTAATTCCTATTCCTTTGGATGACCAGTTCCATCAAGTCCCAAGTTAGATGTCATCACCTTTCTGTAGATCCCAAACATTTCTCCCTCCATTTATTTGCATTGTATTTTATATTCATCTCTATTTGAAAGATCAAATAGAATTAGAAATTACTTAATCCAATTTGCCATCAGCACCATTGTATTCAAAAAGAGAAGTGCACTTTCTTCTTCTAAAGTGGATTATTTTTGGAAAGACACCCATAAACTACCACTCTGCTCTGAACATTTCCAGAATGTCTCTGTTTAGTCGAACAGCATGAAGAGCGCAAGCCTCAGATTCAGGCTATTCACATCCTGTCCCTTCTTGTCACTCCTATTGGAAGTTACATAATATTTAAAAAGCTTTTTCATTTGTTGTCCCATTCCATTGTACTTCATCTCCCAAATCAGCTTTCTTCTTAGGTTACAGTGCAATTCAATTGTACTAAAATTATAGAGTGCAGCTCATCATCAAGTACTGTGCCAAGTTTTGGTTCCATTGCACAAACAGCGAGGCCTTCAGAGATGCTACCAATCTTACCTCTCCTTTTAAGCACAGAGACATGGTTTGAAGTCCATTTGGACGTCAAACTACTTGGGATTAGATAATATCTCTACCTCTGAAAACAAGCCATTAATTTAACCTAATTGTTGCTTAAATCTTATGGGATTATTGTGAAGATAAAGAAATTAATAGGAATAAAGCACGTGGAACACCCTATCATACACAGTAAATGTGAAATATTAATTAGCAATTATTCTAAAAATTTGCTTTGAAATATTTACTGACTATATTGTATTAATCTATACTTTCTGTAGTTTTGTATTAATCTATACTTTCTGTAGTTTTGAGTTACTGTAGGACAGTAACTCAAAATAATTTCCTGAAAAATAATAAAAAGCAAGAAGGGATTCCAAAACCTGGGAAAAGACAGTAGGGGAGACTGAAAGACCTCACGGTCTTGACTATTATTACAACCGAAGTCCTACATCCACCAGACCATGTTACAATACATTCATCTTCCACCCATTTTCTCTTTCCCTTTTTTTAGCAATTGTTCCGTCTGCCTTGATTTTACTCATTGTTGACAAACTGAAAGTGTCAGAGAGTGAATTTAGCATTGTTTCGTGCAACCAAAGAAAAAATTGAAGTTTTTTTCTCTGTGCCCCCATGTAAGCACCGCACAGGAACTCACACGCCCACTTCCTGCGTTGGTCATTGTTTTCTAGGGAACTGGATAATCTGATTATGAGGTTCTAACCATGATTCCGAGTTCTGTTATTTTCTGTCCTTCCAGAACAATGTAATAGCAGGAATGAGTGCTTTTAAAAACTGGAAAAAAAATGAATTTTGTTTAGACAAAAACAATAGATGTCTATTACAGCTGTCTTCTAGAACAGAGAACAATTTGGAAAAGAGAGTACAATGCCAAGCTCATGATAAAGGTTGGGAGAACATTTTTTTCCCTCACTAACCTCTAGGAAGAGCACAGAAATTTTTCAAGCTGAGCCAGAAGCATCATTGCTCAATGGATATTGCTGTGGAATGGGTTAAAATGTAGACATTTCTGGAGTTGGGGATTTAGTTCAAGTGGTAGAGCACTTACCTAGCAAGTGAAGGCCATGAGGTTGATCCCCAGCACCACCCTCCCCATGTAGACATTTCAAAAAGCATATTGTGATGGAGGTTATGGCAAGAGAAGTCACTGAACAACTAAAGAGATGGTAGTATTCAGTCAGAGCAAAGAAATACGCAAGAAAACTCATTGAACACTTCAGATTGGATCACTTGCCAATCGTGTTGGCAAAATTCCGGTGAAATGCAAGCATAATATGCACAGCTCCACATTGTTTCCATATAGCTGATAAATTTGATCACAATCACATTTCTTCTAGAAAAAAAAAAGTTACATAGATGTATTCCCCAAAGTTGAAAATACTGAATCAAAATAAGAACTTCCTAGACAGGAATAAAATGTGCAACATGAAGAAGGAAGGAACAGAATGGATTTTCTATCAATATAAAGGAAATTATCCCAAGGGAAGTGTTTACACAGCACTATGGGCTGTTTTTTCTGATAGTGTGTTAAATTAAGACAAACACTCAATAAATGTGTGTTATTAGGGGAATTTAGTTCAGCTCTAAATAGAGACAGAACAATTGGAAAGTAGAATCTGATAATAACATGGATAGGAGGTATATCTGTAGGTAGTGTGCTGTATCTCAAGTCATGAGGCAAGTAATTTATTTTATTGGAAGCAAATCAAGGTATACCAAAGGAAGTCTGGTGTCACCTAAGATGCAATTCACTGTGAACATTTATGTGCTGCAGTAATTATCTCTGATTAGGAAAACAACAGAAAAAATCCCCATGTTCTTATCAAGGACTCATGTTGACAGCTGCCCCCCTGTGGGAATGGTCATGGTGGTGTTAAAATTCTGTTACACAGACATTGTAGCTGTTTTATTTTAGAAAACACCAGAGTCAAAAGATTGTAAGAAAGGAATCATCCAAATTCTATCAACCTGTTCCCAGGGAATTTCATAACAAGAAACTAGTACAAGTGCCAAAGATTGTTGCTGGTTGAGTAGTGGCTTTGGCTGACAATCCTGGGCAGTTGCAGCCATCTGTTCCCCAAAACTGTTTTTTAGAAAGATATATAAAACAATTAGCAAGTTGGAATTCTTAAGACCAAGCCAAAAAGTGCAATTCCATTGAATTTAGTGCAAAATAAGGTTGATTTTAAATAAAAAAGTAGAATGGAATTAATCAGAAGTTGTTGGAGGTCAAAAGAAAGAGTGATTCAGTAGCAGAAAAATTTGAAAGAGAGAGGTGGTATTCTTCGACAAGGAAAATTATGTAGGTGGTGAAAAGATTATGATACTAAAAAAATAGAACATGGAAGGGCAATAAAAAGACAAGGTTAAAAATATAAACAAGGCAGTTTCTGTAGTACTCACATCGTGTTCTTCAGAACACATTGCAATAATAAGTCTTTATGAGCAGGTTCAGTAATGTCACTCGTGAGTCAAACTTCACACTTCACAGAGGGAAAGAATTATTGAAATCAACCTCAAAAATTTAACCAATTTATAAGTAAAGTATGATGCTTAACCCAATCTAAGTCTGTGGGATAGAACACGCATGGAAGCTGGTAGTGGGATTCATCCCTTTGAATAATGGGCTGCAAGCTGAATCCAAAAGAAAAATCTTAAAGATACAATAGCAACAGCTTAGACCAATGTACCCAAAAGATACCCAACAGATGCACAAATAATAAAGGAGACACCATTAACCAAAGTACCATAAGACAACGCCAAAAGAACAGTCCATTCTACTGTACCAAGTATCACTCTCTGCGCTCACAAAATGTGGACTAGACAATCGATTTAACAGGTTTCTCAAACTTTTTAAAGTATTTAAAAACAGCATCACTGTATATATCTTAGAAATCAATTAATAAATTATATATAGAAGTTTTTAAACCAAAAAATATCCATTTCCTTAAAATCTAAGCAAACAGAACAAATCAAGTATACATAAAAATCCTCAAGTACATAGTATATGTTTCTCTAAAACTCCAAGAGTAGAGGCTCTTATTTGGTTCTATGTCATCAATAAACGGTGTAAGTGCAGAAATGAATCTTCCTCTCATGTTTTACATGGTTAATAATATTAGATAAAATAGATAGCACCAAAGTACTTCTTTGGTAAATAGTATCATCATCTTCTCACACATCCTAAGCAGGTTAAGTCTCAAGTTGTTGACAAATTATTTTTTATCCTTAAAATAACAGAATATGGTCTTCATTAAAATTAGTTTACTGAGTTCATCAAACGAGCTCTTAGTCTTTCAACATGTATACCAACAGAAAGTTTTTCAAGAGCATGGCGCAGTGTGTATAGATGTCTGCTTATAGGAGGTGCAGGCCTATAATCTATATTCTAAATAATGATGCTGACATGAAAGCAAATTGGCTATTGCAGGCATATATTGTAAGTGCATTTAATAAATTATATTTAAATTCTAAGTTATCAATGACTCAACTGGTAAAATCTGTTGGATGGCATAACAACAACATCAAAATATCTATCCTACATGGATCTGCAACTTAGTATCACATTGAATCTTTAGATTAATCCTTAAATTACTGTAATGACCCTGCCTCTCATAGAAGTCACCACTTTTAAGGGACAAACCAAGGTAGACAACAAAACAAAAGGTTTTAGAATAGAATTTTTAGCTGTTTTTCTATAAATGTGATTATATGTTTTTAAACCAAGATAGAATAAACACATACCAGACTGATACAGAAATGGAAGATGGAATTAAAGTCATATTTAATGATATCTGATGTTTCCTTGTTACTTTCATGTTTGAGACAAACATCATTTTTGTGTAGGACATTTATTTCCTTTTTTTTTGTGGTGCTGGGGATCAAACTCAGGGCCTTGTGCTTGTGAGGCAAGCACTCTAACCACTGAGCTAAATCCCTAGCCTTATTCCCTTATTTCTATAAATCTTGTTCTCATATTATTGCCTTAGCATATCACAACAATCTTATATAATTTCTTCAGTTGAGAACTGCCCAACAAAAGAATGTAAGAAAAATTTAAAATCTCATGGTTTTGGTGGCATAATTATTTTAAGAACAATCTCTGCTTTGTCCTAAATGTATATAATTGTCATTCTATTTGTTCTGATGCCAAATTAGTGCTACTAAACAGAATAGCTATGCTATTGTGGTTTCAATTCTTCTACTATTGATAGAGTTTATTGATAGAGTTATTTGATAATGCTTCATTGTATCAAACCATAGTCTTTTCTTAGGAAGTCTATTACATTCTTCCCAGCTTCTTCCTTATTGTATTTGGCATGCTATAACCCATTAAATTACATAAAATAATTAAAATTTATTGTTAGAAAGACTTTAGTATCAACAAGCATCAAAGTTAAAAATGAACATAAGCTTCTTGAGTATAAAATTAAACTTGATTATATAAACAGAAACATATAAAATCATTTTATTGGGTCTGGTTTCAAAACTCCCTAAATTGCCTGCTCTGTTTTATTTTCACAGGTACCAACCTACACTCAGCCACTCCAAATTGAAGTCCTTATCCTCTGAAAAATCATCCTCACAACACTTACAATAAAATCCAAACTGTTCACTAGTATTAACAAGAAAACCTTACATGGTTCTGACTCTTTCTACCTCTGACTTTGTTTCCTAATGTTTTACTCCCCTTAATATTATTCCAGCCATGTCTGCTTCCTTCTTGTTTATCAAGCACCCCTCTTCTTCCACTCCGGTATCCTTGCACTAGCTATTTTCTCTTGAGTGTTCTGTATGTCTAATTTCTCACATTTTCTTTTCATCTCTGCTCCAAGTCACTTTCTAAGGTAGAATTTTACTAATACCTTGCACTCAATGTTGTCAATTGCTGGATCATTCTCTATCATATAACTCCCTATTATTACTTAATAGCACTTAACAGTCTCTAAAATAATATTACTGTCTGCTTATTTATTTGTTAGCTACGTGACCACCCCTAGAAGAAGGGAAGTGTCTCTCTTATTCACTATTCTATCCCTTGTTGCTAGACCAGTGTCTAGTACTTAAATGTTCAGTATGTATTTTTGAATAAATGATTTAACAAAGTAAATCAAATTGGAAATCAGGGTAAATTCCATGGGAAACTGTACAAATGATTATATGAATTTTTAAAAAATCACATAATGAATATTGAAAAGAAGGACAATAAGGATTGTGCGTGCTGGATGGCCACCTCTCAACTCACTAAAATGCATAAAAAGAATAACAAAAATGTCACCATGTTGGGAATAAATTCTTCATGGGTTGTTTATCTTTCTGCATTACTTATGGCAGCTTTTTCCCTTGCACTATCTTATAAATATATTTGTATGGGAATAGCCTTAGAAGACAGATGTAGTATCTCTCTTTGAGACAGAGAGCAGCTTTGTTTTCTATTCAGATTAATAATAAAGATAATGTCTCCCTCTGTATAAAAGGTTATGTATATTTTCTAGGAGCTCCTTTCATAAAATTGGAAATTTTTAACTTCTCAATTCCTCAGCTGTGAAATCCAGCATGTTTGTAGCATCTACCTGTGCACACAGCATCTCCATGGCATGTGTGGTAAGGGGACTGATACCTCGTGCTGTGAGTAATGAAGTCCATCATGTATCATACAAGAAAATGTGTACATAAAACCAAAGTGAGCTCACTGGTTTGCATGCAAGCGAAGTAAATTTTTAGAAGCTTCACCATTCTTGATCCAACAATGCATTAAGCTGCTGTTCCTAAAAAGGGGGAGTGACCGTACAATTTAATATAATGGAAATGGCCATTAGTAACGCCATTGATAAGATAGTTTTCAAAATATATCCTGAGTTATGAATCCCTGTGTACTAAAGAGTCAGCACCTTGGACCCCCAATTCTCCTGCTGTCTGCTGCTGATAAGAGTTCCAAAGTCTTTATTTATCTCATGTGTATCAGATATTATTTCTGAGTAGCCCAATGCTTGAACCAGGACCTTATGTTCTCCACATTCCTCCAGTAACTTCCCCTTTTAGATTTCAATTTGCTTTTTTAAAAAGTCCAACAAAGGCTTCTAAGTGTGAAATACGTCAGTGTTTATGGAACTGCAAAAATCATTATCTAGAGCATCACATACATGCCGCATATGAAGTTTGTAAAATTTAAAAGAAAACACATTGATTTAAGTAAAAATAACATTTGGAGAGAATAAAAATTCTTCAGTATCTAGGTTTCTTGGAGAAAACATTTGAAATTTTCTTATGTTCACTATTCAAAATCTCATCAGATACCTATACAGTGTGTATCTATATATGTATTTGTTCTGTACAGGCGTATGATGACTGTTATGGTTGAGATTCAGAATGTCCTCAAAAGCCTCATCCGTTCAGAGGTGAGCTTCTGGAAGGTGACTGGATTGTGGGAGCTCTCTAGTTGGCCTGCTGTTAGGAGGTGGGCCCAGGTTAGAGCAGGGTCACTGGACTGGTGACCCGGAAGGGTTCTGTATTTGTTTCCTGGCTACCATGATAGGGGCAGAGTTCCTCTCCTGAACCCTCTACCATGCCACTCTGGCCTTGGAGCCAGCTGACTATGGATTGAGTCCTCTAAAATTCTAAAAACACTGAGTCAAAATAACCCTCTCCTCCTTTAAATTATGGGTGTTAGGTATTGTGTGCCAGTGACGAAAAATTGACCAAGACAATGACCTAATTCTTAAACTGGTCTTCCTTCGCGTTTTAAAACAGCCATTTTGTAACAGGCATTGTTTTTGATACTGGTTATTTGACACTGTACAAAGCAGACACAAAATCTGCTCTCCAGCAGCGTAAATTCTAGTGAAGTTATTGGTTGTATGTCGGGGGAGGCGAGTAGTTTCCCAGATAATGAACTAATACATGAAAAATGTATAAGTTGTAAAAGGACCATACACAGTAAGACCCTGGAGGGAAAGCTGTGATTTTATGTTGCATACTCAAGGAAATGTCACTGAAGTTCACCATCTAGTGAAAGAGACAGACTTGTAAGTGAGGAATTACCATAAACCACCCAGAGTTCAGGATAAAATGCCATTTTATCTCCATTGCTCAGCTAGGGTGGCCATAAAGAAATACCGCAGATGGCAGGACCTAAATAACAAAAATGTATTTTCTTGCAATTTTGGATTTAAAAGTCCGAGATCAAAAGCCTTCTCCTTGTCCTGCAGACGGCCACCTTTACGCTAGGTACACACATGGTCTTTCCCTAATCTCACCCGCCCCTGCTGTCTCTTGCTCAGATTTCTTCTTATAAGACACCAGTCAGATTGGATTAACACTAACTCCAAAGGCATCATATTAATTTAATCACTATTTTAAAGACCTGTTTACAAAGTCACATTCTGAGGTACTGGGTTTAGAATTTCACCATGATTCACAGAGGGAATACATCTCTGCCCGTAATTAAAAATGGAAAAAGATAGCTGGGAATTTAAAATACGGCTTTACTTCTTTGCAACACCACTCTCTGAAACATAATGAATTAAGTAGATTCACACTTAGTTCCTGATTAACAGAATTGTTAATGATCAACTCCTGAAATTGCAACTACTTCAGGAGTTTTGTGGCTTGGTATATATGCCCAGGGAAGCAAGCTAACAAAAGAAATACAAAGAATGGTAAAAGGAAAGGCAAGTAGCTTCCCTCCCAGGCGCTGCCCACTTCAGCTTTGCAGTAGAGCGCTCCTGACTCACGCACTAGCCCCGCAGCTGCCCTGAAGTATCGCGAGATCTCCCCACTCCACCGCTGAATGACTGTGTGGCTACGCCGCCTCCTTGGGTCCTTCAGATCTAATTAAAATGACTAATGGGAACATATTATGCTTTTATTTTTGAGTCTTTTTTGTCTATTCTGATCCTAAAACCAATTGATATTTAATTATAAGAGAGGTAGAATGCAAAGGGGAAGAACAAGTAGTCGCAAAGAGTTTCAACAACTGGATATTAAATATTTGTTCACCAAGAAATAAAGATTACCTTTTCAAGGAGGACAGAGGACACAACACTAATAAAGCATGAAGGTAATAAATTATAAGGTACAGATTGGAAATTGCAAATGGTTCATTATAGTTAAAACAGAGAGGCACACACAGTATGAAATTAAGGAGGAAAATAGGGGTCCACATCACTGAGGGTACTTTAAGACACATAAAATGTGTTAGCTTTCCCATTGCTGGGACAAAATACAAATACCTGACATACACAATTTAAAGGAGAAAAGATTTATTTTACCTAAGAGTTTCAGGTTTCATTGCATGGCCAACAGGATGCAAAGCAGGAACATTATAGTAGAAGGGCATGTTGGAGGGAAATTGCTTAACTCATGGCAGCCAGAAACTAAGGTGCAGGGCAAGAGCCAAAGAGAAAAGGGCGAAGGAGCAGACACTGTCCCAGAGGCTGTATCTCCCATCCCATGAACCACACAGACAGACCCAACAGTGAGTTTTCCACATCTTCTACACATCTCTCAAGCCAATCACGTTGACAATCAAGATGAAACATCATACTAAGAACTTGTTTTCAATTTGACAGTCACAGGTTATCTATTTAAAGACTTTAAGCTGAAGAATTTGATGATGATGATGATGAAGTATGTGTTCAAAAATTCCAGTGTCCAGATAAGACTATTTTAAATATTTTTTTCATTAGTACCCATAGACACTATTCTTTGAGGACCCCTTTGAACCAAAATACTTGTGTTAGCTTTCTGTTGCTGTGACAAAATATCTGAAAAGATCAACTTAATGGAGGAAAGATTTATTTTTGTTGACAGGTTAGAGGTTTCACTCATGGTCACTTGTCTGCATTTTTTGTGGGCCTAAGTTTAGGCCAAACATCAGGGCAACTGGGCAGGGTGCAGGTGGGCAGAGATGAACTGCACCCTTCAAAGATTTGGTGCCAGTGATCTACTTCCTCCAACTAGGCCCATTCATCCTGCTTCCTAATAGCCCATTCATCTCTGAACTCATCAATGGATTATTCACTAATGAGGTTAATGTCTTCATAGTCTGATTACCTCCACGTCCAACCTCTGAATATTGCTGCCTTGGGGACCAATCCTTCACACAAGAGCCTTTGGAGAACATTCCAGATCCAAACCCTAACAGTGCTATAATCTAAAACACTGGATGTTTCAATATGTGTTTTGGAACCAAGATGCTTGTAAATTACTCAGTGCAGCGAACAAGTGAATAAACATGAAAGTTTAGATCAAATGAAATGTGTTTATCAAATTAAAGACTTCACCTTAAAACTTAGCATGCTTCCAATCTTGGGTAAACTTGGAAAGAGATTTACCATGGGCACTTAGAAGCCATGTATAAAGATGCTTATTAAACCTTCCAAATTTGGTATCATTTGACGTATCGATCAATAGAAGAATGGACATTTGTGACATACTCACACCTTGAATCAGAATCATTGAAATAGACCAGAAAGAGTTCAAACACACAAAGTAGAATGAAAAGTTAAGCTGCAAGATTAATTTACTTCATATGGATTAACAGTATTTATGTAAATTTCTGAAAATACAAAGCAATAAAATACATCATGTATGGGTAGATAGACTTTCAATAAAATCTAAAAATGTAGTCTGATTTGATACTTACTAAATTCAAAGCAATGGTATCCTCAGAAAATGAAGGTGGGGAAATGAACTTTGACATTAAAAAGTTTCTATTTCATTTCTAAACACTTTCAAAAATGACAAACTAAATTGAGTGTGCTGGCCATGCCTGTTATCTTAGAACTCTGGTAGACTAAACAGGCAGATTGCCAAATTCAACCCTAGTCTGGGCAATTTAGCAACTTACTGAAACCTTTTTGAAAAAAAATATAAAACAGGGCTGGGGGTATAACTCTGTATGAAGGCTCTAGGTTCAGTCTCTAGTACTGCAGAGGGAGAGAGAGATGGAGAGACAGACACACAGAAAGACAGGGAGAGAGAGAATCTGTACATAGTTAATGCTTGGTGTTGAATACGCACCTGTTTAAATCCACTTTTCTATAATTTTTATGATTGTCAGAAATTTTTAAAGGAAAAATTTTTCCTCACTTATAATACTTTATGCCTTTACCTGAATCTGAATTTATACATGTAGTGACTCATAACACTTCTGTGATGAGCATTTTTCTTATTTTCATAATCAAGTTTTAAAGAGGTGAAGGGTCTAGGCCCCTACTTTTCAATTTTTCTAATTGTGTTCTTAATTTTTAAAAGATGAGATAAAAGATTAATGACAAGATTTCCAATAACAAAGCAAGTGCATCTATCACTCTCTTGCAGGGACACTGTCTACACTAAAAGAACTTCTGAGCTTTTTCAAAATTGGTAAAGACAAATAAATGTCACTGCTCATCTTCTGCCTTTCCATACTGTTTATTTTGTTCCATTTTCTTTTGTTACAAAGAGGGACAGATGCTCTTGAGTTAGGTGCTGGCTCATGACACAGTAGATGAGATCCTGGCTTGCCTTTGAATTTCAGCCCTGCACAGTCTACATGCATGGACTTTGACAAGCAATTTATGTATAATCTGCCCCGGTTTCCTCAGGAAAAATAATGGTACCAGAGTGTAAGGTTGTTGAGAATGAACTGGATGGATAATCCATAAAGTAAGGAGCATAGGTTCTACTGGAATTGTTACAATGTGGAATAAAGACAGGAATGTTCCATTGTGTGGAAACTCCAAGCTTGGGAATAAGAAGGTCATGAGTTTAAACTCTGGGTCGGTTAGTTTATATTCTCTGTTAAATAGCTATCCGACTCCTAGAGATACATTTCTGGAAAGGATGGATTAGCACTAACACCCCCTACAAAATGAAAAAAGGACACTTCCCTATTTTGGCCATTTAATCTTTAAAATATTACAGGTCTATTCAAAATTACATGACCAAAAAAAAAAAAAACAAAAAACAAAATTACATGACATATAATGCATTCTAAAGACACAAAAAATATATAAGGTGCATACTCAAATCTGTGCATAGCTGTGGTATTTGAGCAAGCTAATTACAGCCACTGGATGCAAAGCAAGTTTTAAAACGCTTTCATGTTTTAGAGAAACTTCTGTAAAAGGAAGTAAGTATGAAAAGGTGTTGGCAGAGCTAGTCCAAACTTCTTTCATTAGAATCAGATTAGAAATACAAATTTGCAGAGGGACAGAGAAAGACCAAGGCAGAGAGAAAGGTTTTCAAAGATAGAATCAATAGGTATTTGTTAGAAGAGGCTGTGCACATTGTTTTTAGTCTTGTTGTAAAAACAGTGTCACTTTTATCTCTGTCTGATCTTCAGAAGCAGGTGACCTTGTTTGGTTTTCAATAGAAAAATCTCTCATGAATTTACATGGCCATGTTAGCTGTATAGTGTTGATTGCTAAAATATAAAACCAAATAATGCCATAAAACAACCCTTCAGGCACATTGCCTTTTAAAACTATTTGCATAAAGATGGACTGCACATTGTTATGTGCATGTAGTTAAACTCCTAAATTCGAGGGAAAGAATAAAATCCTACTTAGGTTTCCCAGAGCTCAAAAAGCATAAACTGTATAATAATCTCACAAAACAACCTTAAGAGAGGAAGCAAAAATAAAGCATATCAAACTTGCTGCAAATTAGCATTTTGCTTGTTTGTTGGTATCGTATGGAACATTTAAATAAAAACCTGTCATCTAAAATATTCCTTTTATGTAAGAAATGTAGAAATAAATATTGACACACTAGGGAAAATAAGAAAACTAATTTCTTAAGTAATTTGTCATATGTATAATGAGAATAAAAATAAAATAAAGCAATCACAAGGAAGGTATAAAATGCTAGCTCATTAGCTCCCTAGGGAAAAGAAAAATATTGAGTTCCTTATGATTTTTGAGAGTTCCTCTTATATTTAATTGTCTTTTTTGTATCTATGCCATGTACAGTCACATAACTTATATTTTTGAAAGGTCTGTGTTTTAAATATGGATCATTGAAGAGTTAATATTTTAATTATATTTATGCAATTAGAGTTTAAGGTGTAATTATAGTCAAAATTGTAGCATGGCTGAAATAAAGATGTATCTAGATAATTCACATGCATATCAGTATTGGCATTATAAAAAATGACTGGGAAAATAATTCTTGTTTCCTTCCTTCCAAAATGCTTTGAGATAAGGATTTTTTAATTTCATATTCTTGGAGAATCTACTAGATGGATTTTGTTTTTAACTCTATTTTAGCTACAAAGAAAAGACATAGTAAGAGATTGCTAGTTTCTTCAGCTTCTTTTATGATCAAGAGTTATTTGCTTCTCTAGATTGGTTGTGTCTCTCTCAATTTTTTAATGAGAGATTTGATTTTTGGCAATAGCGTTCAATCCCAGATGTCCAATGGCATTTAAAGTTCTTTCAGAGATAACTTGAAGGTGTGCTGCACTAGGGACAAAGGAAAAACTGAGCTTGTGGTATCCTACATTTTCTGCCTACTTGAGGCAGACCAATTATAATTGAAATTGTTTCTGAAAATTTATTTTGTGTTTTTGGAATGAGTAATCCACCAGTAAAATTTCCATTGCCACTTTTCACTGTAGTTATTAAAGTCTCTTTAAAACTCCATGAATTATTTTCTACAGTTGATGAATTTGCAAGTGAAGTACTAACAATATTGAAAAATTAACACATGTAGCACTTTATAAAATATAAGAAATTCTTACAAAGGGCCGTAAATAAATTAATTTATTTCGCTCTCACAGAAATCTTTTCAGAAACAGTTGTTTTCATATCCCTAGGTAGTATATCTGAAACTTTTCAGTAATATTCATTATTCATTAATATTTTATACAAATAATATTTTTACACAAAGCTCATATGAATCAGCTAGACTACCACGGAGATTCGCCAAAAAGGTAACAAACTCATATTGCTTGAGTTCCTTAATATTCAAATTTAAATAACAATTTCTGTTACCATATTAGCAAATATCAAAATTGATTCTGTTCCTTTCCAGCGAGTGGTAGAGTAAAAAGGATATTTTCCAACTTTTAGTGAGAGTACAATATAGTAAGTTTCTAGAAAGTGATTTGTCAGCAAGTATCAAGAGCTTTAAAAATCTTATGTACTGTTATAAGTGTTAGCATTCTGTCACTGTGAAAAAATTCCTGAGATAAACAATTTAAAAGGAGGAAAGGTTTATTTTGGTTCACAGTTTCAGAGGGCTCAGTCCATGGTCTCTTGTCCCTGTTGCTTTGGACTTGCTGTGACAGGAAGGCATCATGGGACATGGCACAAATGCGAATGCTCAATTCACAGGGAAAGGAAGCAAAAGAGGAAGGGGAAAGGCATCCCCCAGGAACCTTTCTCCTCCCTCTAGTCCTGACCTCCTAAACTTTCCACCACCTCTCAATAGCATCATAGGCTTGAGAGTGAGCCTTTAGTACATGGGGCTTAGTGGGACATTTAAGATCTGAACCATGGCAGAATATGTCCAGGAATTACCTCAAAAGATATAATCAGATAACTATTTAAGTGCATTGCTGTTTATTACAATATAGAATGTAACTCCAAACTAAATTGGGAAAAAAAAAACCCTAAACAATGAAATTCTTGAGAAATAAAATATGGGTCATTCATTTTCATGAAATACTATAGTAAATAAAAACAAAGTGTATTTCTAAATTTTTAGGTTTTTTAGAATAAAGTATAATATTACACAAATGCAAAGATATTTTAGGTAGCTCTCAACTATATATAAGGATATAAGTATTACATGAGCTGTTTTGTTTCATATATATATGTGTGTATATATATATATATCTCACGACGCTAATGTAATTCCAAATTTACTATAAATCAACTTCAGTTGAGAACTTAATGGAATAAGATTAATTTTGGACTAAACTCTCAATGTCATAAAATACATTAATTCAGCCTATCTTCCTTTGCACAGATACTGAAATTTCTCAAATTCTGTACAGTTTCTTCTTTCACTCATTCTGTGCACTCTTATTCCAAATTTGTTGACACAATTTAATTTGCATTAATTTAAAGCCCAGTCCTTTTACCTCTCATGCTTCCCACCCCCAAGATACTTGTGTACAACATTTACTTGTGTTTAGTAGCTGGACTAAAATTTAGGGGCAAGAGGGCGGGGTAGTCTCTTATTGCACATGGAGTTTCCCTGTTTGTCTTGCTGCATTTCTACCTTTTTTGAAATTTCCTTTCTGGAGTAGCTAGCCTATTTTCAAACTTTGTATGAAATGGTTCTGTTGGCTTGAGTCTACATAACGTTCAACTCAATCTCAAGTGAATTTGTTAAGCTATTTCTTTTGAACAACTAGAGTAGTATCCTTGTCAGGATTCTTAATCAATATAAATTTCTTCAGATTTTTATTGTTTATAATCAATATTTTTAGATTAGAAAAACTTAAGATTGTTTCCTCCTACTGAAATGTTCTGATTCAGGTAATTCAAACCATCTCTCTCATTCATCTATACTTGTGTTACCTAAAAATGGAATAACCAGCCAGGGGCTGCAAAAAACGCCCTTGATCTCTGGTTATGTGGGATGGTGAATATTTAGTCTTTACCAATCTACCCTAAAGTGTATATCCAAACCCACTTAATCTAACTCTCTCTTTCCAATTTCTCACTCTTTCATCTACCCTCCACATCTCTCCCCGCTCATCCAAAGTTGAACAATATCATTTATTTAGCTAAATGGATAACTTTTAACTGGCAGAGGAAAATGGTAGAGAATAGTCTTCATCCTCCTATTATTTATCTCCCTCACAGAAATATTTGGATTCTTTTAGCATCCTGATTCTATTACCTTGCATTGAACTTTTCTCTCACTCTTTCTATAACAGCCCAAAACTTACTTTAAATGCTTTTATGTGTGCACGCTATGCATACACCTATGCATCTTTACACACAAACATGTGGCATTTGAATGCTTAGAGTGGCATGGTCGTGCAGCTTTTTATCCTGTTGTCTTAGTATAACAAAAGCAAAGTTGGGTTGCTTTCCATCTAAAGAGCTGTTGTACCAAGATATCTAAACACGATATATGGATTGCTCTCAACGCTTCTATTCTGGCATTCTACTTTATTCTTGGTGTCTTATCATCTGTGTCTACTTGGGATGCCAGAAACAAGGCTATGACAGTATGACAACAGTAGTCCATCCAGGATCCTCCCTTTTTTTTTTTTTTTTTAGAAACCAACTTAATTTCTAACTTCATTATTTTATCCAATCTTGCATAATTTGAGAACTATTGTAAAATGTACATAGACCAAATAATGACCTATTTGCAAGGATTATTTTTAATTGGATTCTCTAGAACTAACAAAATTATAATAGACCAAATAAAAAATAGAAGTAGTGATGCACTGGTCCAGGGATGGCACCCCTGCATCCTGCTTCCCCACCAGTGAATTATCTTCCACCATATTCCCTGTTCTGGCAAAAATAACAAGGAAACACACTACACTACCTAAAACAGAATAGCAGTGGTTAATAGAACTTTGTTTTCAGCAAAACCACAGGAGAAAAGTAAGATCTAAATGATACCATTCCTTATCACTCCTCCTTCTAGAATCTGACTTTCCTCGTCAGGCATGCATGCCTCAAGGTGGTCTCCGTGGGAACCTCTGTCTAACACGTAGAATGGAATGAAACTCCCTCAATTCCATGTAGAACATGTATATTTTGTTTGTACAGTTAAAGTTTTGAGTTAGTATGAGGCTAGGCATGATACTCAGATCACTGAATGCTTTTAATGTGATACATTCACCAGGAACACTTTATAAAGTAAACCTGTTGGGGTTAGAAAGCAAATATGATCATTGTGACATATTGTTATTTGCCTTTAAAATAAAACATTCACAAACTAAAAATGATGCATGGATGTTGGAGTATCTATATTTTAAAATGGATTGGTATAAACTAAGTGCTTCCTAGTTCAAATACTATGATAAATTTTATCACAATGGATGATAGATTTTATACTGAGAATCTCCATTTAGTGTAACTTCACCAAGACCAATTTGAATATATCTAATGGGTTTCTGTCTACAATTCTAACTAAATGCTTCTTGTTTAACTTTACAAATGTGCAGGATGTCAATTGCTAGTGTCTCCAAGTGTTTATTCATAAAGAAAAGAAGTATTTTATTCATAAAACCAATTTATATTTGTTATTAATTTGGCAGAACACTTCATGCCAGCCCCATATCAATGATTTAAATTATTTTAAAGTATGAGGTCAGCAATTTCTTAAATTACTAGTTATTTATTGGTTGTTTCTTTGAATTTTATTAACATCATTAACAAAGTTTAGATATCATCAAAACAGACAAAAAAAAATTTACATTGTTGACTATTCTGGCATTGATCAGTACCAGCATTATTCTGTAGAACTTAACCCAAAAATAAAACAACTCCAGACCATTTATTCTTCTCTAAACTGCAGAATGGAATAACAAAATAGAATTGATGTAGAGAGTAGGTTTTGGTTATGAAATAACCATTGATTCAATCACATATTTATATTTTAGCAGCTACCTGGAACTGTGTGACTTAAAAAGAATGCACAAATATTGATGACTTGGGAATTTCTCTTAAGGAGTGCATGGCCAATTTAGGGAGATACATCAATATAAAGTTAATTTAATATTTCATGATAAATTTAATAACAACAATATGACCACAGGATTGTGAGGACCTCAAGAATCCTGGAATGATCCGAAAGATAAACATAAACCCTGAAGAATTAATAAGAATAAGAGACTGGGAAAGGAGTACATGCCAAAAAGATAGGAAAACATAATCAAACCAAAAGGATAAGCTACTTCATCAACACTGCTTAGAAACCATTGCAACATGGGCACTTTGAAATAACGGAAACTCAGCAACACACCAGAAGTTCTTTGTAGACCTATTATGAGTCTACTGGCTTTGTTTCTGTTTTGAGATTATTAAATAGCTGTCAAATCTATGTGAATAAGAAAACTTGAAATTACATGGTCCAAAAAAGTGGATTCTCAAGCACATAACCTTGCTCTGACGCTTAAGATGTTCTCTCTGGAGATCTGGGAGACAACAGATGTTCCACACAAGGTGGATTAAATAAACAGAAGGAATCCTTGCATCTTCTCCAACACAACAATTTTGTAATAGTATGTTCAGAAAGAAAATTTTGAAGAATAACTTAAATGATTTTAGACAAAATGTATTAAGGTTTAGACTATGTATCTGGTAAGTAGGAAAGAGAATATAATTTTAGTGATGTTGCTGGAATAATAAAATTGTGTAATAATAAAAATAAGAAAAAGATAGAAAGGGAGGAGAAGTCAGAAGTGGTGATGAAGGGAGAAATGATGTTAAAATTTTAAGTTGTATAATGTACTTTTCTTTTTGATCATTTCATTGCAGAAAAAGTCAAAGGGTAGAATATTTTTAAAATATAATCACAAGTTGCCTAGCAAGTGCAAGGCCTTGAGTTTGATCCCCAGCATAAAAATATATATATATATATATACACATATATACACACACACACATATATATGATCACAAGGTTTTCTGATAAAGAAATTTAAGCTCAGAGAAGTTAATTAACTTGCCTAAGGCAAAATATATTTTTCAAAAAAAAATTTATTAAAATCTGCATCTAATCCCATTGCATTTTTATTGGTGCTTATTGACAAATGCATGTTTCTTTAGCGGGAGCAAAGGAGATGAATAGTGTCATATGTTTGTATAACAGAGAAAGGGCTCCAAACAAGAAATTTTCCATTTTAGTCTTCTGAAATGCAAATAATTTACACAAGTCTGAAGAATTAAAATAAACTACTGTATCCAATAGAAAGAGCTTGTCCAGGGTGTGCCGTTCTAGACAAGGCCCACTGCAATGCCCCCTGGGTCTCAGCACACAGAGCGGCCTGAGGAGCTAGAACCCAGGGACTTGTGAGTTGGAACTTAAGCAACTCATTCCAAGACTCATTTTTCTCATCTGTAAGTGGAGATACCTATGTTGCAATTTGCATAGATTTTTCTGTAAGATACAAATGTGTTAACTTATTTCAAGTTCTCAGAAAAAATCTTGCATTTAGTCAGTATACATTCAGGGTGTTTGGGAAGCAATTCACAGATTCTGTTTCTTACAGCTAAAAGGACATTGGAGAGTATAGAGAAACAGTGATTGTAAAAAATTACTTAGTGCTGAATTTCTTATTCCAGTTATGGCTTTTAAAATGCCATTATAGAAAATAATTGCTAGTAGAACCACTCTGGTTCAAGGGGGAAGGGGATTTTTCCCCAGAGTGAATCAAGACAGCTCTAAGGAACTCTTAGGAACATTTGACATCGAAGATTATAAAGCATCACCCAAGGCCTACTCCCTTATTTAAAAATAAAATGAAAAATTACAATCCCAGAGAGGTTAGTTAACTTGGCCAGGGTCATAACACAAGCACACAAACTCTCTGAGAACCTGTGCTGCAAGTCAGGTTTTCTTGTCCTCAGTCTAATTTCCTGTTTCCCACACTGTGACATAGGTCTGTGCACGTACTCCAGCATAACAACATCATGGTTTATGTACAGGAGAGGAGCGGTGAATCTACATGTTACCAACTAAAGGAACATCTTGGCCTACGTGTTTCCCTCCTCTTTTATCGCTTAACCAATTACATAGAGGCATTTAATCATCATCATTAAAGCAACATTCAAGATTAGTAGGAGATGACCGTCTCATATTCTAACAGTGTGCACAATTGAAAAATCTATTTGCCAGGAGTTTGATATGCCTGCCTTCTGTTCTTTCTCATTTGGTTTTAGGAGGTTTTAGCAGTCTGTGTAGCATTCTTTTCTGTGCATTCTCACACTTGCCAAGAACTCACACCTCAGGAAACATTTCTCATTTGATAATGTCTGTAATTTTCTGCATATTTCTGTACTTTGAGATATTTATTCTATGATTTGTGAAGTTTAATTCCAAGAATTTAGATGAGCTAAGAAAAAAATAAGATTAGTAGGAGAGTCAAAGACAAAAATCTTTGACTGCTTTTTTTTTTAAGTCATTACATAAATATTCTTTCTTGGAATATTATATGATTAGTCTATTACAGATAGATATCCTTCTTCCATATTTAAACTATATCATGTAGACCATCTTCTCTGTCACTTTCTAGATTTCTGAACAGAACATCTTTAGAAGTAGATTAGGGCCATGAGTTTCTGAACCTACAGTTCTGATTACATTTATGAATTTTTATCTTACTTATAAGAAGTTATATTTCTTATGAAATTCCACTTCCATCCGCCAGTATATCATACCCATACCTTTTTATCAGAAAAATGTTTATTCCTACTTGCCCAAGTTAGTATTTACATACTAAAAAACTGTACTAGTTATTTTTCTAGAGTCAATGCTTCGCAAGAGAGCACATTTCATACAGGACATTTACAAAGTACAACATTCACACACACAAGCAAATACAGGAAGAATGCGGAACATCTCCCTATGCACTGGAGAGCCGAAAGATCCAATTAAGGGCTGGGAGCCCACGGCAATGTCCCATGTACATCCTTTTCTGCACTAACAGGCTGAAGAAATCTATATTGGAACTAAAGTTATGATCCTCGCAGCAGAGATGAAGAACAAAGCTCACCTGAAGTGAACAGCAGCCATCCTCGATGGCAGCAGCAAGGCCCCAAGCTCCTTCTGCAGTGAGAACAGCCGAGTTCCCTGCTGGAGAACCAGCCACAACAGAGCTTCTCCTGGGAAACAGCCGGCGCCATCTTCTTCTCCCATTCTCCTTTACGTTGTGTCACCAATAACCTTCAGGTGGATCTTCTACACCCAGAACCACACCGACTCAGTTCAGCTGGGCACTCCTGCCCAAGCTGACCACAATAATAATTCCACTACAATCCACCCCAGTCAGCTTGTTAACCAGACACATTTCTTTAACCCGCAGCCTCCAGTGGCAGATTTGTAAAGAGTTAACATATCTTGGTCTACCCAGATTTACATTAACAATACAATTCTTTTTGGCACTCATTCCCACACCAGAAATAAATATTCAAAGGATTCTCAATACTGAGTACAAACAGGTGTTCAAAAGTACAGCTACAAATATAAAACTCCATTCTGTCTCTTGCTTGTTCTAAGACAGTAATTTGTTTACAAGATACAATGTACCAATACAGTGCTTTCACATTAAAAAATACAGCTTCAAATTTTAAAACTATTTTGGTTTCCATTAACTTTAACCACAGAGCATAGCAACACTAAGAAATGCCCCAAAGGATCACTTGCACCCAAATAGACACACTTCCCTTCTGGTGAAAGGCCTCAGGTTATTTTTCTATTGTCCCATTTCTTCTCCACAGCCATGTTCTCCTCTGTTCATCCTTGCAATCCACAGCTCTCCTCTGGCCAAATGCTCCAGGTCACCCTGCTGGCTCTCCACTCTTGATTTTCAACATAGATCCAGCTAAAAGCTCTCAACAGTAACTATGTTGCCGTCCCAACACCAGACTGCACTGAAATCTTTCTGCCACCCAGCAATATCTCCAAGCAAAGCAAAATGCAGACCAGCCTCTGCCAAAGCACAACATATGTTGCCTGGGATCCAACAGCCAATGCAGTTCTTCTCAACAGAGGCCGCCAAGCCTCATCCTAACCGGCAGCATTTTCATCAGTTACTCTGGTTTTCCACGCTCTGACCAGTCTCCCATATAATAAATTTAGAATGTTCCAGGGCTGCCTCTTTGGCTGGTCTCTCAAAACTTCTCCAAATTAATTCCAAAGGCTCTTAAACCACAAGGCCAGGCAACGTCACAGCAAGGACCCCACTTCTCTGGTACCAATTTCAGTATTAGTTACTTTTCTAGTCAGTGGTTTGCAAGAGAACAGATTTAGTGCAGGACAGTTACATATTACAACCTTCACATACACCAGCCAAATGCAGGAAGAATGCAGAACATCTACCTATTCAATGGAGAGCCAAAAGATCCAGTCAAGGCTGGGAGCCCACAGCATTGTCCCGTGTACATCCTTGTCTGCACTAACAGGCTGAAGCAATCTACACTGGAACCAAGATACAACGCTCGCAACAGAGATGAAGAACAGAGCTCACCTGAAGTGAACAGCAGCCATCCCGGAAGACAGCAAGGCCCCAAGCTCCTTCTGCAATGAGAACATTCTAGTCTTCTGCTGGAGAACCAGCCGCAACAGAGCTTCTCCTGGGAAACAGCCGGCGCCATCTTCTGCTCCCGTTCTCCTTTACATTGTGTCAGCAACAACCTTCAGGTGGATCTTCTACACCCAGAACCACACCAACTCGGTTCAGCTGGGTGTTCCTGCCCAAGTTGACCACATTAAGCCCATCACAAAAAACATTTTATTGGAACCAATTTGAATGGCAATGTCAATAGAAGAGAGTGAAGGAATATAGCATTTCGGTGGAAATTTTTAAGAAACTACATTTAGCAAAATCTGAATAAAGAAATTTTCCTTTCTTCTTTCTTTCCTTTTTCTTTCCTACCTCCTTCTCTCTTCCCTCTGTTCCTCCCTTTCTCCCTTCCCCTCCCCTTCTCTATTTCTCTCCTTCTCTCTCCCTTTCCCTCCTTCCTTCCACCCTGCCTTCCTTCCATCCTTTGGCATTGGATTAGAATCACTACAAGCCTTATAGTCTATACATACTCCCTGCTCCAGAATGAAGAAGGAAAAATTCTCCCCACATCGGTGTGATCATGGTCACACCATTTCTGAATGTTTTCTAACTACCTCTTAGTGTGGTGTCCACAAATGTCAGAACAGAAGCAACAAGCTTGTGCCGTGGGACTCAGAATGAAAAAATTTTATTTTGATGTGCCAAAGACACTCGGGGTGTCCATAATGTACCTCCAAATGGGATATCCCAAATCCATTTTAAACCAAGGCAATGGAGCCGGGCTGGCAAGGCTGAGCTCTCCCGGTCATCAGGGAGGGAAGAAGCGTGCATGCCTTTCTGTCTCGTGTACAGTTGCCTTCAGAACCAGACTTAGGTCTGCTGACAGCATAAAATTTTGAACATTTTAGGGAGGAATTCACCCTTTCACAATGCAGCCTTCTGTTGCAAGTAGCAAATCACTAGGACTCTTCAGTAGAACTGTAAAAAGAGGTGAAAGAAACTCTCCATTTAGACAGAAGGAAGAGGGTGTAATACGAAGATAATGTTCATTATTTTCATTATTAATAAAAATATAAGCCAAGTCAAGATCTGAGAGAAATATACTTCACTGACAAAATTGTGAGGTCCTTTTACCCTAACCTGTGAATTTGATTGAATATTCAATATGTGGGGTCACAGTTATTTTCTGTCCTCTTGCTACAGCTCCGTATTTTCTGTTTTCTTGCTCTTAAGAAAAGGACTTTGTCTAGCAAGTATAAATGTCAAAGTAGTTTGCCTTCGGTTTTAAGTGGAGACACCATGTTCTTTTTCTGTTTGTTTCAGCAGTTTGCGTGGAAATTTAATCATGTTAAAAATAAGAAAACCTCTCAAGTTTTCAACTCATAAAGAAGGGTTAGAGAAACTTAAAAAATAGAACAGTTTACTTCAAAAAAAAATTCAAACTTTCTGAAATATATTATGTGTAACAACAGAGTTGAATGGCCCTTCCTGAATAATAGGTTCCCCTTAGTGTTCCATGCCTCATGCATCATGTGACCGGTAACATATAAATGTGTTTTGTTTTCTATTGATTTGTTCTTCTTATCAAGGAAAAGCTTATGCCTTGTTTTCCAGATAGCCTTGAAATACAAGCCACTTCTTTGATTTCAGACATTTCAATAGATCCACACAGAAACCAAATTGTTTTGGTTTCTTCAAGTTTATCATTGATGTCAGGGTATGGTAATGTTGTCTTTAGATCCATTAAAAAAATTAAACAAATTGCCATTTGCCCACAAGCCAGAGATTAAAAAAAAAAAAAAAAAGAATCAATCCAAACCTTAACAAACTGGTCAATGAAAAATAAATAAATAAATAAATAAATAAATAAATAACCCCAAAACAAAGAAAGAACCAAAGCCATTTTTGATTTAAAAATTTCACATATTTTGTTTTCTAAGAGGTATTAGTGAATTGTGTGGAGATGAATGAATATTGAATGTCTTTTCATTTTGAAAATGTTTTTCATGCTTATTTTGTATAAAGATCTAAAACACTTAATAATAGTTTTTTATAATTCAAATACACCAGAGTGTACTAGAAATACAAAGGGACCTTGTAGATGTCAACCACATCTTCCTTCCCAATACACGCTCAGCTGTGGGAGCAGTGAGTTTGCTCCTCACACTCAACCGTACAGTGAAAACGTTTCCAGGAGAAGTAAGAACCGCAAGGCTCCAAGTGCAGCAGGCAGAGGAGTACGAAGTGCGCTCCATCCCCAGCCAGGGCAGAGGAATCCTCTCTGGCCAACATTCACATGGAAGTTCAGAGAGCAAAAGATGGTTTGTAGGCTGCTGGGGCAGAGAGGTCAGCACCAGTGAAGCTGTGTGTGTTCGTATGTGTGTGTACATAGAGACAAGAGACGGGTGTGTTGGTGGTCTCCAGGGAAACAGAACTAATAGCACAAAAGTATGTATAGAAATTATATTATAAGGAATCTCCTGCTGTGAGTAGGAAGGCTGGCGAGTCCCACGATCTGCCAAGGGAATGTACATGTACCCTCTCCCCAAGATGATTGTAAATTGCGTGTACTACAAACATGTACTGTACTAATAATTTTTTTAAAAAAATATTAAAAAGAAAGCAAGAGAGCCAATGGCTTTGCTCCGATCTGATACCAGAAAATACACTGGTTCCCAGTTTAAAAGTCATTAAGAAGGAAGAATTCTTTCACACGACGTGGAAGACTTTGTGTAAAGCCATGAACTACTTGATGTGGTCCACAAAATGTAGGGAAGACAATGGGCTCTACTCATTCTGCTAATTCACAGGATCATCTCCGAACCCACCACTACACAAACACCCAGAATTATATCTGAGCAAATATCCAGACAACTCAAGACCTAGTCAAGTAGCCACATAATCATCATAATACAGAAATTCTTGTTACCTTTATGTAGTTCTCTGCTTGTTCTGGGTTGCTTCGTACTTTTTTTTTTTTTTTTAACCAGCAGTTACCATGGAAAGGTCCTGGGGGTAATGGGTGCAAAGTTTAAGAAAGTAGGAAATGAAAATTAACAGGGTTTGACACCATTCTGGTGGCTAAAGTTAAGACGTGTCATAAAAACTAGGTACTCTTGGGCTGATAGTCTCTTTTTGAACTATATAAAATAAAATTAGTTTTAAAGGTAAATTTTTATTTGATTCTGATTTTTCCAAGCAATTCTGATAATAAAAAATAGAATAGTTATAGTGTGAGCAAACATTTAAACTGAAAACAATCAGAGAGTAACGACTTCTGCTTTACTACTTGAACAATAAGTGTTATTCATTTTGAAAGGTATTACCAATTTGAAGAATGTGACTGGAAAGTCTTTACTGATATATTTAGTGATATGCGCGCGCGCACACACACACACACACACACACACACACACACACTCCACTGCCTTAAACTCATCCTTTCTGTTAATATCTCTTAGAAGTAAAAAGATCTCAATACGAACATGAAGACATATTCCGTACTACCATACTGTCTGCTTTGTCAGGAGCCATGAAGTGTCAAATTTTAATCTCAAACACCCTAAACACTGCATAGTAGAGCTAAAAGAGTCTCCGCCAGGGATGTTAAACTTCAGCTGGCCACTGGTTTTTGTAAATCAAATTTTATCATAAGAGAGCCAGCCTGATCCTTCTTTGTATTGTGTACACTGCTTTTTACATTAAAATGACAGAACTAAATAGTTGCTACAGACCTTGTTTTGCCACTAAATTAAAAAATGTATACTCCTGAACAGAAAATATTTAGTAAACAGAATATTGACCAAATATTTGTGGAATGTTTCCTATACACTTGGTGCTAGGGCAAAAGAAGTGGGAAAACAAAAGGACAAAGATCTTTGATATTTTAGAATTTATATTCTATGATCAGCTCATATCCTATCATCGCAAAACTTAAATATCTCCATATCCCCCTTCTTCTTTATAGCTTTAGTGATACATGGCTGACAAATAGGAATTGCATACACTTAAGGTATACAATTCAATGATTTGATTTACAAGTACATTTTTAAATGATCACTACAACCAAGCTGATTAACATACCCATCACTTTTTCTGTGTTGTGAACACTTGAGAGCTGATCTCAGCAAATTTCAAGCATACAGTACAATACCACTAACTATAGTCACCATGTTCACATCAGATCTTCAGACAGATTCACCGCGTAACTGAGACTTTGTGCCCTTTGAACAACATCTCCCCATTCCTCCCTCACCCATTTACACACCGCCATTCTACTCTTCCCTGCTATCCTCCCCTTTTAAAAATATTTTTTAATACTACAGCAGCCCTTGGCAACAGAAAACTTCCCATCATGCGCTTTCCCTTCTAAATAAGTGTGTAGGTAAACACTAAAAGATTAAGCATTTTTCCTATCACCTAGTATACATTAGACATTCAAAGTTTACTTGGTCAATAATCTTCATCTCCAAAATTCTGCTTGCAGAATTTTGTGACACTTGAAAGCATATGGTGCTTTACGAGGACTTTTACTCTTTCTTTGAAAAGAGAGATAGACCAGGATCGAGCCATCTGCTTTGGAACAAAAAGGACTCGTGTGCCACCTGCAGGACAACTGGATGGTTTGGGGCTCCACTGCTGACTGAAGTGAACCTGCTCGAAGGCCTGTAGTGGAGGCAAACGATTGCACCCACTGCATGGTTCAGTGTGAAGATTATGTAAAACAGTATACAGGCACAAAAAAATGCTCAGCACAGTGAGCGGTACAAGGTACAGGAGCAACAAATATTTGCCTTAAAAATATCAAATAATGCAATATACTCAAATATATTTAAGCCAAAACTCATGGTCTTCATTTCTGACTTTCCAAGATTCAGGCCTCTTTGTATTCTTCAGTACTTTCCTCAGTTTGCTTTACAATTGTTTCTATTTCACTATCAGGAGACTGTAAGCTGCTTGGGGAATCAGCTTGTCATATATAAAACTCCTCTGGCTCTTAAAATAGTATTTGTGATGTAATTCCCACTAAAGATGTCTTTTCTCAAGTGGATTGAATATAAACAGTGAGATTTCTGAAAAAAATAGCTAACAAACACCTGACTGAGTACTTTCAAGTATTCTCAAATCTTATTTTATTGAAGAAAAGTGGGGTTTTCTTTCCCTAAATAATAATGTTATAAAAGTGATTTGTGCTGTGTCTGCCCATTTGAAGTAGCATTTTATCACATGGAAATCATGTGATAAGGGCCATACAGAGCTTAATCATTGCAATTATGCTATTTGTCTCATACCGTTTATGCAATCAGTGACAGAGCTGGCTTTGCACAACTTGGAGAGGCACAACTTCGTCATACCATAATGACATTAAACTTTTTCACTAGGGAAAAAGATGCCCCAGAGAGTATGGAAGCTGTGGATCTTTCCTTCAGGGTAACGTGACCCATTAATATGTTTCAGAGTTTCTGGTGCATTTAAAATTGGTTTATTAAATTCTTCTGCACAGATAAAAAAAATCTTCAAAAAGTATCATAATCCAATTTAAAGGAAATCCTGAAATTTAAAACAAGAGAGCCCCCTTGTGGACAGATTCGAATGCCAGGTACAATAAATTATCAGTTAAATCAATGATTTCACCAGTATTCATGTGATAAATTCAATGCCTACTAAAATAGTAATAATTTGTTTTCAGCTATGTCCCATCAGAAGTGGATTATAAACCATTTTATTTGTGTGTGATTGTGTATACATATTCAATATAATAAAATTAATTCCTAAAGTCAGCAGCGCTTGGAAGAATCCTAGACTTGGAAAAAACGAACTGTTACCACAGTGCTTTAAGTGATTTCTCCAATACAGCAGCCCCCAGGATTGATGCCAGAATCAATGGCTACTCATCCAAGAACTCAAAAGCATAATTGGCATTGGGAACTCAATAAGTTTCTTGACAAGTGAGTGAATTTAACAAAACTAGGTGAATGTATTGGTGACTCCAGTTTGTTTAACAAATGAGTACCTGTTATTTAAAAATACAACTATTTTTCTATCCAGAAACTCACTTTAAAGGATATATAAAAATACAGTCTGTTATTTTGGTGAAACTTTCCTAGTCTGGAAAGTTAAGAATGAAATAAATGGAATGTATAGCCAGATTTAGAGCAGCAACATGGAAACAAACGCACTTCTTTAAGCTAAGCTACTCTATCGCTCATTCAATTGCAGCCTTAAAAGAAATTTTTTTAAAAAATCTGGTTTTATCCACCATCCTTTTCCTATGTGCTATATTTGGACTAAAAAAATAAAAATAGAAATCAGTAAAAGTAAATAGCTACAAAAATAACAGATGGAGTTACTAATTAATTTTTTGTATCTTTAGTAATGGTAAACCTGTATCTATACTTACAAAAGCAGTCTCTATGTTCCAATCATAGTTGATAAAATCATTAAAGTCTTACTGTTTTGGAAAATTCCCAGATGTTAGTGAGTATGGGAAAGTCAACTTTGATTTATACCATCTGATTATGATTCCTCATCACTATTATGAACTTACCCTTATGTTTTATTTTCTCAGTAAATTATACTAGTTGTTAATTTTATTTTTAAGATATAAAACCATTCATTTAAAACCACACCAATGACTGAAACCCTGCTGCACTAAAATAGTACTCCAATTTTCCTCTGATGTAGATTACTACTTTTATTAAGGAAAATATTTCTAGCAAGGGAAAGAGATGACATAATAGTGGCAGAATGACAGCTAAAGTGTTCTGCAAATGAAATTAATCGAAATTCAGGGTTTGGGGAGCTGTCTGAGGAACTGGAAGGTATAAACAGAGTACTGAGTAGGTACAGTTTGTAGCAAATAGAAAAAATACCACTTGGGTTCAAAATGTCTGCCTATAGGAGTAGATGGCCTAAAATATGTAGGCACAATGATGTCTAGTTTCAATTTTAAGTTCTTTTTACTGTGTGGTGGGCCAGTTCTCCTATTACCAGCAAGCCCAATATAAAAGTTACTGAATCAAAAATGTTTTGTGTAAGTGTTGTATTCAAGAATGTATGACTGAGGCAGTTTGGGGGCAGAAGAGTGTTCATCAATGGAAGCTACAATGTGATGGATGAATATCCAACAGCGGTAGAAAATCAAGTCCAAAAAAATGACTATCAGGACATTAGTGCCCAAGAATTGAAAGAAATCTTAAAGATACGGGCATTATAGTCAGGACAGGATAGTCCCAAGTGACAGTTGGATTCGACAATTACTGCAAATTCCTGTAAAGTAGCCTTTTACCACATGATAATAATCATTCTGCCTACACCTTTAGCCCCCTACAAAATAAACACCGTTTAATCAACTGCTTAAAATGCATCAAATCTCTAGCTCCTTTGTATAACATTTCACATTTTTGTAGTCTTGTCACTTTGGCCTCTCAGCTTCTCTTTTGTGCAAATTCTTTTATATCTCAGCGCAATGGCCCATGATACTAATAGAATACTATCGCCCTTTGTTACCTGACTTCTGTAAGCTTTTTCATTACAATGTTGCCTCTCTTTCCAAATGACAAGAAACTTACTAAGATTAAGGCATGTGTTCCATCATTAGACAACTTTTGGGTGATAATTCCACGTAGTCCACATTTCTCTGGATGCACCGTCTCCTCTTAACATTAACAGAAGAAAAAATCAGTCTTCAAGAGGACCGTAACTCAACATCTTTCCCTGGTACCGCCATGTTTTCTGCATCTTCTTTGTCACAGATGTCTTTGTCTTACTCTGTGTTTCCTGTGTGATTGTCTTATTCCCTCTCCATCTACCATCCAGGCTTCGCAGTAATTGTTCAGAAACCCCATTGTCTGAAGTCAAGTGATCATGAATCTAGCTCAGATTGATAAGCTCCCTTCCTTCAAACAGTTTCAAGGCTAATTCTACCATGCTTCGTAGCCATGTGTGTCTCATCTCCCAGTGGCCAAAACTCCCAATGTGTCCACCATCGTCCAGAATTTACCCCCTAACCCTCTAATATCTCTAGTCTGAGTGCTATTAGGCCCTTCACCGTTGTCTTTGAACACACCGTGGAATGCCAGTGGATCCCTTTAACCCTCGAATTTATAATAGCTTTTATGTCACTTTCTTACCTTAACTGAAACCTGGCTTCCATGGGAATTCTGTTTCCCTTAGCCCACTCAGGTGGAGTTTTGTATCTGCTCATATCCCAAATCGAGATATGGAATCTCCTCATTATGGGAGTTCAGGGCTTCATGCAGTAATCACTACAATAAAATGGAGAGCCCTGAGTACTGATTGCCTTCAGGTGTTTTAGATATTACTAATTATTAAACAGTAATGCAGCCTGAGGATTTAGCTCAGTGGCTAGAGTGCCTGCCTTGCAAGCACAAGGCCCTGAGCTCGATCGCCAGGACAAAAAAAAAAAAAAAAAAAAAAAAATTAATGCAGCATTCACTTCTAAAACAGTTCGGCATTCATGGTGAATCAAATGTAGAAATACAAAGTATAGATTGCAGTGAAGTTGATATACTAAATGTGGGCTATGATTCCCTACATATTTGCTTAAGGTATGCTGTAAATTTGTTTCTGTGACTTTTTGCACCCAGATAAGTGCATAATCAAAATATGCCACAGGATTCACAGTGTTCACGGATGAAAGCAACTCATTTCCTCAGGAGAAGGCACCTTTTAATGACAAAGAGATGAAAACTGCCAACATTTAAGCCCCAAACCTAGTAGTTAGTTGCTGAATGTCCTTGAGCATGTTTACTTCCTCTTCTGACCCAGTTTCCCCAGTTGTAAAATTGGGATAATATTAGCAAACAACTCATTTGGTTGTCATAAGAATTAAATGAGTTAATGTATGTATTACCTTTAGTATCATTACTAGCAAAAGGAAAAGTCAATAAATGTTTGTTGTGATGATATTGACTTTCATAGACAAGTTATCCACATTATCTAAACTTTTCCATCTTCTTATTAGTACAAAAGAGATACTACCACTCACCTATATAGTTTTTGTATAAATTTAAATATGAAAGAGAGACTATTAAAGGGGTATAGTTCACTCTCTGGTACACAGGAGAATAATGTGGCAGCTTTTCTGACTGTTAGTATTACCCATTTTCTAAATGAACAGTAGTGCATGTCCACTATTAACAATGTGCTTCGCTAGTTCTGGAGTAAAGTGGAACATGAACCCAGTAGTATTTGGTTCCAAATGCTCTGTGGAGGAAGCAGACAGCCAGAATCCGAATGGGATGTTGGATGTCAGATGCTGGACTTGAACGGCCTGTCTTGGTTTCTTGCGTGGCCCTCAGGTATTTGCGGGTCACCATGAGGGAAGGTGGCTGTGTGCTTCCCTCGGGCACAGAGGGCACATTCACTGCACAAGTCCTGTTAGCTGTCTGCTCTTGGGGTGCAAAGGTGGGCTGCGGCTCCCACACTCCCCGCTGTGACAGAACCAGAGCTCCAGGTGGGTCACCGTGCAGGGAGAAGAGGGCCAGGTGATGCAGAGCTCCTCTCAGGGGACCTGAGCAAAGCTCAGTCTTGAAGTGTCCTGTCACCAAATTCCTGGATGATCGCAAACCTGTGTCAACCACATTCAGCCAGACTTCAAATTTCATCTGAGTCCCATTTGTGAAACGGTAAGAAATTTTAAAACAATTGAGCACAGAGCATCTGCGTGTGCACATATGTATGTGTGTCTCCATGTGTGTCCATGTGTGTTGGAGAATAAAGCACAGTTGGGAAAAGAATTAGGAGACTAGAGAGGTAGTCATTCTGGTCTATCAGCTTCCTATCTATATGCCATGCTAAGGAAATTGGGTTTGAATATTGGCTTATTTTCCTGGCTGGGATATGATACCCAACACTCACAACTTAGGAAGGTTCATTTTGGTTCATAGTTTGTAGAGGTTTCGGTATACAGTCTGCTGACCCTGAGGCCAGAGGGACGTGGCAGAGGACAAATGCTCATGACTGACAGACAGGAAGTAGAGAGCAATCAAGGGAGGAGGGAGGGAGATAAACCCTTCCAGGGCACATACCCCAGAGATCCATGTCCACTTCCCAAATCACATTTAGCTATAAACTCATTGGTGGGTTACCCACACCCCTGATCCAGTCACCTCCCAAACCCCACCTATGAGGCACTGGGGGGACACTGAGGGGGATGGGGCGTCTAGATATAAACCATAACAAATATTTAGCCTATTGATTCCATGAATGACCATATTCGGAGTTAGCAGGAGTTTCCAATTTTAAAATGACTCTACCCAGGCCAATAACTTTAAAGGTTTATATTTAACAGGTTTTTGGGAGAGGTTTTCAGGCATCAATAAATTTTTTAAAAATTTACAGTTCTTATATGTTACTATGTTGATAAATCAATGTTTCAAGCAAAGAGAAACTGCATTTAAGATGATAATTAGCTGAGAACACGATGTGCTTTGCCTTTTCAAAAGATCCGCCAGCAGTGTGTATTGAAAAGGGCACAATAGGACACAGTGGAATGTAATTTATAAGGAACATCACATTGTTAGAAAACAATCTAAAACCAATAAGCAGAAAGCAGTTAATTGAGAGGAAATATACCTCTGACAACATCTCCACATTGTTCCTTATTGACTAGATAAATTGAATTGCTCACACATCACAGGAGATGATTCATTTATGTTGTGAATCGTGTGGCTTTTAAGGTCCCAACACAGGGATACACAGTGAATCGCAGTCCCCGAATGCAGGCCCAGGCTTCCTGTGGAATATTAGATTCTACACATGGGTTCGGTGCTATATAATTCGATTTCTATACAATGTATGAAATCGTATTTCTGTCCCTGTGAAATGAAACGGTTTATATGTTCATTAACTAACCACAGGAAACAAATTAAACATCACAGGTAGCAAGACGGATACCTGATTAGATGCAACATTAACATATTGATGTCATCTGAATTACCGTATGTTGAAAGGGATCAGGAAATTAATGGAGAGAAAGTTCCAGCACTAGATTAATTATGGGACAGTAAGCATTATTTAATATCATAGGTGATTTTAGATATGAATTAAGTGCATGTTTATTCATCTTTGGAGAGGGACATCTGTTTAAAATTTTATTCTTTCCTTACCTAGTTTGGAAATTGAAAACCTTATCATTTAGTAATTTGGATGAAGAATATGTTGAAGTAATAGAATAAAAGACCAAGAAAAGGACTATATCAGTAACTAAGAACCTGCTATTTTCTGATTACTTTTAAACTTACAACTAAAAGAGAATAGATCACTTTATGGGTTGCACATTCAACATATAAGCTAAAATATGCTCAGAAATATAGAGATGGAAATCTCTACTATTAAAATAAATAGTCATTAATACTGGAGGCAGGGAATTTCAGGTAATATTTGAGAGGAGAGAGAAACTTGAGGCTGGAAAATAAAGAGAAACTAAAGCAGAATTAAGAGGGCCCTGAGTAT